>OY740765.1:31167905-31767905 GCA_963513935.1 Aphrophora alni | reverse complement strand
ATTTTAATAAAATTTATAAAATATGTTGGAAAGTTTAGATTTACTACTTTCAGCAGCAAAAAATTGTTATGTCGGAAACTATTACAGCGATTTCAAACAAATTTTTGGTTCCAATTAGTGTTCAAATCATGTATCAACTTTCTCAGTGACAAAATATATGTTGTTGAAAATTTTAAGAAAATATGTAAAAAATTCTAGTTTTTGCGTAGTTTGTGCAGACATTGTTAAAACTTGGAAACTACTGAATTAAAAAGTAAAACCTGACCCGATATTGAACCTACATAGGATAGAAAACTGCATAAAAATCGGATTAGCGGCTCTTGAGTTGTAAGCTTACAAACAATAGATAGACTGACAGAGACGTTGGATTTTATGTAAGTAGAGATGAATGCGGGGGAGTAGTGTGTAACACATGGAAAAACCAAACACCAGCAATAATTGTGCTCAAACCAGTACAATCCTGCTAGTTGCGTTGAGCTAGAGATCCTTAGCCAATTGCACAATCCTGTTCTTGAAACCATAAAATATAAAAAAATGATTTTGTGGACAGATATTGGCTACTTTTTATATTCAAATGAACTTTCGTCAAAACAAGAGTTGGAGGCGGGGATTACTGGTTTCACTTTAAGACAACTTTTAAGACAATTTTAAGACTCTGGAAACTATAACAAAAATATGCTACAATTTAAAAGGTTGTTCAGAATTGTTTGAAAACTTTTCATCTCTACAGTATAGCAAAAACTAATCTTGAAACAAATTTAAAAGGATAAAATTACCACAAAATTAATAGATAAATGTTATTAGTGTAGTTTCAATTTTGTTTCGTGAAATTTTGGTTTTTTAGAGTTGTTGGTTAAATCACAGATGTAAAACGCTCATTTTACAAATTTCAAACTAGATTATTCAATTTATCTAATAATTTTATTCAATTTTCAATTAGTTTTAGCTCTAAAGCTGAAATTGTAAATTCGTAACACATTTTAAAAACCAATATTTGTTAAACAGTTATACATTTTTTTAAATGTCAGGAATAAAATTGTTATTTGAATTTCTTTAGAATCTTATAATATATAAAATACATTATTACAGTTAACAGTTTGATATATCTCCACTGAAAGTCATGTTATTTTGTTGAGATTTGATTAATCTTAGATACAACTTTACTTCAAATCTTTTTTTTTTTGTTCAAAAGTAGTGAAGTCAATTCCATATTTTTACTACAGCCTTTATAAACTTTGTTATAATTCACTAAAACACTTTGCTTGCTAACAACCAGTTTCAACTTTACATAGCTATTATAAGTGAAAACTAGTGTTAGTAGTGAAGTACGAGATATTTTTTACTTACAACTATGAATGAGAAAAGGACCAAACTAAATTTATCACCCTTGGGTGATCACCCATACGAAATTAACTACATTTATTATTTTGCTGTTTTTAATAGTTATTAAATTGTAGAGGATATTTAAAAAAAGTTACGGTACCTTAAAAACAGGTTATCAACAACTACTTTGAGAAGGAAAGCTAAGAATAAAAACTGTTTTAAGTTGACTTATGTCCCATTTAGAAATAAATACAATGTTTTTTTTTCTTCCCCATATTTGAACAGCTATGTTCCGAATAATAAGTTATTGTGTAATCCAAAGAACCAAATCCCAGTAGATAAAAATTAGGGTCGTACTTAGTAAAACGAGATGTACTTTTGTAGTTAGAATATTTTCCTAATGTTTAATATGTGAGACCAGAAAATTTGCATTAGCTAAACATTCTTCTTCTTCAATTAAGCAGATTATCCCTTTTGCACATTAGCCACAAAGGAGCACAAGTTGTTTAATTAAAACCCCCTTGTAGGACTGTAAAAGGTGGGAACAAATATGGAAATGGCTTCATATCTTCGGTTTTACACACGTTAGAAAAATGTTCAACATGACATTTTAAAGTTCTTGACCTAAACTCGGGACAAAAATTTACTATCATGTACAAGGTGGTCCAAAATGACACAAATCATCATTTCCTTAACTTCTTTAAAATGTAAGCTTTTTATTCTTATCAATTTAAAATCTTCAAAAGATTTGCAAAATTTTGGTGAAAGTTTCATTCCTTTATCTTTACGTTAGAGGATATAAACAACTTATATTTTGAATATAAAGTATACTAATATTTCAACCTGAAGCACTAAGAATAGTACTTTAATGGCACACTGTCACGATTAAAAGTTTACAAATCACATAAAGTCATCTGGTTGGAATATGACACTTAGGCTGATAAAGCATAAACTGGGTTAATAATGGAGTACTAAACTGGGCTACTAAACTCGTAGTTAATAGGTATTAGATACAATGTAGTCTAGCATTGTCATTTTTGTCCATATCAAAGAGACATTGATTTTGAATTATGGAATTTAACGTAAAATTCTGTAATGGATTCAAAATGTCATACTGTCCTGTCAATAGCAGCAGTAGTGAACAGTTTTCTAAAGAGTGGTCTTTTGCAAGGTTATCTTTAATACTAGCTGAGTTAATAAATTGTTAAGTTTAGGAAAGTAATGCCTTATAACTTCGGTAACATAAAGATAGAGGAATGAAACCTTCACAATTTTTTTCAAATCGTTTGAAGATTTTAAATTGGTAAAAATAAAAGTTTACTTATATTTAAAAAAGTTACAAAAAAATCACATTTTGTGTTTTATTAAAACACTCTGTATGTGATAGTAAACTTTTGTATCGCCCTGTCAATAACTAAGGTCAAGTGCTTTAAAATGTTACATTGTTTTCTAACTTGTATAGTTAGTAACTTTGGTGTAGAACCAAAGATATGAAGCCGTTTCTATTTTTTCAATACTATATATTTTTTTATGGGCACTATAATTAATTTTTATCATTATATTGACCACCCTCCATTTCAACATGTACCTCTGACTAACTTGAACAGACTGACACTGACTGACAAATTTATTATAATTCATAGCTTATTTTTGTTTGGAACTAGTGTTCCAGCTAATATTATTTTGTATTGTGAAATAAAGTGTTTTAGTGGTTTACAACAATCAGTTTTGCTTATAATGTCTACTGCATTAAGTTTAATATTAACATAGTTATTAATTTTAAGAATAATTTAGTTTATATCACTAATTCAAGGCTATGCACACGTAATTACATATATGCAAGTGTATTGTAGGAATTATTTTACAATTTCCGCTAATGAAGATTTAATAATATGGAAAATGATATGAGCATTAGGAAAAATAGAAAATTTTCCAACTGGAAAAAATAAACAAGGCTTATAAATACTTATTATTAGATGACTATAGAAATAATGATGGATTAGATTGTTTGCCATGGTCATCTAAAGGTTTGTTAATGTACAATATTTTTTAGATTTTTGTCTGTATTTATTTATTTGGATTAGCTTATCTATTTAAAAATTATAATATGTCTCATTAATACATTTTTAACTTTTTTAGTTTTCCAGATGTGATGATGCCTGCATACGCTATATCCAAGTGGTATTGCTTATTTTTTATTTCATATCTCTGCATCGTTCTCTATATTCTTATGAATCTGGTAATGTATAACAGAGTTAACTTTTTGATAAACATAAATGTGCTAGCAATACTCTTTAACTTTACACCTACATTCATGAATGAATATGTTTTCAGGTGTTAAAAGCAAGATGCTACCACATTGATAAGATTTTATGCTATACTAGGAACATAGTCTTGAAGCATTCATACACTACTTTTAGTCGCTCAAAGCTATGCTAAAGAGAACAAATTTATATATGTAAATATTTTATTTTGATTTATGGTAGTCACCCAGCATCTAGCATCAAGAGGAAAAAGTGGAGAGCTATGATTTGTAGTGAATCATGGTTGTGAAACTTAGAATTTATTATGATGGGAATCAGATGTGCTGACCCCATGTTAACCAAACTTGTCTAATCGACCAAAATTGTTATTTTATTTTTAACTTAATATGAGGCGTGATCGGAAAGTAAGTAGAGGCCATTTCAAAATACAGTAGAACCTCTGTTAACCGGCCTCGAATCAACCGGTCCTCGGATTAACCGGCCTATTTCGTAGTGTACTGGTTCGATGAGAATTTCCGAAAATTGTAATTGAAACACCAAAGCGGCGGTGAATCAAACGACTTTGTCGATAGCGGTATCCCATTGTCAGCGGCGTAAACACACCGCGGCATTGGCACCCGTCGGTATAGCAGACATACACGACAAAAACGTTTGATTGGCCGCTTTCTTTTCTACGAATCAATTAGTACAAACATTATGGAAAATATAACATTTCTTTTCAGTTTTCTTCTTGTCTTTGACTGGTTATGATCTACGTATATAAATAAAAATGAGCGAGTTATGAAAACGGAATCTTGTGTTGGTTTCGTTTGAGACACGATTAAATGTGTTAAAAAGACTTGACAGATGGGAATCTGTAAAAAAGCTTTGTGATGAGTTTAACGTGGGAAAAAGTACCATCAACTATTGGTGACAAAATAGACAATCGATTGAAGATTATTATTTTTATAAAATAAATCATACTTTAACTACTTTTCAGCATGATTTTCAATTATATTGAGACATTTGTCATAATAAAGTAAGAATTTATGTATTCCCTCAATAGCCATCTGGGAAGATGACCAATTCAGCACTGCTGTCAGTATTGTTGAAGCACTGGGTGGCTAGGAAAAATACTTCAGATGCAAATCAGATACATATCGAGCTATGTATAAGACACTGGAAATCCTGAAATGTTTCTCTTTATAAAAAATTTAACACAAGTTTAATTAATTTTGAGGAAATCCTTTTGATGATCTTTCCTTTAGTTCAGTCGTAGTGTTATTTAAATTTGAATACAAATTATTAGGGAGTGAATCAGTAATACATCTTGTATGAAGCTTTGCTTGCAAACATATTCTTTCATGAACTCTACAGTAGTATAGTCTATGTGTTTGTTATACCTTTGCATTACTAAGATTTTTCATGAGTTTCCTCACAAGTTTGAACTGTGTGATATTTAAAAACATCTCTGAAGAATCCTTAACTTCTATCAGCTGTAACAGAACAAATATAAAATTGGACTATGACTTACTTAAGTAATTAGGAAGATTTGTTATAGGAAAACATTTCCAAAACCAATTTTTATTCCATTCTCTTTTGATGACGACAAAACATAATTTTGTATTACAAGTGTTAAAAATACAAAATATAAACGTGACCTATGTTTAAAATATAATTATAACAAAATAAATAAATATACCGGGTGGATAAAAAGTGTATCCCCATACCGCCTATTTTTATCCTATAATTTTCGTCGTATCAGCTTGTGGCCAAATAGAGTTCATAAAGGTTCCCTTTTATTATGTGTCATGTTGTTGGCTGACATTTTTAATTTGCTCTCTTGGATTCTAGTAAATTTAAAAAAATACCATTGTTATGTAGAGATTAGATTAGATTATTGGGGTATGAGGACTCAAGATCCTTGTACGTCAACCTAAGCTTATTGTACACCCCAAGGACCTACTAGCAAGCCAAGCCGATACCTGTGCCCTTAACGAGGCTCAGGAGCTTCCATCCTATGCTAGCATTAAAGTCATCACACGGTTGTAGAGGCTAAAAGATGGCTCTTGTTTTAGCCTCAAGCCTCTCACATTTCAAGATGATAAGCCTAGCAGTCTCATCAGAGCTTTTACATAGCCTACAAGTGGGATCACTATTGGTGATTCTGAGTGTTAGCAAATATTTCCTGAAGTGGCCGTGTCCAGTAAGTAACACCATGACTTGTTTTAAACGGCCTCTATTCAGCCTTAATAACGAGTTGGTTAGTTGTTGAGCAGTATCTGATAATCTTTTTGCCGAGTTTATTTCCTCGTGCGGTGTGGCATTTTCTACCCTGTCAAAATACACACACACACACACACAATATACACATACACACAGGATATATTTAATCCTGCTGTAATAGCTAGAAAGTCTCAAATTTTTGAAATTAAGAGATAAATGTCGTAGAGTTGTCTGAAGTGCATGTTATTTTTGACTATATTCCTACAGATATTCATTGGTAATTAACAATCATAATTATATCAGGTTATTTAACCAGAATTCATTACCCTATAAATACACAAACATACAAATGCTGAAGTAGAAAAAAGATTATATTTTCAAAGAATTTCCAATAAAAAAAAGTATTGGGTTTTGTGATAATTTAGTTTTTGCTTTTTTTTATGATTGATTACATTCCCATTCAGTAAGATTAATGGTGACTTTAAAGTTCAGTTCAGGTGACTTTAAAAGATATATTTTCAGACAATGTAGTAAAAGTACCAGTTTTCAAGGACAGGTGTAAAGAGGTGGTAACAATAAAGGCAGAAAAAGAGGAGGGGGTCCTCCCTTCTTGTTCCAGAATGATCACATAATATAAGGCCTAATACTTTAGAGATTCCATCCAGCTGGACTAAGTGACAACTCCCAGTTCCAGATAACATATATACATATCCATTCGGTTTAGGGAAAAAAAATGAAAAGATCAAAGTGGCAGCACATTTGTTTTTAATAACAATTGTTTTATAAGAACTTAATAATAACATCTTTACTATCAAAATTAATTTACAATTCAAGAACAAATTTTAATATGTGTATAAATACAGACAATAAGGTCAAATGACCGTGGGAGAAGTTGAAAAAAATGAACATTATCTCAAATATATAAATATTTAAAAAGAAAAATTATCAACTCTAACAGTAAAATAAAAATAAAATTATTAGTTCAAAACTTACTTACTGTAATAAACAGAGAAATATAATACAAACATGTGCCTTTGAACTCAGAATAATATGAAATTTGTCCCACTACCAAATATGCGCTACTATAGTTTTTTCTCTCTTAATGCATTATCTTATGACTAAACTTTTCATGGTAACTTATTCTATACCATTTCGTAGACGTTTCTTCTTTACCAACAGTGGAGGGATATATATTTTGTTACATCATCTGTTAGCTTATTTTTTATCATTTTGGCAATTAATATGATAAGTATTATTATTTAATACAACTTAATTCTGTGCAAAAATCAATATTTGACATGTACAAACTCGCTAGATCGGCTCAATATGGCCACCGGTAGGCCGGATTTAACCCTAGAACCGGCGTTGGTTAATTTCATTTAATTTTCTTTGTTTGTTTAAAAATTAATAAAATATATTATTTTTATACAAAACCTAACTTATAAGACATCATTTTTCTCAGAAAGATGCATAGAATTCATCTATGTAATAAAAAAAAAATTTTTGACACGGTTTTGGAGTAAATATGTTACATGTCAAAAAATTATGTTATCATTTTTCAGAAAAACCTGTATCATCCAAAATCAATAGCTTACCACCACCTTTTTCTAAGATATACAAAATTTTTGTGTAATATTTGTCAATTTATTTAGGGGAAAAAAAATTGTTACATTTTCAAAATTTAAAAAATATTTCATTGAAAAGGTAAATTGGTCATTTTATTTTCAAAAATTTACCAAAAATAGTAATATATATTTTATACAAAAGTTCTATATATCATTATATTCAGAAAGGTGCATAGAATTTAGGTGTGTAGTGAAAAAAATGTTAGATGTAAAACATTTGGAGTTTTTTGGTCAAATACCAAAAAATCGAAGAGTAACGGAGAGAATAATTTCACAGAAATGGTAATCTACACCATACTAATAGATTGTTTTTAATTTTTTCAACGATTACTAGAGATTTGTAATATATTTGTGAATATATTTAGGGGAAAAAAATAATTTGTTACATCTTCAAAATAAAAATAACGATTTCCCCTAAAAAGTGATACTCTGACGAGTGAGGTTAGGTTTGACACCTTGACAATTTAGGCGTAATTAGTAACTTTCTAAAGCTAGGCCTAAGACAAAATCATTAGATTTCAATAAAACAATATACTTTACAAAGAATAACACACATATTCACTTGTATAATCAAATAAAACACTCAATATAAGAAAATTTGCTTATGGCCTAAATTTACTACATACCTTTTAGGTTATCCCAAATATAAACCGTTCACAAACTAGAAATTCACTCAAAAACATAAACTTTAGAAATAAAAACACATACATTGTAACTTGTATACACAGTTTATATACAATTTTTATATACAAACCTTCAAAATAACAAATATCTAACCCCAAAACAATATGCGCCACGCCTTTTAAGTTACAGTATTTACGTCACACAATTGCTATGTTGCGAGATCAAAACTAAACCTTCTAAGTATGTATTGCCTATATCAAGTACTACCAACTTGTAGAATGAAATTTGCTCTACAACATACTATAAATATCGAAACAAAAATATCGAAAGAAAAATCGATTATGTCATTTAGTAAACTGCGCCGAATGCCAAGTGAATTTCGTGCTGTCAGGTTTCTACTTTCGTCAAGTAGAAATATCTCTGAATCTGTGAGACACAGAAAAAATTGTAATCTACGGTTAGAAAGAGAAACATGTGATCTCTAGAACAGTGTTTTGGTCGACTTATTTGACAGAAAAATAGAATAGTAATCATATGGGGAAAAATGGCGTCGCTTTTACTAACAACCGCAGAGTTTAAATCTACGATTTTACGCATCAAAAATTTGCGAACTTCACCAATTTTTTGGATATTATTTATAACGTTTTGTGGTATTTTTTTCTCTCCATGATTATGCATCTACGGAACATTAGCTTTCCAACGGTATTTTATTTATTGCGTTAAGACGATTCTAAGTGGGCGTAATGTTGAATTGCAAAAAACCTGTTTTAGTGTCAGTGAACTAAAACCATATGTCTCATACCAACCCGCCAGCGGGTTGTTCGCCACGTCGAAGGTTAAGCAAAAGGCGAACTACTGAGAGTCTTGATGTAATTCAAAAAGAAGGCTTTATCAGAATAGTGATGCTATTCAAAAATAAAAAAAATTATCTTTTGAACTTGAAGAGTTCCTACGTTATTTATTTAATATTGAAATTGACTTTAATTATTGTTAATTGATTAATATTGGGCGCCAGATCTATTGATCATTATTTATTTAAAAAAATGGATTTATTAAATTTATTGTCTCTGGGGTCGCAAGTTCTTTCAAGAGTGTACTCACAGTGAAATCTGGTATTGTAATGAGAACACTAAACTTGTAGCTGAAATTAACATAAAGGTTTATTAAACATAAAATCATTTAAATTATACATATACATTCAATATATATATCTTAATCAAAATTATTATTGTTACCTTTGAAGAAGGTCTACTTTTTTCAAACATGAATTTATTTTTAAGTTGCAACTTGCTAAGTATTTTATTAAATAAAAAAAAAAAAAAACAGATTATGATATTCTGTCCTTTAGCATTAAATTTACTTGATTTACTTTGTTATTTCTCAAAAAAAAAAAAAACATAAATGACACTTTAAATCACAAAATCTTTTAAGAACAAATAAAAATTAGATATAAAATTTTACATAAATACATGAATTTTTTGTTTCAGCGTTATATTACGCTGTTTTACCGTCTTTTTTGTTGTGGATTTTCCTTCTCGAAGCACAAATGATGTCCGTCCGTCCATGTCGCATCATCCGCACAATTAGAGTTTCTTATTTGCCCTCGAACATGTGACCGTGTTTCAAAATGTTTATTAGTTCGATAGTTCATTTCCGCACTCCTTAACTGTTCATTATTCGACCATTATAATATTGCGCGTGCGATAGTCTATTGTCTTATTTGCGACACGCTATACTCATAAAATTGTTCTAAGATTTCTCTTACTAAAATATCGTCTCTCACTTTCGAACATGTACTAGTTTTTTAAAAGTTCTGATCCTCGACTTTAACTATAAACTACATCTTCACAGTCCAACTTCTTAACTAAGACTCTTTTTTAAAGAAAAACATGACTTGTCCATCACAGCGGTGGACTCTAACTATATACGTCTGACCTCTTCAACTGCTCGACTTAGAATGCTTCCTCGCCACGAGAAGTCTCACTTCCGAAAGTGTTCTTTCCGGTCACATTTTGGCTGTTATCAATAGTTCACACACCCCTACCTTTTCACACAAATTATTAAATACATGAAAGAAAAATAAACACTTGTAATTCTTATATTATACTAATTTAAACATAGTTACTTATTTTTTCGTCTCGAAAATCCATTTTGTTCCTTTAAATGAATTTATCAAATACAATTATTATTTGAATTCTTATCTCTCAAGTCTAACCGCGTCTTTTAAATTAGTTAATATTAGAATCTGACTTTTCACATTATTACAGTCTATATAAATGATGCTACACAGACGAAATAGCAAATCTTTCGTATAATTAATTGATTGATTGAGAAAGTGGAGGCCAACCTTAGGCATTCAAAATAATTAAGGCAATAAAAATTACGTCTTTTTGATTAATTTACTTTTTATTAAAATTTTAAATTAAACAGTGAAATACACTTTACAAACACAAAAAACATGTTTTTCTTTGATGGGAAATTTTTTTGTAGAATCGTGGTGGATTACGGAAGGGGTCCGGATTATGGAGGGTCGGTCGAGCGAGGTTGTACTGTAGAAATATTAATAAGGTGATGTAACATGCTATGGAAAATATATAATTTATGACTAAGTGGATGTTGTGATGTTGCATGGATCAACAGATGGATGTTTGTTTATAGTGGAAGGCTTTCAAAAAATGCTAAATATGTTTTCCATATACACAAATTATGTATTTCTGTCGTTTTCCTTTTGCTGTTTTAAGCTGCTTATAGGAATACCATTACTGACAAAGCCTAAATGTAGTTTTCATTTACAATGATTCCACCACAAATAAGCTTCAATTTTGTTATAAATTTATTTAAACTGTCTATATTTTTTAGAGACTTTAGATATATAATAAACCAATTTTGTCCTAGTGCTTGCTCTAAGTTGGACATGGAGAGACAAATACTTTTTAAACAGTGTTAAGTACATTTGGAGTGAAATGTCACTTAACCCTCAAATTGCCCTGGATTTTTTGGCATTAGTGCATTTTGTAAGCGTTTATTAAAAAAATCACAAAAATAGTAATAAAATGCTAAATCCAACTTGTAACATATCATTTTTTTAGAGAAAAGTCCATAGAATTTATCTATGTGTATGTCAGGAATGAAAATACTTGCTCTAACAGGAGGAAAAATTCCACATAATACATCAATATATAATACAAAAATATTTTTCTAATTTTTTTCAAGATAGAAAAAGTTTTCTTCTTCTATTTGTGAATACAAGTGTGTTAAAAAATTCATCAATGTACAAAATTTTCATTTGAAAAATCAATTTTGATGAAAAAACTGCAAGGGGATAAAAAGTTAGGCTTATTTTTCAAAATTCATAAAAAATAGTAAAATAATGTAAAACCCAATTTGTAATATACCATTGTTTAGAGAAAGACAGGAAAAATTCATCTATGTAATAAAAAAATGTAAGATATAGATATTTTGGAGTTAGTAAGTCGGTAATCAAAAAAATAGCCTTAACCCAAATGCAAAATTCCCGAAAACAGCTAAATACAAAATACAATAAAATATTTCTAATTTTTTTAAAGATATAATATAGTTGTTTGGTCTATATTTAAATACAAGTGTGTACAAAAATATATCGATGTACAAAATTTGTTTTTGAAAAAAACAGTTTTTATGGAAAAACTGGAAAACGGCAGCAGCTAAAAAGTTAGAATTATTTTTCAAAATTCACAAAAAAATAATGCAAAATGCAATTTTTAATATATTAATATTTAGAGGAAGATACGTAAAATTCATATACGTGACTTGAAGATATAAAAATTTTGGAGTTAGTATGCCAGAAATGAAAAATGTGGCTCTAACTTGAAGAGCAAAATTCCAGATAAACAGCTAAATACCATAAAGTTTTTCTAATTTTTCAAGATATATAAAGTTCTGTGGTCTGTTATTTAAACAACACATAATACATAAATCCACTAATAAATTACTAAATATCTGTAAATAAATTCACTAAACAATACCGAATAACTCGGAACCAACACTTCTCTTAATAATAAAAAAAAAAAAAAAAATGGCAATTTAGGAACGATTTTCCTATAGAAAGGCAATTTCATGTAAAAACATAGAGTTAATATTCCAAATATCTCTATATTCATATATTTACGCTCTAGCACTAGCAAAATGATGTTGTGAGAAACACTAACTTTATCTATTTTAATAATTTTATATATTACTATTTTTGGTATTTTAATTATATGAAAATGAAAGATCTTTACATTGATGCCAAATTTATTACGATGGACTACTTTTAGTGGACAAAGTGTTGATTTGTAAAATGTATGTTGAGCGTAGTATGTTCTAGTTGATTGCCACTTGCAGGGTGAAATTTTATAATACATTAACCCCCCTCACACTTTGGTATTTTTGGGCCATATTGTATCACGTTTATGGCCCAAAAATACCAAAGTGTGAGGGGGGTTAATGTATTATAAAATTTCAATAAGTGAATTTGGGATGAAACTCCAAAATTTGGAGATGTATAAGTTAGTAGTTTTAGAGTCTATAATGAAAGGTTTATTGGAAAAAACCTTCTGAAAAAGTTTGTGGAAAAAAGTAGGAGCTCAGTATACAAAAAATTCTGATAAGATTTTAATCTTGCACATTATTTATTGTTATAAAAGAGTGTGGTTTTTGAATTCTCTAGATGTTAGCCGTTGTATATGAAACATATACAAATATTGAGAGAGAGAAATTTCGTAAACTTTTGTTGCATAAACGCCAAGCTTGCCACCATGCATTTCGTCTACTTGTTACAAGGCAACAACCCCAGAACATACATTTTCAACAATTTCAAGGTCTTATGCGATATTTTGCACCAAATAGAAGTAAGTATATTTGTATTATTCTAAATAGTATAAGTATTTTAATTCAAATGATATATTAATCTTTTTTTAAAAGATATCATACTGTTTTAAATTAAAGATTTCAGTGAATATTTTTATGAATAGGTGTAACCTTCCTGCTTTTCCCGGTCTCAAAACTTACTGATTTTAAAAGATTAATTATTTTACTCTACTATTGTTCATCCGTACTCAAATCATAAATTCAAATATAGAGCGCTAACATGTGGATGAGCGTATGTATTCTTAAAAAAAAATTAAGTTCCTGGGGCACAAGTTCTATGGAAGAGTGTACTACTTAAATTAAAACACAATTGTGATATCTGAAATGCATACATTTAATATAAAATTTAAAACAACAACAAAATACTTAATCTTAACAACATTAATCTGAGCTGAAACACATATATTCGTAAAATACAAAGAAATTGAAGTGATCATAAAATAGTTTGAAAATTTCATAAACGTTCATATCTGATTTTATTTTTAAATAGCTATCAAAATTTTCTAAAAGTAAATACTTTAAATTAATTCCTCTAAAACTTGAATTAAATAGTTCCTGTTATAAATTTTTCATTTGCAAGAATACAATTAATTATAACTTAATGTGTGCTATACCAAACACATTCACTGAATATATCACTTTTAATACAATTAAACGCTCCGAGTTTGCTGTCGTTTTAAGTTAAATACTATACTTGGATATTCTCTTAGAATAATAACTTTTGTTATTATCTTAGGATATCAAAAGAATTGTCTCCTAACCACGCGATAACCTGCCTTAACTCATCAGCAATTATCAGAGGATTTCTAATATACTTCGATTTGGACTTTGAAAACGATAAGCGCAAAAATGTGAAACATTACAGAGGACATTGATTAACCTTTTCACTAGTGTCAATTTTTTCACTTATAAAAGTGACATTGTTATGGAAACAATTTTAATGATTACTTTGAAGTAAGTACAGGAAAACATGTTTGTAGAATTGTTTGGTGTCGGAGCTTGATAGTTTGTGAAAGATGATAGAGGTACTATCTGTCAGGTATCATAAGGGCTTCAACAATATGTGTATTCAGTAGCAATGGCGTGGTAGGAATTTAGAAGTAAAGCTTATCACAGGGGGGGGAAATAGCCCTCGGACAATGAACAAAGTAGAGTGCTGCCGGGATCAGCTGACAGACCATTTGGAGTTTGGAATGTTCATCTTGAGGACATCAGCCCTCAGAAAACCAATGGGGAGGCCAGTGCTGTCGCGATCAGCTGACAGACCATGGAGGCAACACTCATCCCGAGGACATCAGCCCTCAGACAACGAATAGGGTGTACATGCAGCCGCGATCAGCCGACAGACCACAGAAGGATAGACAGTTAAAGAGCAATAAAGAAAACAGAATTTAGGTAAAATAGGAAGAGAGGGGGAGAGGAGAGAGGGGTGTTGCAGGTTACTCTGTAGAACAGAATGAATTCTGGGTGAGCTAGGCCAGTATTTTTGAACATTTGGAACGGTGTGCTCATGTCCCCCACTCTGCACGGCCTTGTCCTCTCTTTAGTGTTCTCTTTCTCACTGTTTGTTATTTATTTACAAGTTTAGATTATAAAAGAATTGACAACTAGATGACAAAGGGGTAGCGTGTTGCTACAATTGGCTTATTGGCATGAATGTTGTGTTATGTAGGGGTATCTGATGCACATTTGCTGAAATATGAAAGAGGAAAAGGATGAACGTTGGGGAATATTACTTGGAAACACCTTATTCCTTGCCCTTTACAAGTAATATATGTATATATTTTGTCTTTTGTTAATAATCTTAGTTTTGCAGTGATTTTACTATGTTTGTTTAGTAAATATACAATATATTATTCTTCGTTAATATTTAATATATTTTAGGCATTTATTACATTGACAGATAATATAGTTTAATGGCATTCTGATGATGTTGTTATGATCAGCAGAAAAAAGGATAGGAAGGTGGGATGAGAAAAGAGTGGTCTTACCCCAGAGCAAAGCAGAACCGATGTAAGGACGTCTATTTTCTTTTCGGTTAATTAGATATACCTGCCTAAAGGAGTATGATGTGATAGATTCCAACCCCTTTAGTATATACCTCACAAAAGTCTGGATACCCCTGCATTCTTTGCTCCAGGACCCTCCGATGGAGATACCTTCTGGGCTTTAGAAGGCACCAGAGAGACAATCCATCCATCGGTCAAGACCTGGAAAAATAAGTTATACATTATCTGGGCATCAATAGTTTATTATATAGAATAAGAACTGTTTATTCTATCTCCACTATGAAATTTGGGGTAATCATTTTATATATATATATATAAATCTTACATTTAAAATATTTATTGTTTTGTTGCAGAGATTCAGGATGTAGTACTTATGTTTAAACAACTTAATGCAAGCAATACAGGACACTTAAGTTTAACAGAGTTTTGTAACATATATGACGCTGTATCACTCAAGTGGGAAGCGCAGTATGCTCACATTCCATGGTTTCATTCAGCATGGATACCATTGCAACAGTTTTGCCAGCTAATGCATAATATAATCTGCTGGAAACACTTTGACCATATAATTTGTTAGTATGTTTAATTTTATACTCATATATGAAGCCACTAGTTGTTATTTATTGACCAACACATCCAAACTATTGAGTGACACTGTTACAGCAGACAACGGTAAGTCACCGATCGGCAATCATGAGGTTATATAGTCGTGGAACCCAATCACAGTTATTCTCTTTGATTATCATTTTTAGGGAAATTTTGAATTTTAGTCACTTACAGTAGAATACAACGTTGTTGGCAAACATTTTGATTTAAGTAGTTTCTCATTCCTTTCACTATTTTACAGGTGTCAGTTTTTGTCCCTTTCCATGAACACTCCCCTCCCCTCCCCTCATTATTATATAAATGCAAATAATGAAGAAAATACTTGTGAAATGGAATTTTCATATCGAGCAATGGTGGATTCAATGTACTAGTAATGTACGATTTTTTTCTTACCATTTTACAAAACATTCACATTATTGTGTATTGATATAGATCATAAATGTTGAAGTACTCGTCAACGTTATAACGATCTCAAACGATCACAATGTATAAATAATTAATTATGCCTAGTATCAAATATTAAAATAATAATAATAATCAATCAAAAAGTTAACATTAATAAATAATTGTATGAATGTGTAAAATGAGACAAAAACACATGTGAACAAGCAACCTTACCGAAAGAGCAGCTGCAAGGTTAAGTTTGGAAGATAACTGTACAAATTGACAAACGTGACAAGAACAAGGGAAAGAAGACATTCTGTTTTCCTTAAGAGAAGAAAGTTCGCCGACATAAATAAAAAATAAGTAGAAAACATAACGGAGTTTTGCTATTCAACGCAGCTGCGTGTCATAAAACTGGGAACCAAGAAAAAATGAGAAAGCGAATACCTAACGGTATCTCCGAGGGCGAAGTTAGCGCGCGTAAGAAAAAATTAACGATTTTAGAAAGTTAGAGGTCCAATCAGAAGAGGCCTGAGTTTTAAAAAATGAGATTTTGACCAATAAGCGAAGAGGACGCTACACTTGAAATTCGAGAGAGGTTAAATCCAACGGAGAGGAGAGTCAGTCTAGAACTGGGGTTGCGAGCGTGTAGGTCTTGGCTTACAGCTAGGAATCAGAGTAGGAGGTGTTAAGAATTAACCTGAGGGTTTAATTCAAAGTCATCGAGTAATTTAAAGGCAGAGTCGCCACAAAATTTAGTAGTTTCTTTTGAAGTTGTTAGTAATCATAATTAAAATAGAGTCAAAGAGTATAAAATTCATAAAGGAAGAGGAGAGAATCATCGCGTCGAAATCATAGTTAGTCGAGAACGAGTAAGGAGACCAAACAGAGTTTAGCGGACGTAACACCAGAGATTCACCATCCGTAAATGAACCAGTGGTTGCAGCATCCGACCTACCAGGATAAGGATACGTCTTGTGTTAGTGCATCGTTAGTGATTGTGTTGTGTAAAAGTGCCAAAATTATAGCGGACGAGGAGAATTGTTTGATAAGTACAAAATTTCATAATTAATAATCATTAGAGTTAGTATTTCACTTTGATGAGTCATAAAAGTTCCCATGCCCGAGATAAGAGTCAAGTTTTTTTTATAATTTAAATTAAAAGTAAAGTAATTGAGCTAGCCGGCAAAATAAAAGTAAATTTGGAAATAAAATAAGTTAATTAAAGAAAATTGTTTTGTTTTTTGTTATAAAATTGATATAAATTTAATAAGAACATTAGACAAGATCTGTAGAAACATTTGTAGAGTTTTGTTTTATGTAAATTGAATAATCAATTTAGATTTTAAATTTGTCATCCATAATATTGTGTATTAGAGTAAATTAGTTTTTAAAGAATGCAAGTGTGAGAGAATGAAGTAGTCTTAAGATTTCAATGAATAGTTAAATTGAATTGATACTTGTTTGTAATAAATAATTGTTTGATAATAAATACAGAAGATGGTTAAAGGGTAAAAACTTGTTTTGTGGAACTAATTTAACTAAACCATCCCAGTTTTCAAAATAATTAAAATAAATTAATTTAAAAGTAAATAAGTAAATAAAATTATTATATAACAAGCTTGAATGTTATATTTGGCTCACCAACGTGTGACTTTAAGAGAAAGGCAAACGATTAAATTTTATATAACATCATAAATGTTATATTTGGTCGCACAACGTGTGGCAAGATAAAAATATATAGCAAAAAGAGTAAATGTTATAACGTTTAGTAATCAAACACTACAGTCAACCCATTCATATTAAAATTCTAAACGTTAGATTTTGGTTTTTCAATTAGGTTCAGATTTGGATTTTCCAGTGTCTTCATTTCGGTTTCTACTTTATAATTCGAAGGTCGATTCAGTTTAATTTTATAAATAGATCTGTAGTTTCTTTTGCTTTTTTCAAATGATGATTCTCTTTGGATTGAATATTTCTGATTTTTGCACATTACTATAATAACAAAATTAATGTAATTTTATTTCGATAACAAACAATACATTTACAATTTCTTATTGAAATACCATCCATCTTTTTTTCCCCATAAGTAATGACGGATCCAGAATACCTCTTTAAATATCAAATTAAGGTCTACTTACTTTATTTTTATTTTTTGGCATTACTGTGGTTGTGTGAAAAGAAATAAAATAAGAAAACTATCATTTTTATTCTAAAAAATATTCTTTCACAGTTAAATAAATTATAACTAATAATGTACCTATAATAATACATTAATTTTATTGTTCATAATCAAGTTTAATGGTCTTATAAATTAAATAACAAAAAATCTACTATTACAATAATTTTACTACCAAATTATACAGGCCAAAATTATAAATGTTGTTATTTTTGTAGTCTCATCAGTTGTTCATCAGTATTATCAATCTCTTAACAATTAATTATTTTAAATTTTTTACAAAACCACATTATACTTCTAATTGTTTTTTTATTCATCGTTATGAAGTTATACATTTTTGGGGCAATAAATAAAAATGAGTTTAAAAAAACCATTCCGGTTGACCATCAGCCTCCAAAATATGTAATGTCAGATCCTATTGTTGTGTTAAGATGAGTTGTATTCTTACCATTTCTATTATAAAATATCTTTTATACTTTATATACAAATAGCTTCCTTAGCGGCAAAATTTTGAATTATTTAAATAATAGGAATGAGGGATTGTTTCTATTCGTATACAAAATATTTATGTAATGTCAAGTGGCTTTAACACTAATTGCTTCTTTACTCAATGTTTAGAATTTGTATCATGCTAGTATTGCATATTTTGCCCAGATAGTAATATTTTCTAACATCGTGTTGGCTTTTTCAATTTGTGTTTTTCCACAATATTTTATTATCTAAATAATTCCTCAAATATTCGATTTCAACATTTTCTATTTCAGTATCAGAACAAATTTATTTATCATTTACACAAATAGTATCATGATAAAATATCCTTTATTGTAATTACAGAATTACTTTATTTTACAAATAAATAAATAATAAATTTTATATATAAATGATGAGCGAGTGGCATAGCTTGGTTGGCACAGCATGCCTTTATAATGTTGTAATTAAGACTAATATATCTTGAACTTAGAATTTACTCAGTTAGATATTTTATATAATTTTTCTTTGAGAAAAAGTCATTATTCTTGAAAAAATTGCATTTTTCCAGAGTGACACTAACCACGTTCTGAACTTTCAAAGTCGTTTGATATCACCGCCGCTTTGGTGTTTCAATTACAATTTATTTTCGGAAACTCTAATCCAACCAGTACACTACGATATAGGCCGGTTAATCCGAGGACCGGTTAATCCGAGGCCGGTTAACAGAAATTCTACTGTACTACTAAAAAAACCATTTAAATAAACACACAAAAGATCTGCAAAGGTCAAATAATAATTAAGAAAAAACCTTTACTGAATATGGTAATGTCCTCCCAAAAACCCTAACCAAGCCCTCAACAAAAGAAATATCTTAATAGCCTTCACAACAAAAAACAGTATAAATAGTATACTACATCCTAATATCACAAGAGCCATAGAAACTAACTTAGGAGTATATAAAATAACTTGTAGAGATTATAACAGTTTTTACACATAGTTTTTGTATGCATAGTTTTTATTTTTTTGTAGATTACTTATTTATATTGTAAATATTTATTCTAGTTAATTATTTTAGTTTTATTATTTTTGTTTATTATGGTGAATCCAAATGATCTGGAGTTTGATGATTTTGTGTTGGGGGTTTATGGACTCAACATTTTCAAGTGCTTATTCAGATGATCGAATGACAAGTGAGACTTCTCCATAATATGATTGAAAGTGAGCATGAAAGTTGCAGAGACAATGATATGAGTGAAAGTGAACTTCAAAGTTGCAGAGAGAATGATAATTCCATCTTTAGAGAAAAGCCTCAGCTGACACATGCTTTAACGGATAATGATTCTGTGAGAACAATAAGTGAAAGTAATAATGACAGCAGCGGTGAAGACGATAGTTTCAAAACTATGAACACAATTGAAAACCAATTGAACGTTGCATGCAGTCAGAAGTCTCAGCGCCAGACCAATTGGACACGATCTTGGACTGATGTTGCTGAAAACGATCCCGGACCTTCTATAAAATACCCATATACTATGTAAACCTAGGCCCTGTTTTACCAAGCCATTTTGATAAGGATTCTTTGCCAATTGAATATTTTGAACTATTTTTTAATGAGAGCCTCATTATATATATATATATATATATATATATATATATATATATATATATAATGATGAAATAAACTTTTTGCTCAATAAAGTAAAAGTTAAGTTAATTCTCACCAATTAGAATGAGTAGGTGGAGGCCTATTACAAATGTTGATATTAGAGCTTTTTTGGGAGTGCTAATAAATATAGGTTTGATTCCTCTGCTCGATATCAATTCATATTTTAGTAGAAAATGGGAAGATAAAATCCCATTCTTTGGAGATATTTTTCCAAAAATGATTTCCTAAACATATTTTGGAGTCTAAACTTCAACCATGACCAAGGACGAGCAGCAGATAGATTTGTTGACCTATCAGTCCTATTGTTGACCACATGAAAAAATGTGTAATCTATTTTATACTTAAAGTGGTTTTGTCGTAGTAGACGAAAGTAGAATTTCTTTCAAAGACAAAGTTTTAGGGTTTATAACCCAAACAAACCGACAAAATTCGGAATGAAAATTTTTGTCATTTCTGACTACAAAAATGGCTATATTTATTATTTTTTTCTTTACTTTAGTAAGGATGAACTTATTCCAAACTCTACACTTCCCAAAACTACACAAATTGTCAATGTTCTGTGCCAATCTATTATTATGAAAGACCCATGGGACCTTACAACAGGTCTGCACGTGTATACTGAGAAATATTATACTAGCCCTGAATTGGGTATGAACTATTGAATATGAAATCTTTTTGATGGGTACGGTTACGACTAACCATGTCAATATGCCTCCAAATCTAAAAAAAAGTTTCTGAAAAAAATGATAGAAAGGAAAGTTGTAGCTAGTAGAAATAAAAATGTATTGGTTGTGTTTTGGAGAGAGAGATAAAAGGGATGTTCACTTGCTTAGTGACACTGTGATGACGGTACAAGATAATGATGGCAATAGATAACAAGACTACTAGTATCTCGGTCGTTCCTCAAAAATCGCAGTATGCACCTGTTTCGTGTATTATAACAATAAAGTGTTTGTGTTTTGTGAAGTTTGTGTTTATTTTTGACTACCTCTTACGAGCAAAATTCTGAAGATGAAACATAGATTCCAATAAATATAACTCTCAACATGACAAGTAATAAGACGGAATGAGTATAAACTTATCTTAAAGTCATTGACTTAGATACTATCACATAATGAATTTTGAATTATGTTCTTTTCTTCCTTTTTTTATAAAGCAATGATTATCAAGAGTTATTTGCCTATGAAAAACAAGGAAAAAAACTGTTGGTTATGTAGTCTGCAATTCTTCACAGATTGAAAGCGTAGAAAACAATCTTCCAGTTGATGTTCCATTTGTATTATTTAAACAGCTGTGGAATCAGCTGAACTGCTGTTATAATAGATCGTGGTAATTACATAGTTTGTTTACGACATTGTATTGTATGACCCTGGACTAAAAATTGGAAAACTGCGGAAAGATTTACTTTGTACTTTATAAAACATAGTCATAGATAAGAGTATGGTAAGCATGAAGTGCCTTCATAACATACATGTGAAAAAAGATAATGCATGTTTTGACATAATGAAATTTGAGGTTTGTGACTGCTCTACATAATATTCCTCTTCTTCTTTTAGGCAGTGTAACACTTCAGTACATCAGCGGCAAGGTCTTATTGCACTCTCAAGTAAGATAAGTCACATGATATTTACTCCAAACAGCCCTTTACAGTGGAAAATACTTTTTGGAAGATTGTAACAGGCATTTCATTTCAGGGATGTTGTATATATATTCTAGAATAAATTGATATATCATTTTATAATTTTATGATCATAATTAACTTCTAGGAATTTATTTGATTGAAGTATGCAATTTTCATATAAATCATATAGCAATGTGCTACATAAAAACCATTATAATTTCTTTTAATAAATTCAAACAACATTTCTAAAATTAAATTAAATTTGCCACATTTGATATATTTTTAATTTTAAATGATATTATAATTATGGCTTGTATAGTTCCAAAAAAAATTATTTTTCACCCTAATAAAAAAAGAAGCCATATGTACAAATGTTTAAACAAGTATTTTACTTTATTCTTTGTATTTTTCTGGACACAGTGAAATTTAATAACATACATTTTTCTAGATACAATCTTGTTGAGCACTGCGGTGAAATTCACAATAATGATTCAAATTTACCCCTAACCACAATCACTGGAAAATTAATAAAAACACAATTATTTGATTAATTGTTCTTTATTTATTCTTTCCACTAAATGCCCTGATGTACATTTCGATAACATGGTTATCATCATCATCGGAGGCTCTTGTTTTTAAACTAAATCTAAACTTACATATCTTCTAATGAACACAATTATTTGATTAATTGTTCTTTATTTATTCTTTCCACTTAATGCCCTGATGTACATTTCGATAACATGGTTATCATCATCGGAGGGTCTTGCTTCTAAACTAAATCTAAACTTACATATCTACTAATGAAATTTCATACCCTCCGATGATGATAACCATGTTATCGAAATGTACATCAGGGCATTTAGTGGAAAGAATAAATAAAGAACAATTAATCAAATAATTGTGTTTTATTTTAAAGTTTCCAGTGATTATGGTTAGGGGTAAATTTGAATCATTATTGTACATTTTTCTTTTTCCAAATATATCTTGGACATTTAAAAAAATAACTATAAAACCACACTAAAATCCATTGCCACTTCAGCCAAAATAGGTGGCAGTTCCAGAGTTAAATATAGTTTAATTTGCACAATGAGAGTCTGAAATTTAAATTAAGTTTTTTAGAAACAAACAAGAATACAAAACACACAAAACAAATATGAAATTACATATTTATTTATCTTACCTTAGGTTTTACAGATATTAATTTAGCTAATTACTGTAAATGGTTTTGCGATGGAATACTGCACCTTTATATAGTCAGAGATAATTTCTAATGTGAAATCTATCATGACCATACATTTTATTCTGGATAGTAGCAGGGTTAGTTTTGAAAAATTTACACTTAAGTAAACAATGACTTTATCAGTAATATCAAGATCATATTAAGGTTCTCTTGCATCGTTTCCGCTCAACTCAAAGTTGTATAATATAATTTGGTCATTCAAAATGTAGATATTTCATTGTTTGCTTTTGTTCTATAAAACTCAATTTCATGCACTGAATTAATCTTAGGCGCATTGAAAGTGCTTCCAAAATATATACATGATTGTACATATGTAGCTTGTTTCTTCCATTGTGGTTACTTTTCTATTTTAATTACAAAAACAATATTTTTTCTTCAGGATTTGCAGATTTTTATAAGAATACATACATGTAAAATATCTGCAAAATTTATATTTCAATGTATTTATTTATTTTAAATTATATATTCCTTTTATTTTTGCTCGATTATGATGTCCAATTGTTTTACAAATAGCGCCTCTGAAGTTGGGTTTTAGACCTGTTGGGGGCTGCTTTTACAACAATTGTATTTTGAATATATTTTATAAAATATATGTATTGTAGCAATAAATATCTATCTTTGTGTTTTTTAGATACTGTGATATTGTGCAATGGAATATCTATGGCTATTAGACTGTCTGTAAGTTACTCAAGCTTGGAAGAATCTGCGAGGATGTTTCTAATTTCATGGGATGCCTTATTGTTTGTCTTTGGTATGACATTAACCTAATTTGTTTTTCTATGCTTTTAATATACCTTTGCATATGAAATATATTAAATGTATTTATATTTTAAACAGAAATAATTCTCTTGTACAATGTGATCAAAACTTCACTCTCCATTGATTGCTATAAATTTCCAGTTATGGGTATTAAAATTACTGTATAAAAATATAATTGTTAGACATAATAATAATCTTATGCCACATCAGCTAGTGATGGGGCTACTAAATGGATTTCATAATTACACAATTTGAACTTCAATTACAACAAATTTTCCCAACATTCTCCATTAAGAAACATTTTCATTCAAAAAGGGGAGAAGTATCCACTCCTTTAAGAAAATGTGATATCCCTCTACTATCCCTATGTATAAAGTTATCAAGCATTTACAAGGATAAATTTGTAAATAAGATCCCTTTTGTTACAAATAACAGAAAACTTTATTAATGATTAAATTTCAACTGGGAATACAATCTACATTTATTTATTTGTTTACGTAATCTTCATGATGATCTAAGCACTTGTTTAGACGTGACTGAAGTTGTTGATTTCTTCATCATAGAAGTTTGTCTATTTGACCAATCCACAACTGATTTTTTTTTAATTCATCATACGCCATTTGCTTTCCTTTTGAAAAATCCTTCAGCTTTGGAAAAAGATGAAAGTCAGCTTAGTTCCATATATTATGACTATATGAGGGGGGATCAAAATTTTCCCATCTGATCTTATCTGATAATTACGATGTCAATACTGCAGTGAATGGCCAAGCAGATAGGCACAGCTTTTGAGTAAGTCACACCGGTGGTTTTGAATTGCCCAATTGAGCTTCCTTGCACAGTACACAATGTTGTGGAATAGACATTCACATTTATTGTCACTCCACGAGGCAGTAATCATGATCCTTCCTGTCCCAAAATACTGTAGCCATTATTTTTGTAGAGTCTCTTTGAACTTTTTTTCGTTATGCTGGAGTTTTGGAACTATGCCATTCTTTAGATTTATTTGTGCTTTGTATCAGGTCCAAATGAGATCCAAATTTTACCTTCAGTCACATTGTGGTTAAAAAATTCATCACCATTTTGGGTCACAGCATTCCAAAACCAACAGAGAAATACCCATACACTTTTGTTTGTGTTTATCAGTAAGCATTCTGTAACCCACCTAGCACAAATCTTTTAGCACTGGAGCTTAACAAAAACAATGCCATAACTTGAGGGAAAGCCTCACACAGTTCATCAATATGAATGCTATTGACTTTGTTTTGTTGAGTCCAGTTCTTCCTTTATTAAACACTCTACATAATTATACACATTTCCCTAATTCATAACTCCTTTCCTATACTCTTCCACAAGTTGAAGAATTTCACCAGGTTGAATAATTTTTTAAGTTAAAAAATCTTTAAGAAGTCACAAAGCACACTGTAATGGACTGGAAATAGGCCCAGTCGTTCCAATGGCATATTTTATGAAAAATAGAATAAGTTACCTATCATGTTGCATACTGTAAAGAATAAATAGCTAATGTTGGAAGTAAAGGACAACAGATAAGGGGTAGCAAATTTATAGAATCTGGACTTTCAGGAATCAATCGGTCAAAAAAGAACAATAGATTTTTATTTATTAAAAGTTAATAATATTTAAATTAGATTGTATTAAGGTCATTTGAATAATTATTAAGATATGAAAATAAAAGTTAATTAAGAGTCAAAGTTATTTGGAATAAAGTCATGTCAAAAACTCTAAAATTTTAATTTCTGAAGATTACAAAATAAAGATAATTGGATATTAAACAGATATTAAATATATAATTACAGTAGTTAAAAATATTTCTAGGAAAAATAAAGGTTTAAAGTAATTCTTGATAGTTTTTGTTGAATAAAAAAAGGTAATATATTTATTTTGTAATCAAGTCAATACCTACTACAGAAGCTACTGTTCATCATAACTTATGACATCATTAGGCTATACATATTAAAACACTATTATTAAAACATATTACATATATCACATCATTTAGTTTTAAAATTTACCACAACAATTATATAAAATATTAAAATCGTTTAGGTTAAAATATAAAGGTTTCTTTTAATCCGCATTCAAGTGCAAGTTATTTCCAGCAAAATATTGACTTGCTGCTTTAATTTCAACAAAAGAGTTTATTTCTAAATTTTCTATGGAATCTGTTTTGAAGATAAGTGTTGTGTCTTCCACAAACTAAATTAAGCCATTAGCTTCAACGTATGATGACAGGTCATATATATATTTGAAAATATTAACAGGGGGAGAAGAGTTGTCATCACTTAAATTCTACACAAGTTCAGTGACCTCATCGTCAAAATTTGATACATTATGACTCATTTTCAATATAAAATAGAACTGAAATAATATAACTAAACTTCAAACATTTAAACAAAATAGGACGTCTTGCCATTCACTAAGGGTGACAGATGATGCATCAACTGATCTGTTACTTTTTTATCTGTCTATATGAAGACACAAATTAACTTTAAACTCTCAAATTTTGGTTAAATATTTTGATTTATATATCTAAAAAGTAAATAAGATGTATTCAATAATTAATTGGAATGTTATGATAAAAATGTCACTTTTAAATTTTCACTACACAACTACGAATAAACTCATATTTGCACATATGAACATCCTTGCCATTGCTTTGAGGTATATTCATAGTTGTAAGGCAATAGATTAAAGCTATGAACAATAAATTTTAATTTTTCTAAACATTTTAATGCTCAAATCATTCCAATATATTAAACCTTTGTGGAGTTTTTTAATATTCTTGAATTTATTCTTTGTCAGAGAATTTTAATAAAATTGGTTTAAAAAATTAATTTATTAATCATTTCTGATAAATAATTATAATGTATAAATTTTTTGTTTTGTTTTCAGCACAAATGATTGAAGTTTTAATGAAAGTGATGGGCCTAGGCTTGAGACAGTATTTAAGTTCAGGATGGAATACTTATGACCTTATTTTGACTTGTTCCGGAATGATCAGTCTTGTAATAATATATTTAATACCTAGTTTTGTATACGTCATTGTGGTACGACCTTTAAGACTGATTCGATTGTTCAAGATGAAGAAACGTTATAGAGATATTATCGGCACAGTGGCTTTACTTACTCCATTGATGTGTTCGACAGTTGTTGTTATGATAGTCTTGTATTATTTCTTTGCTATCATTGGAATGGAGCTTTTTGAAGGTTCTGATATGCACAATTGTTGCAAGTAAGTGATGCTTCTATTAATAAATTATTCTTTACATAATGTAATTAATGGTAGGAAGGATTTTTGTAAGCATATTTGTCCAGAGATGCATATCTCCCCTCCCTAACCACATAAGACAAATTCCTCCCTGACCATGTGTATTCCAAACAGTTTGGGTATATTTTTATGTATTCATGCAAACGTTTTCCATATTTAGATTTAGAAATATTTCAAAATAAAGTCAATACAAAATTGTACTAATTATGTTATATATTTGAGGGCTATGACCTTTTTTCCTTCGATGGATGTTCCTATTCTCTAACATCAGTCCGTCTACTAACCTACTTACAGAAAAATCAACTAAACTTTTCCTTGAAAAGTTATCAATTAATACTACTACAGAACATTTAAAATCTTAATTTACAGGTGGAAATAATTATTTAAATTTAAAATATTTGTTTAAAACCATGTTTTTAAAAACAGACTAAAAAGTACAAAATAATTTCTTGTAGCCCCTACAGATTTATAACCCCATACAGATTCCTTACCCCTTACATATTGTCCTTAAAATTTGTGATTGTGAATTTGTAATAGCTATGAAAATACTTCTATTATTTAAAATGAAAAATGTGGAGTGCATGAAATAGATAATTGAAGATTATCTCCATCTATTGATTTAGGAGGTGTTTGATCTCCATTAGGAATTTTGAGAATTTTCTCAACGATAACGATAGCTGCTCCCTATACTCCTTGCTATTATCTATTACATGTGTCCCACATTTTTAGTTTTAAATCTTACAAGTATTTTCATAGCTATTAAAAATTTACAATCACAAATTTTCAAGACAATCTGTATAGGGTTAGGAATATTTATGGGGTTATAAATCTGTATTTGGCAATGAGAAATTATTTTATACTTTTTGTTCCGTTTTAAAAATGTGGTTAAATTTTTTTTTCTTAGTTATTTTCTGGTTTTTAGTGTTGTGTTAAGAACGGCTCCTCTAGACTGCCTGGGTTCTTTCTTACAAAACAGTGGTTCAACGTTTAATTATTTTTTATTATTAACAAAAATTTATATCTATCTTTCTTATAATTTAATACAATACAAAAAGGGAGTACACAATTATAAAATATTGGGATCAAAACACATTATTATCTCTAATACAAATATCCACAATCATATAAAAAATATTCAACACTAAATATTCATCGCTCAAAACCCAGAAGTATTCCAACTATTATTACTTTTGTTTAATTGAAATTACTGATATTACAAGTGCCTTCATATATCAATGCTTGCTCACCTTGTAGAGTCTCAAATTCAGCCAATCCCCTTTTGTCCTTCCGTTTGTATTCAAACTTCCTGGGCTGTCTTCCACCATGGCTAGCGACGCAGCCGGTATCTTCTAACCTCCAAAAGATCCCCTCCACATTGTGCTGGCTGCTTATATATCTTTCGTCGCTCGTGGTGTTCTACTTCCGATGCAAGTTAAGCATTTCAACACTTTTTCAATTGTTGTTTCATGTGCTGCTACACCGGTCAATGTGTCAACTTTAACCGCTTTCTTACCATAGCAGCGATTGACAGACAGACAAGAAACTGAGTTCCTATGACATTGTCATCCAGTTCTGAGCTAAGTTTAGATTTTCAAGTCTCTAGCTCATCGGGAAGTTAGTTTAAAATCAATTGCAAAATTTGTACCGATACAGACACAAGAAAGCGAGTTAATAAAAACGTGTTAAAATGAGTTTGGTATTTACCTTTAAATATGTACTACAATGAAAAAACTCAAGTATTTTTTTATGAGCTAGACTGTACGCTTCTCCTATTGATTTTAACATGTGCACTAGTCTTGAATTCTGAAATTTGTTCTTCCAGAATTCATGTCCGGGAGAAAAGAAATGAATTAAACAATCCACTGGAAGTTTAGGCTTCTCTAATTATCTGGCCTGGATTGTTTAACTCCTTCAGCAGTTTGAGTTACCTCAACTACTGGTACCCCCTTTTATGTAATTCTTCCAGTAATTGATTTTTTTTAAATCCCTTTGTCTCAAGGAGAACATGAATAATTTAGCCTTTTATTTATCTCTGGTAGTGTATACTCAAGAATACCTATTTAAACCCAATATATCTTACCTTTTATGTATAACCTATAAACATATATTTAGATGTGTGAATTAAAGTGACAAACTAAAATAATTTTAAAAAGTTATTATCTTTCATTAATTTAAATTTATTACATCTAAAAGCAAAATCAAATATTTTTGGTTACAACAAAATAACTTCTTTAATATATTGAAAACAAAAACATTATCTGATTAATACATGCAAAATTCTTATTTTCACAATTTCACTATATTATGAGCAGATTGGCTAAAAATTTATTTATAGTTTTAACTATTTTCATATATTATAATTTTAAACAAAAACCAATTCTGTGTTATCCAGACACTAATCACTAAAATGACAGGATAATTACTTTTAATTAACAAAAAAATTGTTTTTCTTTTGAAACAAAATCCTCACACACTATTTATCATTTAAAATATTAAATTTCTTATGCTAAACCATTTTAATTTATTACTATTAAATTTTGTTATCACAGGAAAATCAGTATAAAAGCTCTATTGAATTTAATTTTTAATTTTGTCTAATTTTGCCTTTTAGGAAAAAATTTAAGTTGGTTTTTCAAACCTTGAACTCTGCTTTGATGATCCTGATTGGTGATTCAACCCTGATGTCTGTTGGTTATATTTTGCTTTACAGATGATCCATGTTTTGGTTAATTGCTTGTGGTTAAGCTGATGGTCCGCATTGAATGGCCGGTTGTAATTTCCCAACTTTTGGCTTTAGCACACTTGCCCAGCACTAACATCCACACTTCACTTCCTTAAAACTTCTTTTTAATTTTCATTAATTTTGCACTTTCTTTTAAATTTGAACTTTAACCCTAGAGGCGGGATGGTTAATTTTCTTGACAATTCTTCGTTTGTTTAAAAATTAATACAAAATATTATTTTTATACAAAACCTAACTTATAAGACATCATTTTTCTCAAAAAGATGCATAGAATTTATCTATGTAATAAAAAATATAATTTTTAAAACGGTTTTGGAGTAAGTAAGTTACATGTCAAAAAATTATGTTATCATTTTTCAGAAAAACCTGTATCATCCAAAATCAATAGCTTACCACCTTTTTCTAAGATATACAAAAGTTTTGTGTAATATTTGTCAATATATTTAGGAAAAAAAACTATAAATTTGTTACATTTTTAAAATAAAAAAATAATAAAATTATAGAAAAAGGTAAATTGGTCATTTTATTTTCAAAAATTTACCAAAAATAGTATAATATATATTTTATACAAAAGTTCTATATATATCATTATATTCAGAAAGGTGCATAGAATTTAGGTGTGTACTGAAAAAAATGTTAGATGTAAAACATTTGGAGTTTTTTGGTCAAATACCAAAAATTGAAGAGTAACGGAGAGAATAATTTCACAGAAATGGTAATCAATACCATACTAATAGATTCTTTTTGAATTTTTTCAACGGTTACTAGAGATTTGTAATATATTTGTGAATATATTTAGGGGGAAAAAATAATAATTTGTTACATTTTCAAAATAAAAATAACGATTTCCCCTAAAAAGTGATACTCTGACGAGTGAGGTTAGGTTTGACACCTCGACAATTTAGGCGTAATTAGTAACTTTCTAAAGCTAGGCCTAAGACAAAATCATTAGATTTCACTAAAACAATATACTTTACAAAGAATAACACACATATTCACTTGTATAATCAAATAAAACACTCAATATAAGAAAATTTGCTTATAGCCTAAATTTACAAAATACCTCTTAGGTTATCCCAAATATAAACCGTTCACAAACTAGAAATTCACTCAAAAACATAAACTTTAGAAATAAAAACACATATATTGTAACTTGTATACACAATTTATATACAATTTGTATACACAAACCTTCAAAATAACAGAAATAATAAAAATATTACACAAATGCCACGCCCTTTTGCGTGTATTTTATTTCACAGCATCGCGTAAGATAGCCTATGTTTCGACTAAAAAAGAAGCTACAGAAAATATTAGTAAGGTATGTCAAGTGGTACCAACTTGTAGAATGAAATCTCCTCTACAACATACTATAAATATCGAAACAAAAATATCGAAAGAAAAAGTACGTCATTTAGTAAACTGCGCCGAATGCCAAGTGAATTTCATGCTGTCAGGTTTCTAATTTCATCAAGTAGAAATATCTCTGGATCTGTGAGATGCAGAAAAATTTGTAATCTACAGTTAGAAAGAGAAACATGTGATCTATAGAACAGTGTTTTGGTCGATTTATTTGACAGAAAAATAGATTTGTAATCATATGGGGGAAAATGGCGTCGCTTTTACTAAAAACCGCAGAGTTGAAATCTACGATTTTACGCATAAAAAATATGCGAACTTCACCAATTTTTGGAATATTATTTATAACGTTTTGTGGTATTTTTATTATTTTTTTTTGCATGATTATGCATCTACGGAACATTCGTTTTCCAACGGTATTTTATTTATTGTGAGAAGACGTAATGTGGGCGTAATGTTGAATTGCAACATACATGTTTTCCGGTCGTTAGACTAAACCATGCATGAAAAATCGACCCGCTGAGCGGGTCGGTGCCGCTTCTAGGGTTAATCAATATTAGACTTTTTAGAATTTTTTCAGTTATTTAATTTAAATTTTTTACATTTCAAATTTATGACTGTCGGCATAGTCACCTCATAATTTTGACTTCCTAGAATTTTTCCGTGAGTCCGTCGGGCATAGCCACCCCTTACACTTACTTCCGAGAATTTTTTTCAGAGTACCTTCGGGCATAGTGTAAATATTTAATAAAAAACGGGTTAAAACTACTAATTTGTAAATATTAAAATTGACAATTTGTAACATTAAAGAATTTATGAAATTGCTCAGCTAAGGGCGCCAGGAAGGTTATAGCTTACCAATTTTGAAAAATAAAAATTTACATTAAATTAAAATACTCTCAGGATCGTGTTTCTTTTTTAAGTGTACTTATCAGTGGTTTTCAGTAAATAAGAAATCCTTATTTGTTTTCCTGAAACTAAACATTCATTATTTAACTAATTTTTTAAACAAATACATAAATTTATTATCAAGTTATTATACTAAACATCCTACCTTTATTTTTTATATTTATATTTTACTTTTTATTAATTTCAAAATTTTAAAACTTTAGTTTAAATATTGAGTTGCAACTTCTGGAAAATTACTCATCAATATGAGTCAATTAGACTTATTTTCTTTTTGAATATGTTTTGAATTAATTTATCTCAACAAAAATTATTCCTATTTGTAGGCATCTCTAAATTTTTTATAGCAAAGTAGTTATAAGAAGAAAATATCAAAATCATTGAACTTATAACTAATACATCAAACAATAATTAATCTAAAACGTTTATACATTTAATTTTGAGCGCTTTGTAGCACCCGTTACCAATTTGATATTGTAGAAAAGATTGTTCATTGCAGTTTGCTGATTGTGTTAACTTCCTGATGATAACTCCGTAACAGTTTGCATAATGTTCAAAATGAAACTTTGTCTGTCTCTCGAAATCACCATTCAACCACATTCCCACCAACGGTTCTTTGTCAAAATTACTCGTTTTCACTTTTTTGAACGTGTCTCTTTCAACACAAGCACATTGTCCGATTTCTACTGAAATTCATGTTCGTTTACCCCGATTACCATCTCTAGACACTCAAAAATACATCTGTCCATTTCAGACGCTGGCTTCCAGCTTTATTAAAACACATCTTAATCCCTCAAACGTTCCTGACTAACTCTTTTTAGACTCTATTAAAACACATCTTATTACTTCAGAGGTTCCCTTGCAACTTCCAACTGCCAACTAACCAAGCATCACAACTAAGCGTCCTATTTACAGATCTACTTATTCAGCAAAACTCAAAACGTTCATATCTCTGGTCCCATGGACACTGTCCAAATCATTTGCTTGACGACAAGCATTGTCTATTTTCACAATACAATATTTCACTTTAAAATTTACTATACCTTATAACTAAACATTTCCTGCCTTATACTTATATTTTGGAAATCTATGTTAATTTTTTATTGCCCCCTGTTTCAAATATTAGTTACAGTCATTCATTTGACTTACGTTGTCTTCTCTTTAGACCAATTATAAATTTCCCTGTTTATTTTCATATTTCAAATCTCAAAGCAACTATTTCTTTTGTGTCAAAGCTAAAGTTAAAAATTGAGGATTACAATAGTCATCCCTTACACCTGCTTCCGACAATTATTTCAGAGTACCTCACCAAGAGGTTAATTGGCTGCATATAGAGCCAGAAATTATTGTATTTTACTACCAATTTTTCTCCCTTCTGTGAATAATACGATAATTCGTTATTTTTCATTTTATAGTTCTATTATTGACTGCTAGTGCTTTGGATATTTATTATTTTTTTTAATTACATTTTTTCTAGTCTCTATCTTTTATTTAAATTGTTTTATTATAATTAATTATTATAGTTAATCTTGATGTCTGTTGTTACTCCTCCCTCTTCTACATCACAGATTTCTGGAGTTTGGTTCCACGCAGCTCTAGACTTGCTATTGTAAAGTTCTCTATTGTTTTACCTTAAAACTCTTCTATATGTTTTTCTTCTAATTTTTCCAATTTTCTTTAGCCATCATTTTGTAGTTCTCCACTTTGGCTTTCCCGACAACTTTGATGTCTGTCGGTCCACCCATTCTTACACAATTTGTTGTGCAACAATCGTCGTAATTTCCAATTTCCACTTTTCACACCTTTTGATTTAATTTTTTTTAATCTTCACTATTTTGTTGCCTCGCATGTATAAGTCCGCTACCCGCGAAGGAAATAATGTCAGACTTTCCTTTCTTACATAACTCCGCACTTAATTTCTCACTTTTTCATTTATAGGCTTGTTGTTTACTGATCACCCTGGGATTTACATTGTAATAATTCAAAATATATATTTTATTATTCAAAATTTATTTCATTATCATACATCTAAATTAATCTATTAATATATATATATATATATATATATATATATATATATAAACATAACACATACAAATACAAAAATCAAGTGGGCAAGTGAAAATATAAAACATATGGAAAAATAACAGTGAAACAGGTGAAAGAAACAACAGTTAGAAAAGAAAAAAGAAAATTTTTCAGTTAGTTTTGAGATTTTAAGAAGTACGGTTGGAGTTAACTTTGAGATTTTAAGAAGTGCGGTTGGAGTTAATTTTCAGAACTTAAGAAGTGCGGTTAATATAGATAAATGATATATTAAATGAGACTGAGAAGATAAAAATAATAGATGAAGTAAAATATTAAAATAATTATTAAAAAATAGAAGAAAAGGATAAATACAGTTATCTAGACAATTACCAAAAATAAACTTAGAAGGAAAAGACATTGAAGTAAGGGTGAGATTTATATTATTGTTTGAATATATATTTTTGTTTTGTGTTAAGTGATTGGCGAAGAAAAACTCGAACCATTAATCAGATTTATTTTATATTTATATATATATTAAATATATATATTTTTTATTATTTTTTTTTTCATTAATACAATCCACATCTTATTGATTGATTATTTTTGTTATATTATATTTGATTTAATATTTTTTTTATTTTTTTTATCCATACTAATAAAATTTGACATAAGCCGGCACTAACCTAACCCCCGAGATAGACAATCATCAAATTTAAATTAAAAAATTCAGTTTAAATAGAAAAATAATAAATAAAGATTTATTATAACATATTATTTTTATTAAATGATTCTAATCATATGTTATTAATTTCAATCATTTATCTTTTTTGGTTTTCATGCAAAGGTGTGAAAACTATAACTTTTATAGTTTTTTCAATATTTTAATTTTCTCTGTATTTTTCTCCTAAAATTTATCATTTTCAAAAATTTCTATTATTCAAAATTTATTCAATTTTTGAATTGGTCATTTTATGCTAACTTTTTAAATATTACTTTTTTCAAAAAATCTTCAAGAATCTTTTATTCTTATATTTAGTTGTTTGTTACCCAGTATACTGTTAAATGTTAACTCTGGCGGACAATCTTAGTCCATTGCTGTAAAGTGTGTATAGATATTCATTTAGTGTTGTAATTTTGTTTTCACGTTATGATGTTTAAATTTTTTTATCTTCAGTTTGGTCATTTCTAATAATAGAACACACTCATTCATTCATTCATTCATTCATCAAGAATTATCTCTTAAACCTAACCCTTTTTTTAAACCTGGTGTGGTTGTAAATTTTCCACAAGTATATTTTACTTCTGTAATGTTTAGTATAAAATACAAGTTTTTTTTGTGTGTGTGTGTGTGTGTGGACACTATGACTTTTGGCCTTGAATACATTAAATTTTCCCATTCCTTGGATCCCTTTTATACTGGAAATGAAACTGAATACTCTAGGGGTCTTCTCCTCACTCTTTGATAATATATAAATAAAATTATATTTAAAATACCCAAGTGTATTAATTATTCTGTTTTACTTGTTCCACTCTGTACTTCAAATGATATTGACACTGTGCCAAAAGCTTTAATAACATGTTCTTTTTTTTTCAGCAATACAGCAGTGAAAGATTTTTATAGATATACTCAAAACGAAAGTTCTACACTTGGTTATTATTATTTGAATACATTTGACAACATTGCTACTAGCTTTGTGACACTGTTCGAATTGACTGTTGTGAACAACTGGTTTGTGTTGATGACTGGTTATGCAACAGTTGTTCATCCTCTCAGCAGGATATATTTTATTCTGTTTTACCTGACTACAATGATTGTACTCACAATTGTTGTAGCATCTGTTTTAGAAGCTTTTAGATTCAGAATACAGTATAAACGTCAGACAACTAAGAGAGATGGTAAGATATTTCATATATTTTTTTTAATGTGTTTCTCATGCTTTTGTTGATTTTGTTTGTTTTTATGCTGTTAACTTCACGTACTTGCCTTTAGAAGTCTGGTGCAACCCTCGCCCGACTACTTGGTATGCTCCTCACTGAAATCTGGCTACCTAGATCATACTACTCTTTAGTACGTAAGTTCTAGTACTCTTTAGGGCTTAGAGAAGGTTCTAGATATTCTCTCCATCAGTTATGACCTGTACAGAGGCGTTGCACATCATATGGGTACCAGTAATAGGCTGCCCAGTTTATTATATTGTGTAACAAATGCTAACTTTTCCCCAGTTTTGAAATTTAGAATTATCATTACTAATATAGCGATCAGTTGGATAAATCCATAATCTGTATTATTTTAGCAGTGTACATTTTGTAGACATTTATTTTAACATTGAGTTTATGGGTTGGAAAAAATATAATCCTCAGAAAATCTCAAAATGACCAGCAGTTTTGTTCAAGACTATGAGGTGCACAAGTTCAAAGATTCAGACGGTCTTGATCAGCTCACAGATGTTAATCCAAGTGTACCAACACTGAGCTGATGAAATGCAAACAGTGTTTTCCACATAAATTTAATACACATACTGTAAGTTATTTTTTAAGGTGTTTAATTAAAATGTCTAAATTGTTATTATTTGGGGCTTTTCACTAACTACACAAATGCAGTAATTTACTCTGCTTTGTTATGACAGAATTTAACTAACATAAGACGAGCTCTTAGAATAATAACATTAGGATATTTTTCTATTGGTTTTAATATACAACACATGTCTCAAACAATAGAAGTTATGTATTCTAATTTATAAAATTGTTGGTAACTTAATTATAGAGAACAATCACTCATTCATACTATTTTTTACTAAACTTAGAACTGTTCTCTAATTCAATTTACAATCCAAATATGTTAACTTATAATCTACATTCATTATTCCTATATTTCATTCCACAAAACAAAGTTCAAATACACATCCTTCAGGCCTTGGGTAATATCGATAATAATACAGTCTGAGTCATGATGCAAGGTGCCTTGTTTGTGCATGTGCTAGTGGTGTTCCTCTGCCACTGTTGATGATACAATCAATTGTGATAGTTTTTTTTGTTGGGAGGGCATATTGTTGAAACTCTGTTGGCCTCCAGCACTTCGGCTATGAGCCTATTGTGCTCCCCTTTCTTTTGTTCACCATACACTGACCCCAGTGCCTCTGACAAGCTCTAGGATCTTGTGTAGGGTGTTCTTATTAAAATTTATGTCTGTTTGCTAAGGTCCAAAGATTCTCCTTCTTTTGGACTCCAGGACCTTGCAATCAAACAAAAAATGTGTACAATAGATCTCAGGTACAAGACCACAAAGTCGACAGTTAGGTGAGACTTGTAGTTGTCCCACCTTATTGTGGCTCTGGATATACAGTAGACGCTCTTTTATTCAGCATTCTAATAACCGGCACATTCTACTAACCGGCATGAGGGTTGGGCGGCTCACAGGCCTCGACTGACATTTCCCACCAGTGCAGTGGGCTGCACGCGCCGTTTTCTTAGTCATCCAGTGTTTGTCTGCGTCTGACAAACACAGTATTGTACAGTACAGTACTGTGATGTAACTGTCAGCACAGTCTCGTGGAAAGAAGCTACTGATGCATTAAATACATTTATAACATTTGCTGAATCCAATAAAAGCTACAACTCCACAGAACTTATAAATTTGTGTTTAATCCGAAACGAGTTTTTGAAGAAGAAATCCGAATCACGAAAGCAACGTGACATCAGAGACTTTTTTTAACACATATGTTTATTTTCGTTCGTAAGACCAGTTTACAGTACATACTGTGTACAACCTTAACGAAACATAATGTACTGTACATAAGATATTTTATTTGATTTTATGTACAAACTGTAATGTACAATTAATTTTTTCGTCATTTAGTACTTTTATACATACATTATTACTTTATATTAAATTAAAGGAATGTTTAGCATTTTGTTCTCTGTGTTTTTCTTCAAAACCTTGTTATGTCAAATATGTGTTTCGTTCATTTGGATTTGTATAGAGTTAATTTTCTTAGGTATCCCATTTAAAAAGTAGATATGCTCGATTATCCGGCAAAATCGGTTATCCGTCATGGCCGTGGTCCCAAACGTGCCGGTTAAAAGAGCATCTACTGTAGCCATGTCCAGTAATCACGGTAACGATCTGTTTCAAGGACTTCCTGTCATACTAAACTAGCACCTTTGTCAGTGCAGGATCTGGTCCCAAGAGAAGGTATTTTCCCAATCTCTGGTCAGGAAATTGTCTCATTTGATGTGATCTTATCTGGCCCTTTTTTACTGCTCTTCTTTCCGTTGAATAACTGATCCCACAAGTGGGTTCTGATCTTTCAAGGCACACAGCATCCCCCTTTTTGGCCAACAGATCCGTCCTCTCATTACCCTCGATCCTGCAATGCCCAGGTGCACCATGTTGACAGTTGACAGGACGTATAGGGAACAGAGAGAATTCTATACCAATTTGGATGAGAGTTCTATGGAGCTGAGGGTTTTGATTGGCGCTTGACTATCTGAGAGAATTAGAATGTCCTTACCTTTAAGGCCTTCTTCTAATCCTCGATGTACTCATGCTGCAATTCTACAAATCTCAGCATGGAATACTGTACAATACCTACCTAAGCTAGTTTCAAAAGTTGCCCCAGTGGTTTGACAGTGTCCTGCATATCCAGACTCTTGATCATGTAGTGATCCATCTGTATACCAAACAAGCTATCCTGGATGTCCCGGTAGCTTGCCATCTTTCCAATCCTCCCTTGTGTTTGATAGAACGTTGAAAGGTCGAGTGAAGACAAACTCAGCTTATATGCCATCAGATGGCATTTCCAACACTGAGTTCTTCAATACCTTCTTCGGAGTACCCCACCTCACTGTATCTCCTCCTCCATTCTCCATGATTGTGTAGCCTATATGCAGCCATTCTCACCTCCAACATTATGAAAATATCTAGAGGTGGCAGACTTAAAAGCACATCTAAGGTAGCCGTTGTTATGCTCATAAAGGCATTTGTGATCAGCATACATCCTAGCCGCTGCAAGCTCCCAAATTTGCTGACTGCTGTGGGTTGTCCCACTTTTGTCCACCATAACAGGGAACCGTACATCAGTTGAGGTCTGACAATCGCCTTGTTAATCCAGATGGCGTCCTTCGGTTTCAATCCCCATTCATATCCCTTATGTCGTCTCATCATCATCAGAGATGACTTTGCCTTTAATATGGCATTGTCCAGATGAGCAGTCCACGTCAGTTTCTTATCCAGAATTTTCATAGTTTTTGAAACACCCAATCTAGTTCACTTCCCAATCTAGGCCAAATCTTCCCGTATTCCGTATTCTTCTTCCCACTAAATGGGACAATGACCATCTTGGAGGGTTTGACTCGGAGTACCTCCCTCTGACACCAGTCACTGGTGAGTTCCAGATAGTAGTTAAACACCTCCTCAAGTGAACTTGGGAACTTTCCTTGTACCTTGTATCGTAAACCGTTAAGATGTCTAAGGAGGCTGTCCACAACCAGGACCCACAGAATAAGAGAAATGACACCTCGCATAGACTAGTACCTCGTGGCCCAGAGAGAACTGTACTTGTCTCGTAGTTAGCACTAGTTGGCTGGTCAAAACACTGTTTTCATGTTGTGTTGTTCTTCTTCTCTGCTTTATGTAAACTTGTGTTTATTGTTCTTATTTTGTTGTGTGACATGGAGACGCCTACTGAGTTTAAATCTAAACTTGAAGGTAAAGTGCTTAAATGCCAGACATGTGTAGTAATCTCAAACGTAATAAATTTCATGGAACGAAAAGGTAAAGCAAACAAATTCATCATTGATGCAAAAAAGTGAGAAAACGTATAGCAGTCTCAGAGAAACATGATGTTTCTGATTTTCATAAATGCAGAAAAAAAAGAAGATGAAGGAAGATAACTTGTTCTTTGAAATACAAAAAAGTTACACAAAAAGTGACAGGTTGACAATGATTTGGTTTTTGGCGAAAAACAAATAATGAATCATTTTTATTTGACAGAGAAGTGCCTATCAACAATTAACAAAATCTACGCTAAATTGCAAACATATTTAAATTTTGCAGGATCTCTCACCAAAGTTAGAAGTTAAAAGAATTGTTTTAAAAAAGAATTATAAGTGGATGAAGAAGAAAACAAATAAACACAAGATGTGGGTTACAAGTGCTTCGTATATTTAAAAGACTGGAAGCATATTAGAATGAGAAAAATTTCATTGTTTTTTCAGACAAATATTAAATTGACTGCACACATGTTGGGCAAAGCTTTATCACACACATCAGGGGACTTTTAAATATTTATTAAAAAGGGGGGCTATATAAAAGCACTTACTTTTTAAAAAACAAGATGTAAGAATGTTTTTTAACCTATTGAGGTAGTAGTTTCATAGAGCATGGACAGCCCCTCTGGTAGCAATTAAAATGGCCAATTTTGCAAATGTTGTTAAAAATGTTGTAGAAATATTTTTGTTAGTGATAAATTAATAATTTTTGTTTTGTTTTCTAAAAAAATGTTTTGTACATTTGTAACACATAAATCAAAGTATTTTTTTAAAAAAATTATTAAAAATATATTTATTTAAAAATTACTTTTTTAAATTTTTATTTTTTGAAAGTAAGAGAATTTTTTTATAGTTTTCATTATTAAAAAATACCCAAACTGTATATTTTATGAAATTACATGCAATATTCTACATAAAAAAAATAAATAAAAAAAAAAATGCTTATAACTACATTATGATTGCCAAGTTTCATTTTCTTTAGGAAGAATGAACTCCAAAAAGTCGGCAGGTTGTTGTTCATTTATATCGCCGTGAAAAACAATTATATCGTCAAAGCTTTCATCACTACCACTAATATCAGAATCGAACTCATAATCACTGTCTAAATACGATCTAATTCGCAAGTACGCAAGTGTTCACGATCCATAACGAACAAAACATAACATAAACAAACACACATAATGGGTACAATAATTGAAATAAGAAATCAACAGTTTAGCCAACAGAGCAAAACAAAGTTTCGTATTACAGTTAGAATGCCTACTAAGGAAATGCACACACAATCTGTTGGATAATATCGGAACTACGTGGAGTAATACGTTGCAGTTACCAACCACAAGTCCAGCTCGTAAGTCGGAGTTCAGTCCCAATTTAGCACATCGAGTCAGACTCGTGTGTCTACCCCAATGGGTTAATAAAACTTTTGTAAACTAAAATTTGGTGAGTGTGAACAAAAATGTATGAAAGTTGTTGAGAAAAACACTATGTGTGATTATTTGCAATAATCAACACACTGTTTTAGGGGGCTCTGTAACAGTTCACATTTTTGGATCTCAAATTTGTCTTAATATTTGATTCAATGTATGAAGTGAGCGATATACATTGTAAAGGACTTCCGTCGTATCTCGCAATACGATCGTATATTAAGATCCCGTATTGACAAACAGTATTCTGAAATTGGTTAATGTTATAGAATCGCAAGTAAATGAGTTGTGTGAATGGAATTTGTTAAATAATAAATATATAGTTTTAGGATATAATTTTAAATGTCGTTTTTATAAAATATTAAAATTAAGAAATCATTAGACAAGTTCGAAGTAAATTCAGTGCAGTGTTGTGCGACAATATATTTGTCAGGTTAACCCTAATTGGCCCAAAATGTCCACTTATTTGGCATTTGGCAACCAAGTTAGAACAGTCATATTCGACACTCTCGCCAACACGAGACCTTCTTATTAACCAGAACGGTTCTATGAATCTGCCAGAGCTACGCTTCAAATGAGTGTTTTCATGCAAGAAAATTGTTTTAAATTGTTTTTTACCTAGAAGCAGTGACTTCCGTACTTAGTGTAAGTTATACTCAAAAACTTATAATATTTTAAAATTTGAATAAATATATTTCTTGTATAAATTTAAAGTGGAAAATAACTAAAGAGACATGTTAGTTTGAGAAATATGCATATTTCATATAAAACTAAAAAAAACTTTCTTTCAATATTGTGAAAAGTAAAATTTTCCAAAGTATCGTTGACAGTGAAAGATACCAACAAGTAATAAATACAATTTGTTGTGTTTTTCTGTAGAACATTATAAAGGGTAGCAAATAGACTTGAACTAAAAACAATGACGTTGTGAAATTAAAATAGCATTTCCCTAAAAAGATAGTCTTATACTGTGAGTCCTAATTATGTGATCTTTAAACAATTTGAGAACTATTTTATATTTTACATATGTTAGTTATAAGACTTATTGTGTTATTTTGGGAGTACTTTCCTAATTGGAAACTAGTTAAGTTTATATATGTATGTTTTTCAGCTGCATTATTCAAACATTAAACCACATGTAGTTTGTTTCTGACTGGGATACATTTTCCTTTGAAAATCCAAGATCCTGAGCTCTTTTATTAAAATAAAAAGTGTATGTACTTACTTGCAGAATGGTGCCCAACAAATCTTTAAATTCAGTAAATTAAAAAAATTAAAACTAATTTTTAATTACCAAAATAAGAAATAATTACAAATCTAAAGTAAATGGCATTGTAATGGATGCATTGTAAAACTCATTTTTATTGATTATATTTGTACTCGTATGTGTGAGAATGTAAAGCTATTGTTTTACTTACAGTTTCAAGTTTCATGTGAATACAATTTAAATCTAATATTAAGTGAGGTCTGTTAAAAAGGAACTGTACTGATCTGTTATAGGGAATGGTTTTGAAATTATCTTTTAAAAATAAATTCTTCCCTAGTTATAATATACAATCATTAATTTACTTATTTTTCTTAACTTCTTTTCCTTTTAATTCTTTACAGAGGAAAAGCTTTTACATGAAGAAGTTGATTTACATTGGAATGAAATACAGGGTTGGATTCAAGATTCTCAGACACTTGAAAAACTACGTTCAGACTTGGTATTAGGCGTAAGTATTATACTTTTAAATTATTACTACTCATTCATTTTTAGTAGTATAATACTTTGAAAATATAACTCTTTATCAAACAATTGTTATCATTCAACATGCTATAGTAGTCTAATAGCATTATTGTAAAATATATAAGATAATAATGGCTTATAGTATGATCAATAGTGGTTAGGATGTCTTAGTGGACGACTCGATATGCTGTCATGAAAACTGTATGTCTCAAATTTAGTTCAAGTGATTTTAATCAAATTTTAGAAGACTGTGAGAGTTAATTCGTAAAACTAAAGATAATTACAGTCTTTAAGGAATTTGGTAAATGTCTTTATTGTCGATGAGTGATATAGTTATAAATTGTATTATCACTTGAATCCATATTTCACTTGAAGCAAAATTAAATAAAAATCATCACTTTTGATCAATTTTTGTTGTTTGACATATAACTCTCAAATTTTATCCCTTCCCACGCGGCAAACGAGTATAGCCGCAATGGTAGACTTTGACCCAAACGCGGATGACGATTAAAGTCGCAAAAATATATTTCAGCTTATGGTTAGTTAATTAGTTCACCAAAGTTCCGGTAGAATGCAGAGGCATGTCCCCTGTCTATTCAGGAATAGAAAAAGTTTTGTTGAAAGTTCTATGCCTCGAGGCAGTGGAGGGGGACGCTATTTTGTCTGGAATTGCCCGGCGGCGCACGCACGCTATAGCTTCTACAGAGCGGATAACGGCTACACTCGCAGTCTCATTAGTCCGATAGGCGACGACCTCCGTGTTTGCATTTGAGCATTGTTTTGAAGAAGTATTGTTTTTTGTTTTTTTAACATTACCTTGTATTTTTTACATATTATTTAACAATATAATTGTTCCAATTTACAAAATTTAATAAAAACTAATTTTTTTTTGCAATTTCTTACTATTTTGTTATATGTAATAAAAAAATGTTAAATGTAGCCGAAAACCAATGATGACATTTTTTTTAAATTAACCTTTCACATACAAAACGAAAACAAAAATTAACTTTGAAAAAAAAAAAAAAATTTTTTTAAAGTTATTTCAGCATTGAGGTGAAATAAGGCAAATTTTATTCAGCGTGCGAAGGGTTAAGACTTGAGATATGTAATACTATTAAACAAACAACTCTTGTATGTTTGTAATTCAATTTGGAAAACGGTTAGTAGGATTTTGTTGAAATGGGGTGAATTTACTGTTTTTGAGTGTCACAAAGCAATTTAGCTAGATCAGTTGAGTTAAAATGTTATGTCAGTTGTTTGCCATTCTTTGTGTAGTGTAATTCCATGTCTTTTGTATTTTTCTCATCACGTTTATATTTAGTCTTAGTTTTGACTGCTCAGGCCTAGATTTAGATTTTGGTTACTTTCTTAGGTTATTAGTTTTAGTTTCCAACAGTTCTTGGTTAGTAGTGTTTTTGGTGTTTTTCATGTTCTAAAATTATTACTTTGAAACGGGAGTTGATTTATACTCTTGAATCATTATGTTTTAGTTTTTATTTAATGACGCAATTTGGTTTTGTAGGGAGTTGCAACATTCATAGGGTGCCGACCACGAACAAAAGAAGTATTGCAGCAACGTATGTACCGCACAGAGATCGAAGAATGGATGAACGAACCTGTACAAGATGAACAACATCACAACAATCTTCAATCGGAGCAATCCAGAGATGATAGTTCGATTAATTAGAATGATGTAGTATTATTAGATTTAAGCAATAAAACATTTCCAAGAACATTCACTAAGAAATGGTAACATTTAATATGAAATATTTCATTAGAAATTATTTTATATAATTATACATGGTAGGCTTATTTTAAACTGTAATTGATTTACTAACAGGATGATGCTTTAATTTGCGTCTTGTACAAAACATAGGTACCCTGCATTTATATGGCATGTCACAAATTATTGGTTATAACAAATTTAATATGTAACCATTAGATTTCTTTTAACCCTACATGGCTGCTTTGATTTTGAAACACGATCAGCCACAACAATAGCTTTTTTTGAATTTTGAATTTTTACAAACGGTAGCAACCAGAAGGACGCAAAACTTTACCGCATTGTGGTTTTGTATTTAGATAAAGAGGACTTGCAAGTTAAATATGGTTATTGTCTGTGCCTATTATTAATGTTGATGGTACTGGACTTAGAGTTTCTGAACTTCTTCTAAATAAATTAAAAATGTACCGTTGGACAACTGCATTACGTTTAGTGTTGACAATGCTCAAGCAATGATAGGTGCAAAAAGTACTGTAGCCCTTTAAAAGATGAAATTGAATAAATTTAACTACAGAAGATTTTATTATAGAGATTTATTACTATCTTCAAAAGAGATCTAAAAGAAAGAAGAGTTTAATTCATTTTTAAAAATTGGATGGTGCTGATGTTAAAAAATTACTAAACAAGTTAAAAAAGGCAAAACTTGAATCATAAGTGTTACTTTAGTGAACTACATAGTTACAGTAAGTAAATATAAATAGATATACAATTTTTTATTTTGTAAATATACTTTGTTAAAAAGTCTCTCTTTTTAACACTTGTGAATAGAGTATATAAAAAAAAACTCTGTCCTTTAAAATCTGTGAATATATAGACAAATTAGTGATCCAAATATTCTGTAAGTAATTCAAGCTCCACATACTTGTATATTTCGAAAATAAGTTATATTATCTATATAATGGACTTAACATGTTTGATTAACTGTAGCCTACTTTGTTGGAAATAATTATTAGTATTCAATACGACTAAAACTAAATTGCATCATTAAAAATCTCTGTAAATAAAACAATTCAAACTTGTCAAGTCTGCTATAGAGTGGCTCACGTCAAAGTAAGTAAATATTGTGTATACATATCAAATGTTTTCTACATAAAAAAATAAATAAATTTGTGGAAGTTGAAATTCTTTTTTTTGCATGCATTGGACAAACAAAAAATATACATGTCATTAGTGACTTTCTTCAAAAATGTTAATTATTATTCATGGTAAAAATTTAATTTAACCCCTTAACGGATGATTAAAATTGACCAAAAACAACACAAAAATGTTGATTTTTAAAAAAAATTTAAATGATGGGAAATAATGTCAAAAACATAAAAACCTTTGTAAAAATTGAAAATTTTTAGTTTTTTGCCATAGATAATGTTTTAGGGTTAGGTTAGGTTTTTTAGAATCTGTAAGGATATATGAAATATATATGTATATTTATATTTATGAATATATATATATATATATATATATATATATCACAATGCAAAAAACTGAGAATTTTTTTTATTTTATTTTTTTAAAAATTTTTTTTTTTCCATGCCACTTTGTGCATTTCGACTAGTGTGCATAATTTTTTTGGAGTTTTAAAAATGTATGGTCCCCCACGGGATTTGAACCCGAAAAAAAAAAAAAAGAGAAAAAAAAAAATCATATCTAGCGTATTATTACGTCACTGGCACATTTTATTGAAAAGCTCACTGACGTAATATTACATCGCTGACCGTTAAGGGGTTAAAACCATTGGATTTCTTAAGTAAAATGATATACTATACTAGATAATAAAAACAATTTTTTAAAATTTACTTTTGTTTTGAAAAATAATGTCAAGTACTATTGCTCGTAGCAATTTTAACTTTACATCATTCTATATTTCATACTGAAATATATGCATAGTAGGTATAAACACATTAATTAAACGTACATATAATCCATAATTTGACTTTTTTTTTAACAATAGGCTTTAAAGTTTAGTGTTATTAAACAAATTTAACTGAAGATACATATGAAATATATGTACCTACCCATTTAAAAAAAAAAATCAGTCTTCATGATTGGGCTATGGTGCATTGCTCAGATATCATTCCAAAAATCTTTTTTTCTTTTACCTAGGAGATCTTTAAACAGAAAGAAACTCAAAATATAATTTATTTCCTTTGTCGTAATACTTTACTTTTATAAGAGACGAGGGTTTTTTATAAAATCATAAGCATAGAACACTTCTATTTAGTATATTTGGTCCATATTGATCCAATGATCCGTGCGGAATGGGAGAAGATGTACATTCGTATGATGGTTAATTTTTTTTTTTTTAATTCAGAAGTTTTTAAAATAAACATTTTTTCTGCTAATAACTCAAAATAGTTTTATCTATAACCTAATAGTAATAGTTTTGTTACTAAGAAAATAAACTAGAAATGAACCCTTACTTAAATTTAAATTTTATTGTAATGTAAGAGAAAACATTTTAAAAAGGTTACCATTTCTTGTAGTGTTGTTAAGATTAAAAAAATTGTATTAACATAATAGAACAACTTGTATTAATTTAATTACAGTATTATAAATATTATTTATTTAAACCAAAGAAAAATTATTTGAACTCATTAGTTTTAATTAAAATGATATTACTTATATGGATGTAATTTGTTAAGTTATACTTTAACTTATACAATATTTATAAATGATGAAAAAAGTTGAACCAGTTTATTTATAGGTTGTAACATCACATTATTCAGTTTTAAAGAAATAATATATCTTTGATTTAATTGCAAATTTTATTTTAAAATACTGTTAGCATATAGACAGTTAAGTATTTATTTTCTTATGGTGTTTAGTTATTGAGATTTTTTTAAATTGTTGTCTTTTAATTTTATTGAAACAAGTACAAATATTTGTTTAATGGTTGTTATAAGATTGAAATTGATAACCTAGTGTTGTTTCATATATTCTGTTATAAAATCATATTTGTGTGCATTTTGCATATGTTTGTGCAATCATGCCCTGGTCTCAGCTCTGGTACTGTACACCTTGAAACTGTATATATTACCCCACTCGCTACGCTCATGTCTTGGCCTCAGCTGTGTCATCGTATAAAGCTGTATACCAGGTGTCCCACAGAACTTGAACTATAGAGAAATCACATGATGTATTATTTCATTAATTTTAAATACCTTCAGTTGAAATTGGTGTTGTTACGTACGGAAATTATTAAACAAATTATTTATGCATGAATTAATATCGGTTTCAACATATTTAAACAAAAAATCATTATAATAATGAAATTGGTTGGTTAGTGTAGTTTTTTTACATTAAATGTTTAGTTCAGTTTTGTTGTTGCCTTGGACTAGTGGTTAAAGCATGGAACTTAGACGATAAAGGTAACCAGTTTAAATCTTGCCTCACCTACTTATTTTTTTCCACTTTTATTGGTAATTATCTTTTCCACTTAAATTTGTACATTTTTTATTTCAATTAACTTTTCATTGTTTTAAAAACTAATTCTAATTAGAAATATCTTTTTATCGTAATTATTAATAATGACATCCTAATTTTTTTTTTGAATTATAAGGCATGAAGTAAACTTTAAAGAAATAATTTTTTTTTTTTCAATCTGTAAGCTTTTATTATTAGGAATAGAATCTTATACAGTCTTATAAAAGATGTTCAAATAATTCACCATTTCGTTCCTAACAATAATGCAACCTGTTGTAGAACTCTTTCCGGATATTAGATAGATGGGAGCATTTATTTTATGACATTCAGTCCTTAATGCTTCCTTCAAAAAATTAAGGAATCAAGAAGTACTCTTGTGGGCAGTATGCCTCGACAACGATGGATTAAAACTGCATTTGCTCCTCCAATGTCAAATATTGTAATAAAATCACTAAGAAAATATGCAAATTTAACCCTAGAACACTAGTGTGTTGTAGTAGACTGTTATTACTAGAGTACATAAATTGTACATGTTTTTTTGTTTTGTTTTTACCAAGCAATTTTTTTACATTGCACTAATTGAAGTATTTATAAAAACGAATAATACGTTACTTTACCAAATGCCTGTAGAAAACTACCAATATTAAAATTTGGGGAGGGGAAGAGGGGGAAAGTAATGGAGTCAGAGAAAAAAGTTGTTAACTATAGGAAAAATAATCAATAAACCTCTTAACAGTAAAATATTTATTACATTAATACATGTAGTAGCCTACAGTGAACATGTCATTTTACTATTTATAAGACAATAATTACATTAGTCCAAGGTGGGCAACACAGTCTGTTTATTTCCCATCATGGTAGCTATGCACAGTCGGGACATTTCTTGATTTGGTGTTCACCACAGATTGTTTTTCCACAACTGCAGTAGGTTGTTGACATTCGCTTTTTTTTTCCAGTCACAAAAGCTGCAATACTTTCGTTGTCCTTGTTGAGGAACCACTGCACCTCTGTTCTGCTGAAGTCCCAGGACCTTGTGGATACTACTCCTCAGTTCTTGGGATAAGTTAGGATGTCTGAGTCTCCCTCTATGCCACTCCTCACACAGTTCTTCTGGAGTTTTATCATGAAGCTATGCCATGACAAAGCTTTCCCCTTGTTGTTTCTGTAGAAGTTGTGCACATATATTATGTATGCGTTGATAACTGCTATGTTTAACATGTTACAGAAATAACAAAGTGGCCACCTTTTGGTTTTGCGACCACAGTTAGCAGCTTGACACATTTTTTATTAGTAGTCCTACTTACTTTTCTTTTCTTCTTCGGCTGTTTTCCAAAATCCTTCTCGATGTTTTTTATGGGAGCAGCGATTTCATCACTTTCACTACTATCATAATTGAAGTAATATAAAAACCGGAGGTTTGAATTTAATTAAATAAATAAAAAAATGAAAAAGAAAATGAAGCTAATATTTATTAATTATTAGGCGCCAGGTAACACTATGTTTACCAAATTATTTTAATTGAATTTTAAATCTTAATTAAAGTTAAAATTTTCTCAGGGTCGTGAACCCTTTTGAAAGTGTACTTGAGTGGTAATTAAGACAAATTAGGAGTCCTTTTTGTTTCTCTGAAACTGAACATGTTTATTTAGTAAAATAGATTATACATACACATATATAATTCTATTATAGATTTTCTAGATTATACATCCTACTTTGATTTATTATATTTTACCTTTTAAGAAGGTCAAAATCTTGAATATTGACTTTACTTTTATGGTTGCAACTCCTAGAAAATTATTTGTTAAAACAAACAGGCTAGTATTATCTGTTTTTTTATAATATTGAAATTACTTTATCTGAACCTAATTATACATGTCAATAGACATTTTTTTATTTTCAAACAAAAAAAAAATTATTTTTGAAAATATCAAAATTATAAAACTTACAGCAAATACATTGAATAATAATTAATCTTAAATTGTTTAACAATATTTGATTTTAAGTGTTCTTTAACACTTGTTACCAGTCCTTTGTTGAAAGTTAGTTTATTCTAAAGATATTTACTGGCATTATATCAGTCACACTTTTCGAGAATTCTATCTTACTAAAATAAAATTCGTATTTAGATTAATGTTTATTAACCTTTAGTCTATGAAACGCCTCACAAATTGTTCATGCTTGCTCAAATATTGTCACACCGTCGAAAGATACATTGACCGCATTGCTTACTGCCATTTTTATAGTCCGATATGCCTTTGCTCATGCATAACCTTTTACCTGAACAATTCACTTCTCAAATGTTTATATTTTTTGATTAAGCACACGTGTCTATTGTATACTTATATGTCTCTATTTTTTTTTTTTTTTTAATGTCACTTTTTACAATTTACATTGTTCTATATAAAACCTTCTTACTAACCAAAACACGTCTGTAACTTTAAACACTGTCTCCCGATTAACTGTTTATTCACTTTATAGTTCTTACGTTTTTTATCTATTAGTTGTCTACAATATTTTTACTATAAAAGACATTTTAATACGAATTTCATTGTTCTCTGACTAACTTTTTCATTAACGAAAATACGTCTGTCCACTTCAGACGCTGCCTTGTCACTCACTCATGTTCACAAACACTTGCACAATAAACCATGCTTTCTTATACACGATTTTGTTTCCGCTTAACAACAAGTGTTTAACATCACATATACACGAAATTCCATTCAATTTATAATTCTACATTAAACCTAAACATTTTTATCTTACAAAATATTCTTCTGGATACATTTGATAATTTATTTTCTCTTTATTTTAAACATCTCCTTAGACTTTAATTTGACTCAGATAGTCTCTTCTTCATTTTTTAGAACCAATCACATAATTCCATTTATAATCATTCAACTAAACACGTTGCTTCTTTTATATCATATATTCTTATGGCAATATTTCAAAAATTCAAAAAAGCATGTATTACATAATCCGGTACTGGTTCTTCATCTGGGATATACTCTGGGTACTCATCACTATCGTATTCATCACTTAATTCATCAAACTCCGCCACATCCTCATCACTTACATCATTGTCCAATAAATTGGGTATCTCATCATCTAACAATGCTGACCTTTCACACTTTTGAATTATAGACTATTATGTACAGAGAACATTTACAGGCACTAAGCACCAGAACCACATATAATTTAGACTATTATGTACAGAGTATATTTACAACAATTAATCACTAAACACTAGAACCACATAAATTTTACGTGTTACACACAGTACCTAACTACTAGCGACACGCCAAAATAACATGTTAAAGTTTTCTTTGACTACTAGCACTACGTAAAGTTTACGTGCTGTAAAAAGAATAACCGAAAAAGTCGAGACTGAACGAACGCAAACCACTACTACGACCATGTCGTCTCAAGAGCAACTGGCTGCTGAAATCACTGCTCGTCAAGCTTTGGGCTGGTATGGAGGGGAGGGCGGGGATGAAACAAAATGTCGGCACCACACGTAAAATTTTGGGAAATCCAAAAGATAAAATTTAAGAACAAGATAAATCAGGAATTTATGGTATAAATTGTGAGGTATGTCCAAAAAAAATATAGGCCTAACTAAACGAAATGTCAGGATAAGAGCAAAAGAACACTTTGTCCACTTCTTCAAATATAATAGGCCTGATAAATCAGCTATGGCTAAACATTGTTTAGAGGAAAAACATTATTTCAAAATAGAAAACTCTGTGTTGTTGAAAAATGTTACTAAATTAAACACAATAGATGCATGGGACACTTTTTATATAAACAAGTACTGTAATATAACTGTAAATAATGAATTAGGGCCAATACAAAATTCTATATTACCGGTACAGTAAAATATAAAATGTATTGTTAGATATATGTTTAGTTAAGAATACTGTATTAGTTAGATGTTAACTTTTAAATTATTTAGAATGGCGCGAGGCACTTGTTAACACCCTTTTAGAAAGTAGGTTTAGGCCACCCCCTTTAGTTTTGTATAAATGCGGGGGTTGGCGCAGTGCTAGGTTAGTTATAGTTTAGGTATAGCTCATCTAACACTGAGGATGGTGACTTTGTTGTTGAAACATGTTTGATTAAGTAAAAGTAATTTTTGTGAGATCTCTTGTTCCAAGTTTTATTCTATCTAATATTATCTCTTTCAAGTCAAGCTCAATATTAATTTTTTCTTATATTTTTTCAGGTCATATTTTCTTATATTGTGACGTTACGTCACGTGCAACTCCCTAGCGGCAAAACACACCAAATTCATTGAATTATTAGATTTTTATATTTCGTCATATGATATTTAAGTTATATAACTATGAAAGGTTGAAACATGAGCTTTACAATTTTATATAAATTATTCCTATACCATCTTTTTTACTAGGCATAAGTTGAGTTGAATAAAAATGTGATTTTTAGGGTGAAAAACTTCTTATGAATTCTTAATTTTTATAGATCCTAAACTATAACAGTTAGAATGATTTAAAATATAGATCGAAAGATGAAGAAATATTCTATACAATACTGTTACAGTAGATTAATTGAACAGAAATATGGCCTTGTATAAATTAGATGAAAAATGACGAAATTGTAGGTTTTACTGCTACGAATGTTGCTGCATTATGAAATACACAAACTTTAAATTAATTAAATATTATTTATAACGTTTTATGGACTTTTGGTTGTATGAATATTAATGTTTGGAAGATTAGCTTTACAATAGTATATAAATTATTTAGGAACAATGATTTTTACTAGAGTAAATATTGAATTGGAAAAAAAAAGATTATCACTGCACAGGACGGGAGTTTGTGTGTTGCTACCCAAACCAGTTGAAGGGTTAAAATGATTTTACTTGTTAAAATCATACCTTGGTCACAGCCATGGCAGGCTTTCAAGGTGCATTTATTAAATAGACTCCATTTGCTACAATCCTGTATTGGTCTCAGCCTGGGTTTCGTACAAAGTTGTATGTATTAAAAAGACTCCACTAATTATACTGTAATACTAGTCTGTATATATTAAAATGAGAATTGTTACAATTATATCTTTGTCTTAGCCCTGGCATTTGTTAAAAAAAGTCCACTTGTTACTGTCTTGGTCTAGTCAGCTTGGCAGCCCTTCAAGCTGTATATATTAAACAGACTACTCCTTATAATCTCAGCACTGGCAAGTCAGTCTTGATGCTGTATATATGTTCAAAAGATTCAACTCCCTTCTGTAATGTCACGGTCATGGACCTGGTAAGCGTCGATGATGTATATGTATTAAAAGGATGTCCACTCACTACTGGGATGCCCTGGCAAATCTTTATGCTGTATATATTAAAACGATTCCACTCCCCACTATCATGTTCTGGTCCTGTCTCCAGCAAGCCTTGATGCTGTATATATTAAAAAGATTCTACTCCATACTGTTTTGACCTTGACAAACCTTGGATTTTTATATAATTAAAAAGACTCCTCTCACTACTGTCGTGTCCTGGTTACAGCTAATATAGTGGTAATTACTGATCTTTTTATCTAATATCAGGTATTTGATGAAAATTATGTTTTTGTATTAACTTTTCATCGTATAAAAAATATTTTTACATTATTGAATGAATATTTAAATATTGCTCATAATAATTTATTTTATAACATTTTATATGAGAAGTGATTTTTGAAAAACTATTTGAAATTACCAATCCCTTTTTTTATTCTATATACAATTTCAAGGTAATGTTTTACTGTTCAAATGCTTGCTGTTTTTGTCCTATTATCTTTAAATTTTGCACACAATTAAAATTCGAGTAAAAAATGATTAAAAAAATACTTTTAAAGAGATTATCATAGGAGACTCTTTTAATAGAAATCAACTACAATTTGAAAAAAATTAATGTTAAACTGTACTGCAAGTAATAAATGAAATATCGTACATTATATGAGGCAATCTTTGTAAAGGTTTTATTAAACCCTGGAACTAGTAAAGATCACAATTAGAATTCAGTTTCCCTTTCTTAAACCTAGTTTCGCAAATTCGGCATAGATATAGACATTTATTTACTGTAAGTGATCTAGCCACTACTAGTTTTTTCTAATCTTCTTGAATTAGACCTGAGATGTCCAATTTTATTTTGTTGATAGTTATAAATAATGATCATAGTAATTTTAAATATTTGTTCAAACATTGCCAATACTTTACAATTGTGTATTTACTTGTCAGCTGTTATTAATTCATTTTTACCAAGTATGTACCAAGTTAAGTCATGTACAATTTTTTAAATAAAAAACTGAAAAAAAAAAAGTTTAAAAACTTTTGTCAGGTGAAACTCGCAATTACAATTTTTTTTTTTTTAATTGATCCATAAACATGTTATTTATAATAGATGGTCAAAGAGCACTGTGGTGAATGTAAACAATATAAAACACTGAAACCCCTACTACAAGTTTGGTACGATAAGACACACACACACATAAACTAAAATAAAATATTTATTTGCCCTATGTTATTATAGTTCCCTCATGTACATTTTGGTATCCAAATTACCACGTTGGAGGGATCTGAAATAATACTAAAATAATAAATATATACACCAGTCGGTCTCGCTGGGCCCACTGATGGTGCGGATGCGCATTTCCCCGCTCTTCGGGGGGGGGGGGGAATTAATAAGTAGTTAATACTAAAATAATAAATATTTTATATTAGTTTATTTGTGTGTGTGTGTGTTTTATTGTACTAAACTTGTGGTAGGAGTTTTAGTGTTTTATAATGTTATTTATAGTTTACTGAGTAAAATGATATATAATACTTTATATCCATGATTTTGTATACGTTTGTTTTAAAAGTATGCCTGCAACGTCTACAAACATATCTAAAAGGTTTAGGTCACATTTGGATTATTATTATTTTGCATTTGGTTCTACTTCAACTGGTCATTAATCATAAGAACTTATAGAACTACACCAAATCAAGCAATATTAGATGAAACTTTTGTTGCTTGATGAAAACAAGAAAGCAATAACTATATTTTCTTGCCTTGTAAAATTCAATGTTTTGTTAAAAAACAGACAATATGCAACAGATAGTTTGAATTTATCTATGTAATCATATTAAAAGTTTCTTTTTTCAAACACTTTAATGTAAAACTCTTAATTATAACATATGCATATAAAATTTCCTCTCCAATATCCATTCAAGTGGCATCACTCTTCAAAACTACACAGAAAAATACACATAAATGGAGTTAATTTGTTAAATTTTGGCGCTTGGCCTAGATCGGACAAACAAGTTGTTAGTCACTTTTCAGTGGTGGGGGAAGCGAGTGCCTCAATCCTTCACGATAAGTATACAGATAAACTTTGTTGCAGTACAGTAGAAGCTCTTTTAACCGGCATTCTAACAACCGGCAATTTCTACTAACCGGCATCAGCCAAGCCACTCACGGTCGGTTTTTTCCGGTTATGTTCGGGCGACTGACAGGCCTCGACTGACATTTCCCGCCAGTGCAGTGACTACGTGCGCCGTTTTCTTAGTCATCCAGTGTTTGTCTGCTTCATAAGTAACACTTTACTTTTTTCATAATGTCAACATCGTTGTAAACATTTATACATACAACAATAATAAAATTAGTTATTATAAAATATGTAATACACACACAAAAAAAAAGAAACAAACATTTTGATTCCTACATCGGAGTTACCGCTTTCATCACTAGCGGTATTACTTTCACACAAACAGTTATGAATATCACTTGAATTGTTGCCACGTTCACTCATTATTATATGTGTAATACTACACTAAAAACACTACTGATTCACTAAATAATCATACAATAAATTGTATTTACCAAAATAATATAGAAAAAAACACTAAACAACAATTCAGTGCCGGTATTGATTTTCACTAACATTGATTTTTCTTATAACCATCGATAAAATTTTGCAAAATGAATAGAGCGTCTTTTACTCAGAGTTACTATATAAAATACATGTAGTTTGGATAAAAGTTACCCTTGGTATATCGATTTTAGCAAACCTTGTTTAATTAGATCGCGATCGCGACTTTAGCACTTTGGCCACGGCAAAATAGATCGCGACTCTTAGCACTTGGAGGGTTAAAAACTAGATACGCTCGATTTTCCGGCAAAATCGGATATCCGGCATGGACCTGGTCCCGACCGTGCCGGTTAAAAGAGCTTCTACTGTATACTGAACTGAACAGCTGGTGAAGTCTATGTGCTATTTTACAAAAATATAGCTATCATAATTTCAAACTTTTGTTAAGAAGAACATGGTCACTAATTGTTGAAAAAATGACAATACCTTTTACTCTAGAAATTAATAAAGTCGAAAGGTTGCTTAAAAACTATTTCCTCCCTTTGATTTCATTTCCTTCAAAGTTAATTATAATAGGTAAAAATTAATTATTTACATGACATAATAGAGAACAAAATGATAAATCCATTGATGAAATTATACATTAAAAATTCTTGTGTGACTTCCATTTTGTTGTAAAATCTTTAAAATACAAATCTGCTTATAGTATTGTCTAGACACTTCCCCTCCATGGTATTCCCACTATAAGCTTTGGTGTTCTCCCTCCCAAACCCCACATTCTAGCAAACTAATAGTTGCACACAAGGCTGCGAGCTCTGAACCGAAGATCTTTTCTTGCTTTAAATATGAGTATTAATTGGTTAAGAGAGATGTTATTTCACCTTTTAACTTACATATTTTGTATTTTGTCATCCATTCCGTGTACTCAACGATATTGTCAAAGAGATTATGCTTGTGTTAAATGTCCAGGAACTCATTTGACTAAAAGTTGTTCTTTGAGAAGTGATCAAAAACTTAAGTGTGTCAATTGCAAACGGGATCATCAAGCAAACTATAGAGGATGGATAGTTGCTAAAGAACAAGATATAAGAAAGTTGTTTTTGATGGCACACAAAAACGCGTTGAATGTGTTCCATTTGCATGAGCTAAGTCTTATACTCATAATGCTAGAAAGGAAGAAGAATCATATATAGAGGATACTTTACCCACTATACTGAAGCAACTAGATAAAAATAAGGCTATTCAGTTATTAACTAAAGAGATCACTATATTAAGAAAAGTGTATCCAGTCATTTATTTAACCTGCAAAATGGAAACATTTAATAATACTGATGATGAAATTCCTTTATTTCAGATTCTTCCCAAGGTTCTAAAAAACATTATTCAATATGTTTTGCTTCTATTAAAGTTATTTAGTCTAAAATTTGCATCAAGAACAGAACAGTGTTTCCTGTGTACTGTATTTTAAGTTGGAAATTGGGTGTGAATTAGTGTGGTGAATCGTAATATCTGAGATGATATTACAATTTCTTAATTATTGGAGATGATAAGATATTAAAATCAAGTTTTATAAGATGTTCTAACCAGGTTGGTATAATACTTAAAACTAACAGAAGTATGTTTTCATAAACGTGTAAATGTTTGGACATACATATTAACACGTTAAGTGCCATGGGGGGCCGATCGGTACGGCAGCAAGCTCATAGTTAAAAAGTGGCGTGTCGGCTGATCGGTACGACACTGCCATCAATGCAAGATTTTATTTTAGAGTCTTTTATCAGTAAGTGTTGCAACCTAGCGGAAAACACATACACTAAGTGAAAAGTAGAAGATCGTAGCTAATAGCCGTAGATATTTCATTTTCTTATCTTTAAATAGTGTTGCGTAACAACCAAATAAAATACCTCAACAATATGTTAATTTTGTCGTACCGATCGGTACGGCAGCGAAATTTTCAGTTGGAATTATGGATTAATGCATTAAAACAAGTAATATACAGTTTGAACATTTTATGGTTGTTATATATTTTTTTAATAAACGTCTAGAAGTTAACTATTACGGTAAGCAAAACAATAAATTTTGCATATTTTTGTATAAAACATTGAACAATTACAAAATTGAAAAGCAAATTTTAAAACTGTTTAACAATGTTGTTTATTTACAATTAAGTTTTAAAAAAATCATTTATTTATATTATTACTGTCTAAACTGTAAGATGAAAGCATTTTGAAAGCAAAATAAAAGAATTTAAAATCTGTTATTGACAAGTATTGGTGTTGAGATCGTGGTCCTGCATTGCTTTTGTAAGCGAGCTAAGCATTTACAATGCAGGTGCTAAATAGTAAATGTACTGCAACTTTATGATATCATTTTAGTGTCTTTCGTACTGTTGAGTTGTACAACGACATTTGATCAGCAACATCGATGCCGGATTTTTGCTCATTGTACTGTTATTGCAAGAGGCTTGAAAATGACATTTCCTCTTCGATCCCGTTTTCCAGTTTGAACCATGTCGACTTGATGTTTACGTGCAGTTACTCAACGCATTTCCCACCACTGAGTCATGTGTTACCAACATCACAGACCAAAATTATCCTAGGAATACAATCAAAAGTGCGGTCGGCCAATCGGCCGACACGTCAAATTCCAAACAAAATATGGTATTCAAAATGACATGCCGGGCCGATCGGCCTATCATTTTTTTGAATGTTTTGTAAAACAATTTCTCAAAAAATCAGTTCTCCATATAACCATAAGACCACATATATACATGTTAAGTTATTAAAATTGTTTATTTAAGTTGGCACTGTATGATAAAAGTGGCACAACTGGCTTGGCACTTAACGTGTTAAGAAATAATATATGTAGCCTACTCATAAATAAATATGCATACATATATATATATATATATATATATATATATGTGTGTGTGTGTGTTTATTTTTTTTATCTGGACGGTACTTATTGATACTAAAAGTACTGTATCAGAAAACTGTACCAAAGACCGGTTAGTATGTTCTTTTAACTTTCTCGTGAAAAGGCTAGTAAGAAATCTAATGCAAGAGTATATCGTATATCATAGAGTTTAACACAGAACTTACTATATTATGTAAATACTGACCTAAAAATTGCCTTCAGTTATTAACTTCCTACTTGTTTCACTAAATTAGCATTAATTTAGTAATATCATTGTATAAAAAGATCAGGATGAATTTACTAAACGATAAACTGGTTTACTTAGTTTAAAATTTTAATGAAATATAACATTTATACAACTTTTTTTAACAAGGGTGTAATTTCCTCTTGTTGATAATTTTACAATAAATTTAAAATTCTTCTGATTCTTAAAATATTTGATTTCTTTTCTGTTGTCACATTGTTTCATAGAATATTAATTATGTGATAATATTCTTCTTTAAATCTCAGTCATGGCGGTGGAAGATCATCACATAAGCTATGCCATCCTTCATGTTTATGATCTGGAAACTTTATCATATCCACCCAATGGCGGAGCCTTTCACCTTTAGATGTACAGCCTAATTCTAAACAACCTAAAAATAACATAGAACATATTCTGTTTTCAAAACATTGCCACATTATTAAATACGTAAATTTTCCAAAAATATTATTACATTCATTTATTTGCTTATATATTAAAAACACCAATCAAACACAACCCATGCACTTGATTATTTAATTAACAGTATATGAAAACATAAGTAAAATGTTCTCATATAGCATGGATGCATAATAAATTAATATTTGATAACATGAATTCGCATTGATATTTTTCTGTTTCTTGCCAATTACTTGCCATGTGTAGTTTATATACTCAGTGAAGATTAGTTCAAGTTGTTTGCCTTCAAATCATACCAAAATTTTGATCCGAATATTGTAGGGGTATTCCCCTAATTAGAATTTTGTGATATAGTACTAATACATTTTTATATTATGTAAAAAGTCTGCCAAAGCTTTACCAATATGTTACAGTGCATATCTACATTTATTGTCACTCTACAAAGCAGAAATTCCATCAAAAGGATGGCTTTCCTATTCTTAAAAACTGTAACCATGATGTTTTGAGTTGATGGAGTCTGCTTGAATTGTTTTGGTGTTGTCAAAGATTTGAAATGATACCATTCTTTGATTTGACTCATTTTATCAGATGAGTAACGAGATGTCCAAATTTCATCCTCCAGTCATATTGAGATTCAAAAATTCATCACTACTTTAGTCATAGTGCTCCAAAAACTATAGAGCAACAACCACATGCTTTTGTGTTCCTCTATAAGTATTCTTAGAACCCACCTTGTACAAATCTTCTTGCACTGGAGTTTAACAGAACCCATGTCTTAAATTACAGATCATAAAATTAGAGAAAGCCTCATGCAGTTTATCATTAATAAAGCACCTGTTTTCACGGATATACTATCAACTTTGACAAGTCCTCACTGATGTCAATTGACCCTTCAGATCAAGACTCATTATAAACATCAGTTCTTTCTTCATTAAACCCTCTACACCATTTATGCACATTTTCCTCTTTTAAAACCCTTACTCTTTTATAAAATCTCAAACTCTTAACTTAAAATTTATGGTGGTATTACACCATATGAGTTTTAAAAGCTCATTATGTTTTACATAATGTAAGATTTACCCCTTGTAATTTATTGAAAATATTATCTTGAAATTTTCCTATATGTCAGTCTTAATGGTTTCAAAATATCATTTACAAGCTACATTTTGGTTTTAAATTAAACTCTTTCTGGACTTCTCGTCTTGCATTGAGGATTTTCCAAGCTAAAATTCAGGCTGCACCACTTCCCTATACATATTTTCAGAGGAAAGCTTTTCTATCTTTATTATTAATTTATCAAGATGTTGTTAGATTGTATATATTTATCATAAAACCAAGACTTTTCATTTATTCTGTTTAAAACTTACCTAGATAATCATTACTCTTCCCATAGTCCTTGTCCCAGACGGTAACAACAAGCGTCTGTTGAGGAAGATCTGTCATTTTTGTCTCAAATGCAAACTCCTCATTAAATATTGGGTTCAAGTTTTTCCATTTTACTGATGTTTTGTATTTCTTGTGATATGGATCTGGTTTTAGGCACCTGCATTAAGTTTAACAATAGACATTCTATGGATTAATTTACTATACAACAAAAATTAAATTAGATTCTTATTTGTGTACATCATCAAAGTAATTACAAAATTTTGTTACTGTAATTAACAAAAAAATGCAAGAAATAAAAGCTAGTTCTAGTTTAAAAGTTATTTGATAATGATGGATTATTGATATAGTGTAGGTGGACATTTGCCATCATTTGTGTAGCTATGAGTTGACCAGTAAAGTCTTTTGTGTCAATATGATGTTTGTCTTTCCTTGTGTTGTGTTCTTGTAACTTATGGTTTTCCTAATCATGTTTTTATTTAGTCTTAATTAATTTACTGCTAAGACATAACTTTAGTCTTTCTTACATTTTTAGTTTTAGTTAGTTTCCAACATAATCCTTGACTACTCAGCTCTGTTGGTGATTTTCACTATTTTCATGTTTTAAGTTCATCATTTGAAACGGGAGTTGATTTATACTCTCAAAACACCATGTTTTAGTTTTATATGCACAAATGATGGCAAATGTGGAATTAAACTATAATAATAATTTGAAAAATTCATCATTATCAAATAACTATATAATCAGAAGAGCATAGCAAAATATAAAATTTATTATATCTTGAGCTCCTTTTACCGAGAAATAGTCTTTCCAGGACCTTCCTAAAATATGATCAAATTTAATTTATTTATATGTATGAAATAAATGGCAAATTTCAAGTTTCTACTTTAAACAGTTTGGATAAAAGTTTTACAGAACTGACTAACACTGTCAGGAAAACAAAAATGACTCATATGTAGGCTTATATGTTTCCAAGATTACTTTGATAAATGATTATTCATATTTTCTTTTTATGGTGGAAATGTATTTTTTAGAAACACCATTTCAATGTTAAAGTACAAAACAAAGGTTCAAGTACAATTACAAAATTAAACATAATATAAACTTTAAATTAAAGATAAGATTTCAATGGGTTCCCACGGCACTGTGGAATTTATATAAATGGAACTCCTGGGAGGAGAAACATCATCTAATACTTTGTATGTTTAACAAGATTAAAATTACTTCTTAAGATAAATTTGTCTTACATTTTAACAAATGGATCCGAATAACCATTATTGTCCATCGGTGTTAAGTTCGTACATCTTGCGATGCCTACTATCAGAGCTCTTCTCTTAGTGGAGAAACACAATGTTATGAGAATCTGTCCATGCGACAGTGACTCTTCTCCCCATACAAATTCTTCATTCTCAACCTGTTGATTTAAAAAAAGAATTTAGTCAATGAATAAAAATTGGTAAAACAATAAAAATTCTGTTTGCTCTTTGCATATTCTTCATCAATTATTGATATAAATAAATGTTACTCTCATTTTTCACAAACCTTTACCTAAACACTCTCACACACATATGGTGGTCATAATACGCAAACTGCCTCTGTAATAATTTACTTAATTTAGAAAATTTAAAATTAGTTTATTTATTTGTGCTTAAAGAATTTATTGAGTTATTGGGCGTCATTCTGTGAGTAAGGGCAGACATTTGTAATTTTAATAAAATAATAAAATGCTTAGGATAGTGGATCTTTCTGAAAAATGTACTTTAGTTACAAACTAAAACTCTCTTTGTAAATACCAGATTTAATACTTTGGTATTATTCTCCCTGATATATACATACATCTGAATATTGATATTTTACTTACCAATGGTTCTATAACATACAAAATTAACCATTTAAATATGATGGAGGCGCCCCTGAAAAACATAACATACAAATGAATAAATTATAAATGTCCAAAGTCTTTCCCTGTCTTTTGACAATTTATTATAACGTTTTATTATGTCTCTAAATTTGAAATTGTTTTATCACTTCTAAGAACGCAACACAAAAAGTTTATTATATTGTGAATATATATAAAAGAGACAGTGTTTAATTTTAAAATAATACTGATCTGAATTAAAATCTTAAATTGGCACTTTTTAATATTACAGTAAGTATTTATTTAAAGAAAATTTGCTCAGCTAATGGGCGCCAGATGGAATTAACTCATCAATTTTGAAAAAAGAATACAAGTTAATTATTATTACATAAAAATCTCTCAGGGTCGTAGATACTTGTACTTTTAAGTGGTTTTTCGTAAATAAAGAAACCTTATTTGTTGTGCTGAAACTGAACATGATTATTTATTATGGTTATACATATACACATATATTCATGGTATATTTCTTATTATTATCTGAAAATCTCTATATCATAAATTTAAAATTATTCTGTCTTGAAGAGACCTAAATCCTTTTTAATGACTCTACGTTAATCAGTTGCAACTTTTAAGAATTATTTTAATTATGAGCTTTTTTATTCTCATGTATCAAAGATTTTTTTTTTTTTTTTTTTTTAAGTTAAATTAATTTTTTCAAATTTACTACTTACAATACAATTATTTATTCATTAAAACAAATTTTAACATATTTTTATTAAAAGTTCTTTTATATACAAAATTTATATGAAACTGTCTATCATTCTTTGTTACCGCATCTGGTCATCTCCATGGTGAGGGTCCTTTGTGTAAGCTGCCATCACCTTGAAATGTAATTTCCTTGTAGACGCAATTAGCACGCCGACGATATCAATTGTCTTTTCAAATTCACAATATTACGTACAAAGTTCATCACTCTATTGCAAGCTATTGTCCGAAAATCTCCTCGAACAAAAGCGTCTTACAACGTCAAATACCGTCTCTCAGCTTGTTAAAGCATTTACACACAATGTTCTAATATTTCTTTAAACAAGAATAATACGTCTTACACATCAGATACCATCTCTAAGCTTTTACACTACATTGTTCTAAAACTTTCTTTAGACCGAAAACACATCTAACTGGGTCAGAGACCTTCTTTCAACTGTACTTCAATATTTTCACTACATTGTCTTAAAAATTTCTTTAGACAGAAAACACGTCTAACTAGGTCTGATACTGTCTCCCAATTGTACTTTAATATTTTCACTACATTGTTTTAATTTAAAAAATTTCTTTCAACACAAACTGAATACATCTGACTCTGTCAGATGTCACCTTAAGACTGTCCTAACTGCATGTCTGCCTTTCTAGACGCGATAAATAAGCGTCATTTCCAATGTAGAAAGTCAGCTAAAAATTGTTCACATAAGTTGCACCATACACACTGCTCAAATCATTCATATGACAACCTGTTCTGTCTGTTATCACAACACAATTATCACTTAAATATTTATTACAACTTACAACTAACATTTTATACATCAAATTTATATTTTGGAAATCTATATTAAATTTTTATTACCCTTGTTTTAATATTTATTTTCAGTCATTCATTTGACTCACGTGGTATTCTCTATAGTCCAATTACAAATCTCCCGGTTTATTTTCATATTCCAAATCCTAACACAACCATTTCTTTGGTGTCCAAGTTAAAGTTAAAGTTAAAATTTGAAGTATCACAATATGTTTCTACAACTCGTGGCTTGTAATAATTGCAATATATATACTCTGACTTTCTCAAATCTGATATTTGTAATGAATTTATTAAATTACAAAGTTTATGGGAATAAGTTTTGATATTATGTTCAAGTTATATTTCAATGAAATTTAAATCAAATACGTCTTAACGTAAGCATCTATACCAGAACGCAAATCACTGAATTTAAGTATATTGGAACTTAAATCATTTAATTTTTCTTTCGTTCATTTAAAGCATAGCACTAGTAGATTCATAGAATCGTTCTGGTTAATGAGAAGGTCTCATGTTGGCAGAGTATCGAACATGACCCCTCTCACAGGACGATGATGAGCGAATGTGTCTCTAAGTAGTACACTGTTCCATCTTGTTTTTCAAATGCTGCTATTGGTGGACATTTTGGTCCAATTAGAGTTAACCTGATGAATAGATTGACACACTAACACACCCCACTGAATCTACTATGTTTTACTTTTTGAGGGGAAAACTATTCTTTCTTAAAATTATTTACTTATTATAAAAAAATTACAATTATATCTTAATACTATACATCAATAATTCAATTATTTACAAATTTCATTCATACGAATCATTTACACATGGTTCTTTAAGATTAACCAATTTCAGAAACTCGTCTGTCCGTCAATACGGGATCTTAATATACGACCGTATAATGAGATACGATGCAAGTCCTTTACTAATCAAGTCTAAGTGCAACTAATCACTTATAGTATTTTACCAACAACTTTCATACATTTTTGTTCACACTCACCCCAAGTTTTAGTGTACAAAAATTTTTTATTAAAAAAAAAAGTAAGTAATTTTATTATAGCTCACTTTTTATTAAATATTTTAAAGTACACTGATTAAAATGTTTGTTCACTAACAATTTTGATTAAATTTTGCTCAATGTAGGTCATTAAATAGAACATAAGCTTCAATACTTCTTAAAAAATCTCAAGTCATTAGTTATCGATAAAAAATTTAACTAAATATTGAATGAGATCCTTAATACGTTAAGTGCCAAGCCAGTTGAGCCACTTTTATCATACAGTGCCAACTTAAATAAACAATTTTAATGACAACCTGTATATATGTGGTCCTATGGTTATATGGAGAACTGATTTTTTGAGAAAATGTTTTACAAAACATTCAAAAAAAAATGATCGGCCGATCGGCCCGGTATGTCATTTTGAATACCCTATTTTGTTTGGAATTTGACGTGTCGGCTGATTGGCCTGTAATAAATATAAATTTGGGGGGAAACTTACTTTATACATTAATAGCACCACAGTTGGTGTGACCAATTGTAATAAATGTAAATTAGGACCTTTTACAGTTTTTATCATAAATATTACTTTATTAAAAAGTGAATTTATGAATTTTACTTATGACTTTAAAATTATTGCTCAGCATTTATGGGCTCCAGGTAAGCTTTCACTCACCAATTTAGAAAAAATGAAGTTAATTATTATGAAGATCTCGGGCATGGCTTCTTTTAAAAGTGTACTTACAGTGATTTTTTTTGGTATTGAATAAATAACTCCTGTGTAAACTGAAATTTTACATACATTTATTGAAATTAAAGATTAGTACATTCACATAAATATTCATCAGTTATATGTAATTAATTTCCATATTCCTTATTAACTTAAGGTATCTTAACAATTCCTAATTTATTAAAATGAGTCTAAATGGTGAAATTTCTTTAAAATTTTGTTTTACTAGTCTCATTTTTTATTATAAACAAAAATCTCAAAATACTATGTTTCAACCTTTCAACTTAAATATATAAAAAAAATTTACAAGTTATTTCATCATTTTAAAAGTGAATTTATGAATAAGAAATGTCTTAACGTGTATACCAGTCACGTTTTATTATTTAGAAGCACAATTCCTCGTTGTTACGTCTTGTATTCCAGAAATGTTTTCCTGTAGCGTGGCGATCTCTCCTTTTGTTCTCAGTTCCGACGTGAACATGGTCCGTTCAGTTTACCACTATTCAAAGTTCATTGTTAATTACATGTCAAATAATAGTTTATATTAAAGTTTATTTTCCACTTAAACACCTCGGTAACTTAGTTCATAACCCGAACTCACGATTCAAAACTGTCCATCCTTTTCGACCACATGCAAAATTTATTTCCTTTGCACATTTTACAAAGTTCACCCTTCAAATCAACAGTTCACGTTTTTTTAATTTTATATAATTACAATGATATGTAGATTATTGATCTTAGAACTGTTTATAACGCCTCACTACATTTTTATTGAAAATAACTCGACCAGAGAACATGATTTTATACTTCGACACTCCGAATAGTTCTTATTTTTACAAAGTTTATATTTATATAACTTCTGGTCTAACCAAATGCTCTAACTAGTCTCTGAAATACTATTGTTCATCCAAACACTCCAAACTAGACTTAAAAAACACATCTTTTATCATCTCCACGTTTATAACTTTAACTCTCAAAATACAACCGTTCGGTTCAACATTCCCAACTGGACTGAAAATAAGACTCTATTAACACTTGTACTACATTTTTATAAAGTTTCTTTATGTTTTAAACAAGTTCAAATCACTCCACCATTGTCTACTGACAAAGACTTTTCACACAACCTCACTCCTCTAAGCTCCTTACTAGACTGAACCTCATGGTGAAAACTATCTTCCGGTTTACTGGACTTTATTCCAAATCTTGCTACATCAGCGTTGTCTCATCGAACGTTCTGTTCGGTACTACGCAAATAATAACTAGTCCTTTTTACAAATTTATTCACACACACAATTATTAAGTTTCTTATAACTAAATTTTCTTAAAACCTATACATTATTATTTATTTGTGTTTGGAAATCTATAATAATTGAATTTATTTTATTTTATCTTTTAAAAACATACGTCACATATTTGATTCATTTCCCCCTCCCAAATTCTTTTTCAACGATTTCCTGCTATATTAAATATTTAATTCAAATTAACCTTTTTTTAGGTGTTACAGGCCGACTGCACTTTTGATTGATTTCCTAGGATAATTTTGATCTGTGATGTTGGTAACACATGACTCAGTGGTGGGAAACGCGTTGAGTAACTGCACGTAAACATCAAGTCGACATGGTTCAAACTGGAAAGCGGGATCGAAGAGGAAATGTCATTTTCAAGCCTCTTGCAATAACAGTACAATGAGCAAAAATCCGGCATCGATGTTGCTGATCAAATGTCGTCGTACAACTCAGTAGTATGAAATGCACTAAGATGGTATCATAAAGTTGCAGAACATTTACTATTTGGCACCTGCATTGTATATGCTTGGCTCGCTTCAAAAGCAATGTAGGACCACAACCGCAACACCAATACTTGTCAATAACAGATTTTAAATGCTTTCATTTTGCTTTCAAAATGCTTTCATCTTATAGTTTAGACAGTAATAATATAATTAAATGATGTTAAAAAACTTAATTGTAAATAAATATCATTGTTAAACAGTTTTAAAAAATTCCTTTCCAATTTTGTAATTGTTCAATGTCTTATACAAAAATATGTAAAATTTATGGTTTGCTTACCGTAATAGTTAACTTTTATACGTTTATTTTTTAAAAATATAACAACTGTAGAATGTTCAAACTGTATATTACTTGTTTTAATGCATTAATCCATAATAATTCCAACTGAAAATTTTGCAGCCGTACCGATTGGTACGACAAAATTAACATATTGTTGAGGTATTTTATTTGGTTGTTATGCAACACTATTTAAAAATTATAAAATGAAATATCTATGTCTATTGGCTACAATCTTCTACATTTCACTTAGTGTATGTGTTTTCCGCTAGGTTGCAACACTTACTGGTAAAAGACTCTAAAATAAAATCTTGCATTAACGGCAGTGTCGTACCGATCGGCCGACACGCCACTTTAACTATGAGCTTGCTGTCATACTGATCGCCCCCCCCCCCCCACTGCACTTAACGTGTTAAAATATAAACATCTAAAAATTTCTCAAGCAATTTTGACTTAAATTTGTTGACATATTAGGATTTATGTTAAAACCAATAACCATATATATGTAAAAGAAAAGTACAGTTTGCGAGTATATTAGCAAATTAACCTGACTATGGTCAGCAATTTTCCAAATTACTCAAGTACTATACATTTTTTTTTTTTTTTTTTTTTTTTACATGTAATTTGTCATATTGGTTTGAAACATAAACCTTTACAATTAACCAAAATTTAACTAAAATAGTTATGGCCAATATTGAGATATTCAACCTTTTTATTATTTGACCTATAACTCCTTAGTATGCATTTTTGAGGATAGTAACAGACAACCTACCAAAGCTAGATCGTGACACCAAAGAAGCTTGTAAATATGGTTGAATTGTCACTTGCACAAAGTCACTATTGGAAATCAGAAGAGGCATGTTTTTATCATTAAAGCAGTAGTTAAAGAAGGAAATTCCCTATCAGCCTCACCTTGAGTTTGCACAATGCAAATTGATAGATCTATTAATAATTATGGATAGTACTAACTATGGACAGAACTTAAATATAATAAGAACTATCAGTTTGGACCAAATATGTGCCAATGCAAATGAGATTGCAATAGTGGCTCGAAATATTCAACTGCTGAGAAAATTTTGTATAACCCTTGAAGTAGTAGCTACAAATGTAGACTTTCAAATAAATTAAAACTAAACAGAATACTAAAAGCTGTCAGCAGCTGAAAGTAGAAGAGGTGTTACAATCCTTATTATAAGATGAAATTGGTAATAGAATCGTGAGCAGTAATTGAGTCAAAACCTATTTAGATCAAGGCTATATATAGTCTCTCGTAGTTCAAAGTTGGGATTTTATTAGTTGAGAGCCTTTAATAAGAGTGATTATCACATATAGTTTGCAAGCCTGAACTATAACCATAAATGATATAAATATACTTAAAAAATGTAAAAAAAAAAATTGTAAACAATATTTGGTCAAATTTATGAAAATAATGTCTGAAGAAACTCTACAAACGAAGAACTAGATAAGTTATTGAGGGGAGGAGAAAACATATTCAGACAAATCAAAACATTAAAGCTTGGATGGTTGGGCCAAGTGGAGCACATAGGAAGATATAGAGTTTGTTTTTTTATTTATTGTTTAATGAGCCTATGTATAATTTTATGTGTTATATGCTTAAATAAGATTATTCAATGTTTTAAGCAACATGTATATACAGAGTGTAACAGACAACTTGTATTGTGAGCAAACGACTTAAACTAAGAATACAAAGCTTAACCAATCTGTATACAATTACAATAACTTTCTAAAAAATATATATTTTAAAAAATGTTTAACCCTAAAAGGCCATGCTTTTGAAATTACGGGTGAGGTATCTCATTTTATAGGTTTTAGAACCCCAATCATTTTGACATAACTTTTTGTCAGTTTTTGGTGGCTACTTGTAGCTCGAAATGTTTGAAAACTCTGGTTTCACACAATTTTAAATTGCAGCTATACAGTTCAATATGGAAAAATAAACTACTGTATAAAGAATTAGCATACTAATAGCTTTTAGCTCTTGTTGGACGGCACTAGAATGTGTCAGGGTGTAATTAAGGTTTTTCAAAAATATACTATCTCTCTGTGTAATTTCTTTTTGGAGCAAACATGGCACCTGAACAAATTTTTCGGTGATTTACCCATAACGTGTAGTTTCCCAATTAGTATTTGGATATCATTCTCCTGTGGATGGCCTAGTCGTATTCTTGGAAGATTCCTATTGGCTTTCATATAAGTCTCTTACTAGATCTTGCACTTAATTCTCTCTAAAGTTTTTGTGCTACATAGCTGGTCTATTGTACTACTCTACAAAGTTTTATATAGGACATAGGCGTCAATGATAGATACTTTTAGGAGCCAAAAAGATAGTTTTTGATACAATATTTTGGTTTGCTAGAAATCAAATGGTCATTTCGATTGACGCCACCCATACATTTTCCACAGTTGATGACTACTTCAGGCGTTTTCACTAGAAGTTTATCACCAAATTTACTGGGAACATTTTTTATGTCATTTTGGCTTACTTTGTGATTGGTTGTAAGTGCCGTAACTACTCTCTTGTCTTTCCAAAAACAGTAATGCCTAGGTTTCTGCGTGCTTCAAGTTCTTCAGTTTTCAGTTGCTTGCTTAGTGTCAGCATTTTTTTATTAATCATAACTGTACTTATAACGTACATGTTTCTCTTTAAAAACTCCTGAGCTTAGTTCAGGGCTATTATAATATCTGAATACATAGATATGATCTACAGTAGGCGGGTCTGAAGGGTCCTTCATTAAAATATCACAAAGTTTCATGACTTTTTTATCACAAAGTTTGTGTTGTTTTTAGCTACTCTTCTTCCTCATTTTGATGTTTCTTTCAATAGTATGTATCAAAGTTGTAGATGTAAACATTCAGAGAATCAGATACACAAATTTTTGAGGGCACACTGTAATAGTGTACATTTTTAATTTGGTGATCTTAATTGAATGGGGTATACGTTTGACTCTATGCAACAATCAGGAAACATGTTTTGTTTTTTGAATAAAGAATAAAGAAAATAATTAGTACAAAATGATCAGAGAAATTTATTTTGTGTATGTTAATATTTAAAACAGGTATAAATTTAGTTGTAAGAAAATTGCAACGTTAACAATTTGAACATAAATGACGAAAACTGTTACCTACCGGGACAAGCCAGTCCGAGCTTGACATTCAGAGAAAGAGCACACTCAGAAAATAAGTATGTTTGCTGAGAAAATGTGGAGATGTCGAAAGAAAGTGTTTTTCTAATGAACTAAAAGTTGTTTTTAAAGTACTATTATGTAATAAAGTGAGTTAATTTCAATTGAGGAGAAATAAACTTTTGAAAGTAAAAAGACGTGATTGTATAACATGGTGCAATACACAAAGTACTACGTAAGCAGGAAAACACGTATAAAAAGAACAAGTAACTGTGTTTTAAAGAAAAACTAAATAACTTGAATAGGATATTTTGAACTAACGACAAAGTAAATAAATGTGACTATTATACAAGTGAAAAGGAAATGTAAAAAGTTAGGTATTTTTAAACGAGAGACGAGATTTCGATAAAACGACGCCATGTGATTTCAACCCGGAAAAGAAGTGATTTAATTAAAAGTTTTATATAAAATGTTCAATTTAACTTTTGTGAGTGAATGCATGTCTGGTATAACATGCTTAAATTATTTTCTATAGAAACTAAAAAATATAATTAAGAACTTGTGATTTATTGTTGAAAGTTGAATATTATGTTTATAGAATCGTCGCATGTTTTTTCAAAGAGAGATAATGTGTTATTGGAATATAATTATTGAGGTATTTTATAAATAAATGATATTCATTGTTTAACTTTTTGAATTTGTTGTTTTAAACTTAAAAAAAGATTAAAGTTTTATAAAAGTAATTGTGTAAGATAAATAAATATTAGCTTCTGAATACTTAGAAATTTCAATTTAAAAGTAGGTTGCAACCATAAAAAATAATAACAAATAAAATTTTAATGAACATAAATTTTGATTAAATTAGTATGTAGGATGTTATAAATAATTCTGTCGTTTCAGGTGATATTTTGATTTGTATGATGTTTTGATGTTTTTGATGGTGAGTTTTGATGTTATATGATGTTTATTAATAATAAAATGTGCATTTCAGAAAAAAGGATTCTGTATTTTATTTAATATTCTACATAGTACACTGTTTCAAAAGAACTTGCGACCTCAGAGAAACAAACTCTCTTCAATACCTAGTAATAATTTTTTATAATTAATTTTCATTTTTATTTTTGTAATAAATATTCAACAAGGCACCCAATTTTATTAAATAATCATTTCTAAAAAACTAAAGCCTTTTATTAAATAATTGAATTGTTTCAAATAGCGCACCAACATGTGGTGTTACAAATAACCTCCTCTTAATATTAAATTGTTTCAACATTTAGTGAACTTATTTGCATTATAATCCTGAAAACAATTTTACCTTTAATGTTTATATAGTAATAAACGTTATTACTAGATAATTAATAAATAATTAATAAACCGGTCTCTAGTAAACACATTAGAGAAAAATGGCATTTTACTGAAAAGTAATATTTTAGATCAGGCAGTGGGTGTAAACCCATATTCAAAATGATTCCGAGTATTACCTTTTTCTCTATGATGGTAGTATCAGTGCAACATTTTACCTTGAAGAAGAATAGTTTTCTGCATCTTTTGAGTATACAAATTGGTTGATTTTTGGTAGCAAATTTTCATTAAAAACGGTGGAAAACAATGAATAATCTTTTTATTTAAATCAATTGATAAAGGTAGGTTACAACAAAAATCAGGGTTATAAACTAAAATTTTACTCACAGGTCCTGCATCGAAGTCAGTTTTGTATGTCCATTTCATGTGTCATTCGACACAGGAATTTTGTCTTTTAGTCCTCCCACTATTCTATTTATAGAACACCTGTTTGAATTATCAGGATGGCTTTCTTGCTCATCGTTCACAAAACTGGAAGAATTACCCTCAAGTTTCTCTTCGTATTTACTGTTATCAGCACTGTTTACAACATTAGCACTTGTAAGCCATAAGCAAAATCAAGAGAAAAATAAAGTAAAACTACATTTTCCAGGCAGTTGTACCCGGCAAATTCAATGTTAAAATAATCAAATATCAATAAATCACTCTCACACAATGTGTAGATGTTAGTGCAAAACTAAAACCCCATATTCAGCAAAACGAAATAACTCACATGACCATTTCAACCAATATGAATAAAGAAATTTTAAAATCTGAAACAAAGAGAAGAGGTGGGGTCAGGGGCGAAAGTTTGACCGGGGATTCATTGAGGTCCAGACAACAGAATGAAAAATATTAAAATTTAATTAAAATAAAAGTAAAAAAAAAGGTGTAAATTAAAAGGAAACCGATGCTTCTAAAGTAATTTGTATATGTTTTGTGAAATAATAATAAAGTAAAAAGAAAAATTGTAATTAAATATAAAAATATAAGTGTTAGAAGAGAACTTCTAACTCAGTAGAAGGGGACTTAGGCTGATTATTGGCCTACTGTACAGTGAATTACCATCTAAAACACATGGGGAAGGCTGCAGTGAATACATGCTGTTTCTGGCTAACACATAAAGAAACAGCTGAATACTGGTTATGTGTGTGTGAATCTCTTAACCTACAAAAGGCTACTTTACATCAGCATTCTATTCCCAACCATTGCAGAGGTAACGATCATGTACCCCAAAACCACTAAGATTCTTAGGAAGCTTAAATCTTGGTTAGGAGTAAAACATAATTAGTTGGGTAGTCAAAAAAGATCCATAGTGACAAGAGACTAAAGAGCCTCGGACCCCAAAAACACTAACTAAACCACATTCTAAAACTAAACTAAATTAAATTTTGCATGTAAGTAGGTCTGACCATAAAGACAACATCACACATCCAAGTACACTTAAACATTGAGAACATGAACAATGCTCATTAATTAAATCATACATTTCAAAACCATTCTCATGCCATTCTGACCACACCATAGAATGCTTACATAAACAGCTAACTGAGATCACAGCACTGATAAGATAGTCCAAAGTCTTACCTTGACAAACAGATCAACTGAGAATAAAATAAGCACTTCTGGCTCTGAGAATTATAGCGCTTAACATTGTTGGAATCATAAATTACATATTTTTACTGCAACAAATAGAGGGTTTATTTCGATTTTTGATTCTGATCAATCTCATAATCAATTTAGCCTATACTTAAACGAAAACAGTCAAAACATTACATAATCAACACATGGATTAGCTAATAATATTAAAAATAATATTTGGCCACGAGCGAAAATAAATAAATAAATATAACAAAATAATATAACTAACAAGTAGCACAAGAACATGTGGACCGATTTTTATGAAACTAATTTTGGTCGGAAATTGATGGTATGATTTCACCCTAAGTGTGGGAGTATAAGCCATAAGCAAAATCAAGAAGAAAAAGTAAACCTGCACCTCCAAGACAGTCGTATCCAGCAAACTCAAGGTTAAAATAATCAAATATCAATAAATTGGTCTCACAAAATGTGCAGATGTTAGTGCAAAATTAAAACCCCATATTCAGCAACACGAAATAACTCATGAGGCCATTTCAACCAATATGAATAAAGAAATTTTTAATCTGAAACAAAGAGAAGAGGTGGGGTGAGGTGAGAAAGTGGGACGGGGGATTCATTGAGGTATAGACAACAGAATGAAAAATATTTTAATTTAATTAAAATAAAAGTAAACAAAGGTGTAAACTAAAAGGAAAGAAGTGCTTCTAAAGTGATTTGTATATATTTTGTGAAATAATAATAAAGTAAAAAGAAAAATTTTAATAAAATTATAAAAATAAAAGTTACTAGTATAATTGGCACACAATAGTTAATAGTGGACACCAAGCGCACCTAATGCACCAGCAACCGCCCGGGATGCCAACTCAAGAAATGAAATTGCATTTATTTTGTCATCTTAAAAATAGTAAGGTACTGTGTTATAGCTTTGAAGCATGCAAAGTTATAAAGGTTTATTTGCTAATATAGTAAACAAACAATAGAATGTTTGCTATGTTTTTAATGAATCGGCAGATATATCTATCATTCGTCTGTAAAACCTACAAATTGTATGCAAATATATCCGCATACAGTCTGCTGGCAATAAAAAAAAATTGATGGATGTATCCATCATCCATCCAAAAAATTTTATATGCCAATTGGAGAGGTTTTCAAAATTTCCCTTATAATCTCCTAATTCCAATTTTTTTAAAAAATTGAAAAATCCCATACCGGTACTCAAAAATTTTAAATGGTTGGTCAAGTTGCACATCTCTTAAAAAACATTACAAAATTCAGCATTACTATAATGTTGAAAGAATTACAAAATTCAGCATTTTTTGTAGTTAAAGTTTTATGATATTACCAAAGTACCTAAATAGTTGCTAAAAACTTTATTTTAACAGTGTTTTAGGTTACTTGGGGTTGTAAACAAATAAATGCCTTTATTTAGGTAAAATGATTTAGTATACGTCTTTAGGCATGTTAATATTTTTTTTAAACCGTGTTTTATAATATAAGAGATATGTAATAAATAATGTTTAGTAATTTTTATCTAAACAATATCAGAACAATTAGATGTAAACTTTAAAGTATTGTCCACCAGGTGCTCAAAATAAATTTTATTATTTAGATTCAAAATTCAATTTAATTTTGGAAGGTGTAAACTGTTACAGTGTCTTCATTAATTTGAAGTAATTTATATTGGACTAAATTAAAACCCTAAAATCACTGCTAAATAAAGTTTTTTTTGCTGCCATTTAGAAACCATAGGAAATATCATAAAACTTTTAAAACAAAAATGCTGGATTTTCAAAACTTTTAATTTGATGTACAATTTATCCAACCTTCCCATATACAATATTTGAGATATGGAGTGACTAAGCAAATTTTTTAAACCTATCTAAATCCAAATGACATCATTTAAAATTCTAACTATACTGATTCTGTCTATGGTATTTTCATTTTACCATATTGAATGTTACAGGTGTACTTAAATTGGATTCTCGGGTATATATTGCATAATTTTTTTAACATTTCAACTATATTTCAATGGTCTTTTCAAAGAAAGTATTTCTTGAAGAGTTTGATACACTCACTGCGAACATTGAAACAAGACTAACACAATCTCCTTGTGCAGTCTTAGGGACTTGCTTTTCTGTCAAGCTATTTGATTGGGTATTCTGTAATAATGTGAAAAATCAGGTTTGTAATAGGTTTTAAAAAGGAGCGGTCAATGGAAATAGAGTGGGAGGCGGTTTGAATCATAATTGTATTTAATAAATTCATTTATAGGAACGAAATAGATTTTCAAGGCTAAAAATAAATAACCATGTTTAATATTAGTACAACATAAGTAATTACAAGTGTTTTTTTTTCTTTACATGTGAATTTTGATTTTATACGGTGATGTATGTGAAATGACTATAACAGCAAAAATGTGACCGGAAAGAACACTTTCGGAAGTGAGACATTCTCGTGGCGAGTTTTCAGTCGAAGTCCAGCGTTTGGAGTGACAAGATGTGTTTTTTAAAAGAGTCGAAGTCCAGCGTCTGGAGAGACCAGGTCGTAGTTGAGTATCAGTTTAGTGGTTGGAGGAGTAAGATTTGAATAAGAGTTCAGTAGAGCATGATTGAGTTATTCAGTCTTAGGAAAGAGTTTCTAGGTGCTGTTAGAACAATGTATATATGATTTTTTTTTGTCTCAAGTAGAGATTGAAAGTGTTTAAAAATCGACAAAGAGTGTGTTTCAATGACAATGTCGCGGGAACATAAAAGACAATGGTTTCTATACGCGAATTTGAAACAGATCATTTTCCACGTAGTGAGAATTTTGTAGAGATAAACTTTCCGTTAAAGACAATAAAATCGCTATGAACTATTATAAGAAAAACATTTTCTTTGAGTAATGTGCGAGCATATATGTAACATGAACTTTCCTGAAAGCCACGATCGCAGTAAACTACAAGATACGGGACGTCTGAACTACTACCTTCGGACAATTTTTTATAAAAATTGGTGTTGTGGTATAAACACCCTATGTTAACTCTAAACTAATGAATTGTATTATATTTTGATATATGTGCTGTACAGGTTTGATTTTTCTTCATCTGCTTAAAAAATATTTTAAGAAAAATAAATTAATAAAATAATGAAATTTTTTATTTTAAAAGCAAATCTACTTCATAGATTTGCAAAGTAATTTAAATTTAAAAAGTAATTTCTTGTTGCAACATTTAAAGTAAAGATTTAAATTCATGGAATAAATGAAGCAGTCTCCTTCAGAGAAACAATAAAAATAAATAAAGTATATTAACTAAGATAATATTCATATTTAATTTTTTAATATGTTTAAATAATATGTTCTTGTATACAATATGATCCTGTTTAATAAATGTTTGTGTTAATATTTCAGCCAAAGTACTTTCATTATATACCAAATTTCACTGTGGAGTACACTAGTAAAAGAACTTGCGACCCTGAGAATAAATTTAACTAAAATCTTTTTATTGGTAAGCTAATGCTACCTGGCGCCCATAAAACTTTGTAAATCATAATAAATTCATTTTTTTATTTAGTTAAATATATAAAGTAAGAACTCTTCAAGTTCAAATAATTTTTCTTTTTAAAGTAGCTTCAATTTTCATATTAACGACCCCTTTTTATTAAATTACCACAATTCACATTAGTTTTCGGCAATTATTGTTGAAAAAATGACACAGGATACAGCTTAGAAATCTAATTTTAATATTGGTAACAATCACAGTAAAAGCCTTAAGTCGGTATAGGTGTAATTTTCAAATTGTGTGAAACTTAAATTTTCAGACATTTTAAGCCACCATTTTGAAATGGTAAGAGATATTGAACAAAAATTAGGTATACATTTTTGGGGTTTAAGGACCTATAAATGAGAAATCACTTTATCATTGTTTGTATTTGAAAATTCTTAGAAACAGACCATTAACCATCGCCACCATATATGCACTTTTGGAGCCAAATTTTTTAAAAAATTATAAGATTAATTGTGTACAAATTATAAAGAGACCCAACTTTATTTATAATTTCTAACTCAAGTCGTTTGCCCACAATACATACAACACTGGTGTATATAACTTAATATAGTTATAAATTATTAGTTATATGTATAAATATTTAAAAAAACTGAAATACAGGGTGATTCAAGAAGGACTTTACAACTTTAAAAGAATGTAGTTATTTATTCAGGTAACTTACATATTCGGTTGAGGTGTCATTTTAAAACAAAACACATACAATTTTTTATTTTAAACAGTTATTTTTCTGTGACTACCATTTGTGATATGATACACTTTCCACTGGAAATCAATTTCTTGCAAACTTGAGCCAGTACATCAGGTATCACTTCTGCAGCTGCGGCAAAAATTTGATTTCTCAGCTCAGGGATATCGGCAGGTAATGTTAAAACTAGACTCAATCTTTAATGAAACTCCATAAGAAAAATCAAGAGGAATCAAATCTGGTGAGTCAGGTGACCATGTAATTGGCCCTCCACAACCAATCTACTAACCTGAGAATTGTTTATTATGGAATTCCTGGACTTCTGTATGAAAATCAAGTCGAGCCCTATCTTGCTAGTAGTGAAGAAGTCCATCTTGGTCTAACTGTGGAATTGGAAATTTTTCAGCATATCCAGATATATGATATGATTTATGGTTTTCTCCATCAAAAAGAATGGGCCATACACTTTAAATTTAATGAAGGCAAAAAACATTCACTTTTGGACTATCGCTAACATGCTTCAAAGATTCATATGGATTTTCACTATCCATGATTCTGTAGTTATGGGAATTCATCTTCTCACTGATGTGAAATGTTGACTCATCACTAAAAATTATGTTGTCCAGGAAGATCTCTTGGTTTCCTATTTGATCCAACATATCTGTACACAATGCCTATGAGCAACTTTATCTGAATCAGTAATTTGTTGTACTATGGTAGGTCTTTAAGTGCAAACTTTGATGTTGCATGACCAAACAGGTGTGTATGGTATCCCAATCTCACGAGTTGTACGAAGCATTGATTTAATAGTGCTACAAGAAAAGAACTGCCTAACATATCCCACAGCAGCATCAGAAAGTCGTGAACAACCTTATGATTTGTCATGTCATACAGCATAAGTAGTCTCAACAAAATTATGGTGTCAAAAGCCAATTGCAGACCTACTTGAAGCATCCTTACCATACTGGGTACAAAAATTGTGTTGAACTGTAGTTACAGAGTTTGTGTCATGAAAAACAAAAATACAACAGAGCATTCAGAATCAGTGAAAGTAACCATTTTCAACTGCAATGATGAAAATTTGCTTTTGGTGATTACATTTGGCACTATTTGAGTCAAAATTGATGTTTTGCTTTAAAATAACACCTCAACAGATTCTGTAAGTTATTTGAATAAATTTGTACAAGTTTTTTAAGATATAAAGCCTTTTGTAAAACATATTATATAATAGATGATTTAACCCTTTGCAAGCCATGTTAAATTGGGTATGACTTCCCCATAGAGCCATATTAGTTGGAAATATAAAAAATGGCATACTCTTAAAGCCCCTTTTTTTTAAAAAGTTTCTAATATTATAAGAAAATACAAAAACACAAAAAAATATTTTTAAACGCATTTTTTATTTACTTATGAGTAAAAACTTGTGGGAGGAAAAAAGAAAAAACTAATAATCAATAAGCTACAACATTAAGTTCTACTTAAAATTCTGTTTTCTTTTACATGATATAAAATATCTAGAAATATACTTCACATATTATATTACTACTATATATATATATATATATATATATATATATATATATATATATACTATAAATAAACTATTTAAAAATATAGTGTATATATATAATAAATCAATACAATTTTTAATGTATAATATTTGTAGTTTAAAAAAATAATTACCAGGTAATGTTTTTCCAAGAAAAAATTCAACTGGCGAGCAATGTCGGGCCTTAAGCGATCTAGTGGATATCTTGCTTCACCCATAAAGTCATGTCCATACTTGTCATCATCTAAATCATAAACAGCTATCAAGAAGATCCCTAAAAATATAACTATTTTTTCAAGTCACATATCTCCAAATTATATTTTATTTTCTCACTCTATACACAGAAAGTATTGTGATGGGTAAACAAAAATTGATGTTGAGATTTTTATAGATAAATCCATGTTTGGTCCTTCTGAGTGCAAGCAAGTGATTTTTATAAAATATCCATTAGCAGTGGTTTCTCAGACACCATTCAAATGATTTTGTTCAAGATTGATACTTATATAATTACTATATCTCAAAATGTTTAGTTACATGTCATTACAAAAAAGTATAAAAATTGAATTTTCTCAAATTTTAGCTTTATCAATTTTGTGAAATGGACCTTTTAAGATTCTAGACAAAACAAAGATTTCGTCACCATATCTTCAAAAATGCAGATTCGGGTATAAACAGCAAAACAAGAAATATCTCAAAATTAGCTTGAATTTGATACAAATTTCGTGAAATATGAAGTTTAATAACACCAGTATACTAAATTACAGTTTGGGAGTAATCTAAAATTCAATTTAACCAACAATATTAAACACTCTATTTCAATAAATAACTAGATATGTCTAGAACGAGATTATAGTGCACCAGCAAAGCAAGTGGAGGATCTGTTTAAATATAAAAATTACAAGATTCAAGAAGCCGAGTTTCTGAGAGGCAGGTTTCTGAGATGTGTAAAAATAGTAGAAGTTTTATTATTTACCACAAAATTTGTCCATTGTGCGCTGAGTAATTTTCATAGGAGACTGTGCAGCCCAACAAGCTACACCTTTGGATTATCTAATACTGCATCTGAACATCTAACTATCCTGTCTAATAGTTTTAATCACTGAGTACTCTCTGAGAATCAAAATGGGCAATCATATAATTTTAAGCATTGAGTACTATGTCAGAGTATTGACCAGACCAGACAATCTTATGCTTGTTCTCTGAGCATCCGATTGGATAGTTCAATAATTTTAACCCCTGAGCAATCCATTTTACAGTCTAATAATTTTAACCCCTGCACATTTAACTGGACAGTCTAGTAATTTTAGGGATGAGTACAATTTCCCTGAACATCCAACAGGACTGTACAATAATTTTAACGGTTGAGTACTATTCTTCTTAAGATCCAACCAAACACAGTGAAATTACTTTAATCCTCGTTTATTATTTCTTTGAGGAAGTGATGGGATTAATGGAGTCCTTTTAATTCAAACACATCAGCATTGAGTGGACTGTTTAATAATTTTAGGTAATGAGTATCATTGCCTAAGTTCAACTGATCAGCCTAATAATTTTAAGCATTAACCAATGAGTACTATTGCACTGAGCACCTGTCCAGATAGTTCAAAAATTTAAGCATTGAGTATTATTTCCTAGAGCAGATGAAAATTAGACCTGTCAGCCTAATAATTTTAGGCATCAAATGTTATACCCATAGCATCCAACCGGACAGTTTAATAATTTTATACAATAAGCACTATACTCTTGAGCATCTGACCTAACAGCCTAATAATTTTAAGCATTTAATGTTATATTCATAGTATCCAACCAGATAGTTTAGTAATTTTATGCCATGTGTACTTTTCTCTAAGCAACTAGTTGGATAGTCTGATGCATTTTAAACATTATGTATTTTAAGCATTGAATGTTTTCTCCAGAGCATCCAACCTGACAGTTTAATAATTTTATCCTATGAGTACTATTTCCTTGAGCATCCAAATGGACAACCTAATAATTTTAACCATTGCATATTATTCCTTTGAGCCTATGACTGTATAGTCTTCACATGACCAACTGAGTGACCAGTTCAAGAGTTTTAGGAAATTATCATCAGACTGGATAGTGTGACTTGAATTATGAACCCTTAATACAATTTTATTATTTTATACACTTTAAGTCTATAACTAGTTATTGACCCCCTGAGCACCTGATTGAATTGTTTTAATAATTATGCCCCCCCCCCCCCAATACGGAACACCATTCTCCAATGCACTCCAGTGGATAATTTAATAATTATGACCCATGAGTAATATTCCCCTTTGTACCCAACTGGATATCTAATAATTATGGTCCATGTATACTAATCATGAGATCCCATTAAGGTTGGCTTTATAACTAGATTTAAAGAATTTTAATTTGTTATTTTTCACTGCAGATATTTCAATATTAATTTTGTTTGCATGATTCAAGGATTTTAACCTGTCATTTTATTCTTCATTTAGGTATTTTGTATTTAATAAAAATAAAATAATTTACAAATCATATTCTTAATATAATGATAGTACAGTTTTTATTGATACTAGAATATGTTAATACTAATCAAAGTCAGCATTTATTATCAATTACCTACCTAAAACAATAATGTGTAAAGCTCTGGTTGCCATGTCAGTATCTGTAACTCCATAAAATGTAAGAACTTCATTGAACTCTGGATTTCTTGTCTTGTGAACAGTTCGAGTCCGTAAACGGTGAGACTTAACAATGATAGACAAATAAGTTTAATTAGTTTAACTGTCATAAATGTATAACTGTCTAAATAAAACATTTATTTTTTTAAATATCAAAGACAAACATACAATTATTATGATTAACAAATTCTTAGAATGTTGTTATAAAACTCTGAAGCTTGTATAAGTTTCTATTCATTTATTTTACTTTCAAAATAGATTTTTTTGGTGGTTTATTCTTTAAATCTAATATCTAGTCTTTAGATTTATAAATATATATATATATATATATATATATATATATATATATATATATATATAACATTTGTTTTTTGCTTTTATGTGGTACTTTTCACAAATATTATATGAGTATGAAGAATCATTTTGAAAAAAAGATTTTCAAAAGTAGATTTGTTATATGGTTCATTTTCAATATTTGATTCATAACTCCTAAACTATAAACTTCGGGGAGAAAATTATGAATAAATTTTTATTCTTTAGGTTTTAGTGCAATAGTTGTTAGCAATGTCTAAAGTTAGTTAGTGCAATGTTTGTGTGCCATTTATTATTGTTTATGTGTGTCTTTGATATTCTGAACTTTTAATGACTTGTTTTTTTAATAAACACCTACAGTACTACCTTGTTTATCCAGACCTCGTTCAACCGGATGTCCGGATTATCCGGATCGATCCGGAACAAAAAATAAAAAATTTAATGTTGATAAAAATGTGATTTCCTGATCACTACAGTGTCGCCTTGAGGTAGTAGGGCGGGTTGTTGATGCGCTGGGAAGAGAAAGTGGAGGAGCAATGACCTCCGCACCACCATCCCCCTACCCCGACGCAGGGCGACAGTGACCAGTGACCTTGTCTATTGTCTACGCCGACGGGTAGTCTGTCACGTGCTAGCGCTGGAATAAATTATTACCATATCGTGCTGTGCAGTGTTTAGTTTCTTTACATTTTTGATCGGATACGGTTAATAGTATTATATTCGGGTGTTAGCGTTTGTGCGTGGAAATGGTGACGAAATGAAAACGTAATGTGCTTACAGTGGCCCAAAAGTTAGACGCATTGAATCGTATAGAAGGGGGGGGGCGAATCTTTAAATAAACTTGCTGCAGAACTCGGCGTAGGGACATCAACTGTGTCAGATTGGAAAAAAAATCGTAAAAATATTGAAGACTTTTGCTTCAAAATGATCGCTAAAGACAGTTTAGAGGGTAGAGGAACTATAAAAAAATGCAAAAAACGAATCGTTGGACGAGGCATTATTTATGTGGTTTAGTACTCAGCGAGAACGTGGTGATCCGATTTCTGGACCGATTTTGGCTGAAAAAGCAGCAAGCCTAAACAAAAAATTACCAAATCCTGATCCAAATTTTACAGCTAGCCAGAGATGGCTAGAGCGGTTCAAAAATCGGCAATACATAAGACAATTATCTGTGACTGGTGAAAGCCTGTCTAGTGATCAGGCGGCAAGTGAAATGTTTAAGGAAACTTTTCAATGAATTATTTCGTCTGAAAAACTTTCTCCTTACCAGATTTACAATGCTGACGAAACAGGACTGTTTTACCGTATTTTACCGAGCAAAACCTTCGCTTGTAAAACTGATGAGGCAGCCAAGGGCTACAAAAAGAGCTAGGATCGCCTAACTGCTATGGCTTGTAGCAATGTTTCTGGAAACCACAAAATTCCCCTAGTGATAATTTTGGCAAGGCAAAAAATCCTCGAGCACTTAAAACTGTAAATCGTGCATCCTTGCCTGTGGTTTATCTAAATCAAAAAAGTGCGTGGACAGCTAAATCAAAAAAGTGGTTCTTTGAAAATTTCGTCGCAGATGTGAAAAAATTTCTCAAAGAAAAAAACTGCCAGAAAAAGCGATTTTGTTTCTTGACAATGCGCCATCTCATCCTGCAGAAGAAGATCTCATCAGTGGGGATATTAAAGTTAAATTTCTCCCCCCCCCAAATGTGACTCCAATTTTGCAACCTATTGATCAGGGTGTGTTGGAAAGTATCAAGCGTGTTTATCGCAGGGAACTTTTAAGCAAATTAATTGAAGAAGAAGGCGAACAAAGCGTGATTGATTTGTTAAAATCTGTAAATGTCAAAGACGTGATTTACATGATTGCAGACGCTTGGGATTATGTTCCAAAAAGTGCTCTACAAAAGTCTTGGAAACAATTGTTGCCAAACATATGCAATATAATTGAAGAAATGAACCCTACCAATCCACAAATAAGTAAATCAAATGAAACCACTGTCACTACAGAGCAATTGTTAGGCATGTTTGCAAGAATTGACGGATGTTCCGATGTTGATATCAACGACATAAATGATTGGTTGACAGACAACAACGAAGGAGGTTATGGAGTCATGACAGATGAAGAGATAATTGTAGCGTGTACATCTACGCAGGGAGCAGACGACAGCGAGAGCGAGGAACAGGGAGACAGCGCATGGCCGGAGATGACGCACGTGGATGCGACGACACAGCTGGACAACTTCATGGCGTACTTGGAGCAACAGCAGGATACAACGACAGCTTAACTAATGATGGTGAAACGTTTAAGTGATCGTGCCGCATTGAAACGTCACACCAAATTAAAACAGAGGAAGATAAATGACTTTTTTGTAAATAACAACTAAATCCTTTGTAAATTAAAAGCATGTGTAAATATTTCAGGTGTGTACTGTAAATAAAATGTTTTTCGTGATTTACAGTATTGTGTAAATTGAATGACTGTGTAAATATTGTGTTTTATCATAACCAAAAGGAAATTATAAATGGTAAGTTATCATTTTATATTTTGTTTTATTTATCTTTCTATAATTGCGGATTATCCGGATTTTTGATTAACCGGATCACTTCCGGTCCCAATTAATCCGGATAAACGAGGTTGTACTGTATACTGTATTTCCTATTATATACTTTTAAATTTGTCATCTGAAGATAGGAATCATGTTGGGACCTCCCTGTTTGTTCTATATAAAAATACAACATGTCTTATGCTAAATTCTGTAGGCAAGATAGATTATGTCACAAAGGTATTTGATTACGTATCTGCAGTCTTTTACATAATTCTTCTTTAAGGCTTATAGAACATGATAAACAACAAGATAAAAAGATATAAATTATAAACTGTAATATTGATAACATAACATAACATAGGTACCTTAGTTCCAGGTGGTAAGAGGTTAAGTTTACAAAAAGGATCAGCAAGTCCATTTATATCCATTGGTTTAAGATTCTGCAAAAAAAAAATTTAGTATTCATAAAAATAATTGATTGTTTAAATTAGATTTAATTTAAAAAGTATAATAAAAAGGATATTAAAATAAAACATATTTAAATCAAAATAGTCCAAGAGTAAAGATAGTTTTAGTAAATTAAATAAATTATGGACAATATTACATTAATGCACAAATATTCTCACACATAGATTTACACAGATTCACAAAAAAAGTTGTAGATACTTTGATTTGGCAGAACAGAATAGTGCTTCATTGATAAATCAAACCTCCATGTACTATGCTCGTTCTATGACAGGCTCTGAAGTGCCTCACATTAGTTCTTGTTTAAACTGAAATTCATTTAATAATTGGCAGCACAGGTTGCCACTGCATCCCTATTGAAAGCTCCCCTCACTTTGTTCATGTCACCAACTAGTACTTAATGAAATTGTTGTTAAATATACCCTTCACTTGCTTCACTCATATCGCCAACTTGTCCTTAACTAAACACGATAGTTTATTTACATTTAAATATATCCTCCAAATACTTGGCTCATGTTGCCAAATTGTCTGTAATAAACCATATAGTTTGTGGTAGTTAAAAGAATATCTTCCACTTGATTAACCCATGTTGTAATCTAGCCCGAAGTAAACCTAAAGTTATTTAATTATATCTCTACTTGCTTTGGTTATGTTGCAACTTGTCCTTAGTAAACTTTATGGTTGTTCATATTTAAATTTCCAATCACTTTACTCATTTCACCAACATTTTCATAATGAACCTTAATTTGTTCATATTTAAATATGTCTATAACTTACTTCGCTCATATCATCAACATGTCCCTAATGAATCTTAATTTGTTCATTTTTAAATATATCCTCCACATGGTTCTTTTTTTCTTGTTTAAAGGCAAAAAAACCTCTCGGTCATCATTGCTCTATAAAAAAGGAAGAAAGGAGCATAAAATTCGACACCTAGCAGTTGAATACTCTAATAGTGTTAAGGTCAGAAAAGGACAAGAGTTGGACAAGAGAGACTGGATAGGAAATAGGAAAAGACTAGGATAGAAAGGGATCTAAACCAAGTCTACATGGAAAAAGTTGTATATCCAGCTTACTTCCCTTGGGAATGCCAAGCCTATACTCACTAAAGTGAGCCCCTGAGAGTCACTTGCTTTGCTCATGTTATCAAACTGACCTTAATAAACCATATAGCTGTTCATATTTAAATATAACATCCATTTGCTTTACTTATGTCACCAACTTGTCCTTAATACACCTTATAGTAGTTCATATTTAAATATAATCTCCAATTACTTCAACTGTGTCACCCACTTGTCCGTAATAAACTTTATAGTTGTAGATATTTAAGTATATTCTCCACTTGCCTAGTTCATGTAACCAACTAGCCCTTAGTATAAACCATAAAGTTTGTTTTCATTTAAATATATTCTCCATTTGCTTTATTCATGTTGAAAACTTGTCCTTATAAACCTTATAGATTTTGATATTTAAATATATCTTCCACTTGCTTTCCTCATGTCACCAACTTGTCCTTAATAAACCTTATATTTGATCATATTTAAATATATCCTCCATTTGCATTGAGTGGAATACACCAAGTGAATGCAAAATATTAAGCGGAAAGTTTTTAATATCCTATGTGTAGTGCATTATATTAAGATCTGGAGTCAGATACATGAACATAGAGTAATAATATTGAATTAATAACTATGATCGGTGTAAAGAAATTCCATCCTTTTCATTAGTTGTTGTGTCCTTACTTAGTACCGGTATATAAAAAAAACTATTTGTTTCTTCCATCTTCTTGTGGAAATTTCCATCCTCTTTATAAAATGTCTCCTTCAGTCTCTTAACATTGACAGTTATAAGTTTGTATTCTTATTAATTCACCTGTATTTTCCTATATACAGTACTTATGGTAAAGATACAGTACTCTGTATACTGCCCCTTTATGATTTCATTTGGTTAATCAACCATGTATTTGTATATAAATATGCCAAATTTATAAACATCTGTTGATCTGTTTGGACTGTAGCACAGGCATACATCATTTACAAAACCTTTTTTTGAACTCAGGAAACTTCAAAAGAGATATTATCATGAAAATGACGTATAAGTGAGATAATAAAATGGAATGTATTAAACATTTTATGGCACTTTTCAACTGCCTAATTATAATTTATTGTATTTATATTTTTGATTAAAGTATTTAAATGATAAATGTATACTGTTATGTTAGGTTTACCTTGGCTCGGTGGAGGGAAACGTGTATTGAGCTTGCCATAGAATCGTAGAGTAAGGTTATTTCCAATGTTCCCATACTCCCTAAAAATTAAAACCAAGTATTTACACTAAATTAAAAAATAATATTTTTTAATGAGGATATGGTGCAATTTTATTGTGTTAACACTTAAATTTCAATAATTCAGGAAAGAAACCAAATTTTATATAACCTATATAATATATAATCGAAAAAAACATGGGTTTATCCTCTGAATTGTTGATTCTAATTTTGAAGTGATAAATAGGACTAATTTACCACATTTTATGCTAAACAACCCTATTTGTACAATAATTGAAACGAAATTAATGTTACAGCCTCTTATTTTGTCAACTTCAGATTATTCTAGAATGATCCAAACATTGCAATTTATTATAATAATGTGTTAAAACGTATACACATGAAATGTAATTGATTATTTTTTTTTAACTTTAATATTTTATAATAAAAATTAATTTTGATTTATTGGTCTGACGATCATAGTATAGTAACAAATGCAACCAAGCTGTATTCAGTGTGGGAAGAGGAGAAAAAAAAACCATAAAATTAGTACCTACTTCTTTACAGGTGTGAAACCTGAAATGTAACACAGGTAATCAAGTACAAATTGTAAACCTCCATAAAGTTTTTATTAAGGAAAATATTAAATATTTACTGGTCAGAAGTAATAAGCAATGAAGATTTCGAGGTAAGGACCATTAGAACTGCAAGAGAGGAGGAGAAAATGGAAATGGATTGTCCACACACTTCAAAAAATTTAATGTAATTAAAAAAGGTGTATTAAGCTGGAATACTTAAGTATGAAGAAGAAAGGGTAGACTGAGAATAACACATACAAAATCTATTGAGAGAAAAGCAAGAGAGGTTGAGAAGAGTTGGGGAGAAGACAAGGTTTTGAATAAAAACCGGGCCAGATGCCAAAATTTGCTGGTGGCCTTATGCTAAAGATAGGAGTGAAAGGAATTAAATCAAGTCTTCATATGAAGATACCTCAGACTGTGAACTTTTCAACTATTTTAGTTTATCAAAAAGGTTGAGGTTCTAATGTGACTGAGAAAAGAAAAGATGACGGTGATCTTATTAATATTAATGATACACCAAAAGCCCAAGAGTGTTAGACATCTACTGTTTAGTTACAATTAATTAGTCTATTAAAATGTTTGAGTGAAGGTCAGGCTAATACTGTGTTTTTGTATATTTGATTTGTGTTTATACCTCCAGTACATAGACTTGAAGTACTTAACAGTATCAAATGAGAATTTTTTTATGTTTGAAAATTTTATTTTGAAAACATGCCAAAAGATATTTGATTTAGCTACGTACCAACTTTGGAAAAACACATTTAGGAGTTAAATTAGTCACATAGTTAAGATTTTTTAAATTGGCTCTTCTATCGAAAGTGAACAAAACATTTTGAATTTAGTGTTATGCTTAATTTTTCTCTCAACTTTATGTAGCTTATACAGCGTGTCCCACTAAGTACATTTACATTTTTAAACAACAACCAAGTACATATGCGTCTACCAAATTGAAATATTTCTTTCATACATATTAGAAACATATACAATAGTGTACCACCAAAGTTTTACACTGATATCTGAAATAGAAATAAAATAGCGGCTGTTGATAGAAATGCAGTTTAAAACAACAGCGCCTGCTGCCGGAGAAGAAGATAACATAAAAGCTCCAAATGTTTAAACAGCTGTTTCTTTTATTTCAGATCATTGCATTGTTGACATCTTTTATTGTGTTCTCTTAGGCATCAAACATAACCTAGGTTGTTCTAGCTTTATGCAATGTTTTTTTTACAATAGAGCAGAAGGTTTTGTGCTGTGCTTGGTCTATTGCTTTTAATAATGACAAAGAAGCACACAAAATATTCAAGTTACGTATCCTATGATTGACCCTCCCTCAGTCATGGCCATCACAAAGTGTAGGTAGCTCTTACTTGAAACTGGTAGTGTACAGAAAAAGTATCGTTGGCAGCCACCTGACTTAGAAGTGGCCGAAAATGTGTGTGCTGATATTCTAAAGTCTCCTAGTAAACCCAAATCAACTCAAAAAGTATCCTTAAGCACTGGTGTACCTAAGTCTACAGTACATTGAATAATCAAGAAACATGGTGTGAAGTTTTACAAACCTCACAGAATACACGGGATTCTTGAAGACGACCCAGACAGAAGAGAGAAGTTTTGTTCTACTAAAGTCTAAGTAAACTGTTCGTTGGATTGGAAACGGAGCGATTTAATGGACTGGCCGCCTAGATCACTGGACTTAACAGTTTGTGACTTTTTTCTGTGGGGGTATCTAAAAGAAAAGGTGTACTTCCACGATATAGAAACCTATGAGGATTTAAACAGGCTAATTGATGAAGAAATGTTTAACATCCCTAGGGAATTCTTCAGGAATGCCTTTGAGGCATTTGTTCATCAATGCTACCAGTGCTTAGCAGTAGACTGGTTTCAATTTGAATTATAGTTTTTTGGTTAAGAAACATGTTTTATCATAAAAAGAAATTTTATTATTTTTTATATTGTGGTAATTAAATTAAAAAGTGATTAAAGTCTACAAAAGAATAAAAAGTTATATTATTGCTTGCTATCATTTAAAGCATAAATTGCTGTAAACAGGTGCTATTTTATTTCTATTGCAGATATCGGCATAAAAATTATTTGATACACTTTTGGATATGTTTCCAATATGTATGAAAATAATCTTACAATTTGGTTGATGCATATGTACTTGGTGGTTGTTCAAAAATAAAAATCCCTTCGTGGGACACACTGTATTTACAATGAATACATTTTACTCTTAGATAATAGTGTGGTAACTTTCACAAGTATTAAAGGCAATAACAATAAACAACATAAATAAACCTATTTTTTAAATATTATTTTAATAGTCTTGAGAGCAAATAAGGTTAGGAAAGCCTAAATAGATGGGTAAGTTTAATATTATAGCATTCATTACCAGATGAAATGCTCTATTATGAAAAGTGAGTGAGGTAAGAAGAATGGTTTTAGTGATGAAATTGTAGTGTGATGACAGAAAATATAGTGATAGATTGTATGGACGAGATAAATTAAATAACAAACTAATATATATATGAATTGTAGATATAAGAACAATAGAATGATATGTTTTCTTTATGATAATGATTAGTGTTGATTTATATTAAATGTGTTTGGTATGATAGAAAAAATATAGGTATTTAGAATGTGCCAGGAATGTGTGTAATAGTTTTAGAAATAGAAATAATAAAATAAATTTTATAAAATATGTTTATACTGAAAAAGCACTTGAATAATGCATTAGGGTGTGGTCTTCCAGAAGTGATGAATTTAAGTCAAAATCAGAAGTTGAAGTCTAGAAATGATAGAGACCAGGTGTTTTCACTAAATGGGTGTCAAATTTAGAATCGAATAAACTGTTGAAAAAATTAATAGAGTTAGAGTTATTTCTTATTAGAACAAAGTCAGAAGTACAACAAAAGTGCTGAGTTTGAATTAAAAGTAAAATTGGAAAGTGACAGGTTAAAAAAGCGATTGTGAAAGATGTACAAACTAGGCTTGAAATAGAAGTTTTGGTAAACTGGGCATTTGAAAATAACTTATTTAAAACGAATTATTGATATTTGAATGTAAAAGGGTATAGTCATTTTTTCTTGTATGTAGAAGTAAATAATAAAAGTTTTGAATACAAGATGAAAAATAAGAGACATAGGTGAGAAGAAGGTCATCACATTATTATAGATTTGCCTATCTTAAATATACCCTATCATTAGTATCCTAAATACTTTAAAAAAAATAACATAAGAAACCTGAGTTTTGTGTAATTCCTTTTTTGAGAAAATTATATGAATAAACATAACAATCCATTCTACTTATATGAACATGTGATTTTTTTTATATGTTTTAACATGTATGTTTGTATGTCTTTATTTTTGTTTAATTGTATGTATGAATTTTTTATATAATTCTATGTTGATTTACAGGAGTTTATCTCATGAAAGGAGTAACTACAAAAGAGTACACTGCTTAAAAGAAATCACGACCCAGGAGATTTTTGAATTCATATTTTTAAATTTTTATTTTATTTTATTTTTATTATTATTTTTATTATTTGTAAACAAAGATTTATAAAATGGCGCCCAACAAGATTAGCACATAATTTCTTTTATATAAAAATTAAAACCCATCTTTTTTCAAGTTACATTGTAATACCTAGAAAAGGTTGGTCTAATTAAATATTTAAAATCGCGGGTAAGCGTAGTGGGGGTAACATGAGTCAAAAACGTGACTAATGATTTTCAATGTTAAACAGAGTAAATTCATAATTAAAATAGATTTCCAAACATAAATAAATAATGATGTATAACTTATAAGATAATTTAATTATAGGAAGTTTTATAAATTGTGTGTTTTGTGAAATAATGTGTTTGAACACTTTAAATGAAACAGTAGTATTTGAACAAAACGTTAGATACGATTATCGCTGATGTGGAGAGATTGGGAATAACCGGTACTAACAGGAAATAGAGAAAAGCCATGTGATTTTCTCAGTCGTAGAATAGAGCCTGACATGGTCAGACCTATAATAATTTGTACAAGTGGTGTTTTAACAAAAAATGTAAAATGTTTTAAAGCAGTCTTAGTTCAGCGGTTGAAGGTGTAAGAGGTAGTTTTAACAGTCGTAGTTCAACGCTTGAAGGCATATGACGTATTCTCAAGGTAGAGAGGGTTTTGAAAAGTGTGTTTCAGGAGTTAACGGAAGTGTTGGACAAGGGTTTTAATGATGTCAGATGTAATCTGCATCAAACGAATTCTATAACAGTAGTTTTGAACAGTATAGTGGAGTGTTTTTTAAAACAAAAAGTATTAATAAACGGATAAAGACTTGTATGTTGAGTATTGTATTATATAAAAAGACAATGGCGGTATCTCGTGTCATCGTGTCATCCGTTGAGTGATGGACAGTTTTAAATGTAAAAGAGAACTAATAAACGTGTTAGATAATTATAAAATGCATTTCAGTTTGAACGATGAAAATGGATTCGTGTGCAACGTTTGCAGAGAACGTCTAAGCATCTCTACGTAGTTAGAACCACATGTCTTCAAGTTGTAAAGTATCTTCAAACTGGTAAAAATGTGTATACAACACAAATATTGTAATTCCTATATAATATAAAATATAATTCTCTCATGTTTGTTAAAGATAATTTCATTTTTATTTTATTTGATATTTAAGATAAAGAAATTCTATATATAATCAGATCAATAAATGTTGATTAATTTAAATTTTATATTCAAATATAAGTAAAGTAATGGTTAAGTAACAGATATTTTGATCTGTTCTTCTTTTTTTTTGTTCTTTTAAATAAATAATTTTTGTTGCAACGTAATTTAAAAGTCATCTTTTTTAACAAAGTATACACCTTCTTCAAAGGTTGAATGAATATATTAAAATCCAGATAGGATGTTACTTATAATAAATTTATTTGATGTATTATTGATGGTATATTTCATGTAATAATCTTGTTTGTTTGTTTTTTAATAAAATCATGTTAAAATTTCAGTTTAAGTGTTCTTCATTCTAACCAGAAATCGCTGAGAGTACACGGAGAAAGGACTTCGACCCTGAGATTAAATTCATTTAAGTTTATAAATTCAATAAAATAGGTAACTTTTCAAAATTGATGTTAATTCATCTGGCGCCCATAATAGCTGTGCAAATTTTAAATTTAATAAAAATAAAATCTTCTTTTTTTTTCTTTTCAAAATAGAATTAAGTAATAATTTCTTGAAAAATAACCGTCGGTTATTTTCCAATTATTACAACATCAATAGTTACATGATCACTTTCTACTCCTGACTGTACATAGTTTATATTTACTTTTTAATAATTTGTGCTTAGATTGATTACAAGTGTTAATTGAATCGCTTCATGCTAAAAGGGCCTTAGTCCACCGAACCTAGTTTTCGGTAAATTAAAAAAAAACTGTCCTGTTAATGAATACAATGAAATACCCATAAATAAAAATATGCATTAAAAAGTCATAAAAATTACAAACATTTTGACACCAACAACTTTTTATTTGGGAACTGTAGTCCTTTAGAAAAAAATAAAAAAGTCTCTGGACTTCAGTCCCTTTTAGCATGAAACAAAAGTCAACATGGGTAAATAATTTTTCATTTGTAAATAAATTGTAATATAATTCAAAATTAGAGTTGACACATTACTATTACATTACTAACATGATAAAATACTGTAAACAATATTTTGTGTAAAACAAGGGTAGTTTGTTCCAAGAAATAAGTGGACCTTTCAATCTTCATCTTCAATGTCATTATTTTCATGGCATGTAGGCCAGTTCACAATTTCTTGATACAGTTCCTTATATTCTTCTGGTACATACACCAATAGTTTCTTGATGTCTGCAATTTTTATTGGCACTTTACCTATAGGATACGCCTTATTAGTAGGTCTGCACAAAATTCTAGGTTGTGCCTTTTGTTTCAATTCAAAAGTGTGGGTAACCATCCCATCTATCAAAGGTCTTGCCACAACAAATCCTGGTGTGTTGGAATCATATGTCATATGCATCGTTGAGCTTATCATGAACTTTTGTTTTTGGTCTTTAGGTACGGTATTTTTTTTTTGTTTCTTCAGACATACATTTTTTTTTTGTACAGAATGGGCCACCAGTTTTTGAAGTCGAGTATTTCATCGCTCTCAACTTCCTTAACAATAAATTTATGTGATTTACTATAAGTTTAGTAATTTCATGAATTGTGTAAAATCTATCATGCTTTTTGATTTCCCTTTTTATTACACTAAAATTTCTGTCGCAGGGCAGAAAGGAATGGCCTCTGATCGGAAAGAATTGTTCTATTTTCTTGAAACGTTTAGATTCTGTTAAGAACATTAAAAATCTAACAATGGCGTGGTTTTTATTCTGGGCCCCCACAGTTATCTGAATACACATGTAGCTCGGTGTATTGTGAAGGGACAGAATCTAAAAAGTCTTGAATGAAAGAGCATACTTCATTAGGGCCCTTTTTTGCAACACCTTCATGATATACATATATATATACCCTGTATTTTTCTTAATATCATGAATGCAGAATATATTAGTCGTCAACTGTCTGAGATAAAAGGTATCCTGGACTGGTATGTTGGGTAGATGAACATTTTGCATGTAGTCAAAGCAAATAGCTTTTACATGTCCGTCACTCGACTTATTATCAACTTCATCTTTTAGTTTGTTATAAAACTTTTTAGATTTTCTTTTATGAACTGCCAGCTCAGCTTCAGCACATCGCTTTGCTGCGTCATTTAAATGGGGACTCTTTATTTTAAGTTTCAACTCTTCGCAAACACAACAGCAGTCAATTTGTGGCCTGCCAAAAGACAACTTAAAGTTTTCAACAAAGAAACTATAATAAAATGTGTACCCTATGTTGACATCTGGGTGTTTTATCTTAAATAGCTCAAACATTGTCTTTACACTGAGCTTCTCGTTCAGGTATTTGACTGATCTTCCTGAGTAATGGTTGACTAAATTCCTTTATGCTCCAAGAAACATTATAGGTTGAAAGTTAGGTTAAACAAACAAACAACAAACCAAACAAAATCAACTCGACAGCAGACCGGCTGATCAAGAGGCCAGCAGGTTTGCCAACCATTCACGCTAAAAGGACCTCAGTCACGGACTGAAGCCCTTGTAGCATGAAATAACATTTTGAAGACTATTTTTCTATGTTATAGAGGCATTTAACTGAGGCCCTTATAGCACAAAAGTATAGATCTATGTCTTACATCACGAAATCCATGCTTAACTCTAATTTTGATTTTTAGTGACTAAGGCCCTTTTAGCATGAAGCGATTCAATTAATGCAAGTATTTGCTCACGTGTAAGATAAATTTAATTTGAAGCTCCATAAATCAAATATTATTAAACAGCAATGGTTGTATATTTGTAAATTTTATCTTATTTTATTTTGTTGAAGCTGTATGAATCTACTGTTTTAGGATAAGAGAAAGTAAATTTAGACTTTAGAAATATTTATTTATAGGATTAAATAACCAGATTGATTTTAGGAACTAATAATCTACTAATAATAAAATTAATTTAAGGGACACATTTGCAACCGAAACAAAAGAGCAATTGAATGTTCAACTTCTCAACCTCTCCACCAATTGATTAGGCCACCCATTGAGCAATTCAAGACAATTCTATACCTCCTATTATCTTAAACAGAATGTAAAGGTTGGGAATAAAATATTTTATTATTACTCAGAGTAGTAATTTTCTGAACTTCATGTAGATGTTTTAGAGATAAATAACATATTATTCACAATTCATGTCAATGTACTGTGTATTTTAAGTGATTTCTTTTTTAACACGTTCGCTACCAGCTGCCGCATATATGCGGCAGCCGTATCACTCCCACAGCCCACGAAAAAATTCATGAACTTCCCTGTAGACTGGTCCTAATGGTTGTGACCGTCGCCACAGACCACGAATAAAATTTGTTCAAAATTAGTATGTCCAGTGACGTCAGCGATAGTCCTAGCTACAGACTAAGCGCCGCATATATGTGGCGGACTATCCTGTAGACTGTGCCTAAACGATCTAAACTTCAAAATAGACTGTTGCGAAGAAATTTCTCATTTAGTATCAAGAAATCAACGCCGCAGATCTGCGGCGGCAGTCTATTTTAATGAGCCCAGCCGCTGCAGATCTGCGGCGTTGGGCTAGGAGTAGGACACAACCGCAGAAAAATTGCGGCGGCAGTCTGTGGTTACGATTTTTTTTTTTAACATTGTGGTAGCGAACGTGTTAATGCTTCCCATATTAAGCATAATATATTACGGCTGTATAATTTATCATTATTATGTTCTGTTTTTTTATTTTCAGAAAAGAATTAAATTCAGATTCAAGAGTTCTTACTGTTATTTAAACAACAACAAAAATTATCATTCATCAATGTTTTGATTTTGATTCATAACTCATTTGTATCTCATTCATATTATTAATAAAGTTGATTTCGACCTAGTATTACAATCTTTGGAAAGAACATAGCTAATTATAAAAATTTGTGTGCTCGCAGCAATGGTCAGTCTTCCAAGTACAATTTTTAAAGTAACAAGTATTGCAAAAAAAAAAAAAATTTTTAATACTATCAGAGTAATATGCGGGGTAAGTAATAAAATTAATAAATACCTGATTTTTTTTATCATGCGATCCAAAATTGTAATTATATCACAACCACGTTTTTAATTGTACGCATCATCGGGTATGGTGTGCAAGTAACAGTATCACTTTGTAGAGAGGTCGTTATACATTAAACAATTAAAAACATGAAAAAACAAAACAAAATGTACTGTCTTAATATTAATTATTATTATTATTATTATTATTATTATTATATATATATATTGTTGTTTTATGTAGAACTGTGGTAATGATACTATTATCACGACTGGATGAACTGACAGAATAAATCAGGTATTTATCATCAATATTTATTTATTGGAATTATTATATTAAAGATGAAAAAAGTAATATTACTTCTCTATAAACATTTATTTAGAAAATTTGGTATATTGTTTATTTATGGATTGTTTGTTATAAGTCAAATATCCCTCCTGAAAAACTCCCCTGTTGTAAGGCATTTGGTGCACAAGAAGAAATGCTAAAGCACATTATCCTGAATGAGGTGATCAGCGCCAAACCCAGTTAGAGGAGAATTGAGGGAAAAAGAGCGAAAGTTTGGAGAATATCCTGAGGGATCATGACAGGTGGTAGCTAGGGGCAGAGGCATAAAATAGATATTGGCCTGTCAGGATAACTTAATCTGGATGTGTAAAGGAAGAAGCACGTAAGTAGAAGTAAGATATGTAAAGTCTCTCAAACAACTCAATGCTTAAATATCTGACAAGGTGTAAATCAGGTTTAAACATAGTCAATGTAATTATAGTGCTACCATAAGTAGCTTTATTTTATTATAAAGTTTGTGATCAGTGGAGGATATCTAATGAGTTGATAATTATCAAAACAACTGTTCATGGAGAATATGAAAGAAATGGTTCTATCCCAAGCTTACATGAAAAAAGATGTAGAACTAGCCAGGTTCCCTTAGAATTTCCACGCCTGTACTTACTATAGGGTAGATTTGTACAAGGGGCATGGAGGTCTGGTTTCACCTGTGATACCAAAAATGGTAATTTTAACTTGGATAACCAAAAAATGGTTATATTATTAAGATTTGAATATTAAGAGGGACCCGAGAACGTTGAAATTGAATGGGTGGGGGGACTTCAGAAGTCAAAAGAATGACTCAATGTACATGTTAAGACATGGGAATATAAAATTTAAATATAGGTTTCCAAAATACTGATGTGATGTAAAAAATGTTAATTATAAGTTATATGAATATTTGAATAAAAATTGTGTAGTTAAAATAGACAAAGTTTGTGTTAGGCAAAATAATTTGAACCGTGTCTGTGTTGCTAGGTGTGTGAGAAAATTTCTAGTGGACGTTGCATATTAAATAAGACGCTTGGTTTTGGAAACTGGACAAAGACACATGTGGTTTTGCATAGTCTTAAGGGAACAGCCGAGTTGGTCAGATGTATTCTTGTGTATATAAACTTTTCTAAAATGTAGAGAAAACGTTAAGCCAGTCTTGAGGTGAGGTCTGATGTGATCAGACGTGTTATTTTTGTCTAGAGAAGTTTTATAAAAATTAGTGAATATGTGAATAAACAGTCTTAAGAGAGCATCTGAGGTGATCAGACGTATTCTTGTGTGGAGAAACTTTTTCAAAATGTAGCGAAAGTTGTTAAAGTATAGTCCTATTTTGACATTTGAGCCAGTGAGAGATGTTTTTGTCTAAAAGAGTTTTAGAACATTGAATGGTGATAATTTAACGAGTTTAGAGACGGTTTTTGACGTAGTAGGACGTAGTTTGTGTTTGAAGGCAGTATTGGACAATAACTCTATATAAAGTGATGAATTTCTTGTATAACACTGTGAACTTGAAAGGACAATTGATCATTGGATGTGTAAATTGAGTCTACAAAGTGATTGCAATACAACATGAGAGGAACTCACCACGAGGAGATTCTCAGCCTACAGGAACGGTTATGTGGTAACAAAGAATTATTGACAGTTTCATAATAATTTTGTATAAAAAAGAACTTTTAGTGTGAACTTTTTTAATTTGTTCTAATGAATATTTTTTGTATAGCAACTATTAAACTTAAAGTACTTAATTTCATTTTAATATAAATATATTCTTTGCTAAGTGAGAATATAAGAACACACTATAAAAAATATTTTGTTTTAAGTTGCAAATTTTAATATATTCATAAAAAAGGATTTAAGCCTCTTCAAGGCAAAATAATTTTAAAGTTAAAAAACATAGAGATTTTAAATAGCGGTAAGAAATGTGTCATGAATATATATGTATAATCTTAATTCAATAAATTATGTTCAGTTTCAGCACAACAAAATAAGATTTTTTTATTTCACCAAGAACCCCTGTAAGTACACTTTTAAAAGGATTTGCGACCTTGAGATATATTTAACAATTAACTTCTTTTTTCAAAATTGATGAGTTAACTCCATCTGGCGCCCTTAAGCTGAGCAGTTTTCATTAAATAAAAGTTTTAAGATAAAAAAGTTACAATTTTTAAATTCTAATTAATAATAAAGAATAATTTTACAAAACCCTGTTTATTAAATTCTTACACACCTCAATCATAATGAGCTTTTTTACTAAAACCTCCAAGATAAATGGGAAGAAAGGATAGGAAAGTGAGATAATGGAAAAGTTACCCTATCCCAGAGCAAAGTAAAACTGAAGTGATGAAATCCATCAAGTCAGAGATATCCTCTGGAGTTCAAAAATGCTTCAGAGTACTTAAATATATCTACTGGGAAGTAAATCTAAGAGTTACTTGGAGGAATGTTATATGTAAAAATTATTAATTCACTAAATAAAGATGTTAAAAAATACTTTATTTTTATTTACAACAGAGTAAGAACACTTATAAATTTATTATCTGGGTGGCAGAAAATCTCAATGCTGTTGTAAAAATTGTAAGAGGAAATTTTGAATATCTTAAATTTCATAATTTCTAATATGTTAATGACTGAAGCTAAATAATCTTACCATCATACATGGTGTCAATCATGTCATCTAAAGTATCATCTGCAGCACCAGTACCAGTTCGATATCCACTGGCAGAGCTACTGGAGACAGAACCTCTATCAGATTCAGAGCACCAGTCACGAGATGTAACCAAAGAAAGCTGTGAATCTTGAAGACTGTAATTGTTTAATAATTGAGATTTCACAGAAATAAATTATATACTATGTAAGCTTAATAAACAAACATTCCTTATAGGCACAGTTTAAATTTGAATTAAAAACTTAAAACTAATAATATAATTTACATTTAGCAGCTAATGAAAATGATAATCAAACATTAAGATGTATTTGATACAGGGAACCACACCCCAGAATATAGTATGCTAGTTTAAAATTTTATTTTTCCTGAGACCGCATTATCCAGCCCAACTATGATGCTACTACGTGAACAACGCTGGAACTATTAAGTGTTTAATTTAGTAACACACTTCTGAACCTGTGCCAATGGGGGTGCTTAAATGTTAGGTTAGCCAACGTTTAGCTAAAATTAAATTAGTCTTATATTATTTACTTTGCTAAGCCTTTATCTTTAGAAATCCAGTAGACTATAACATAACTCTATAATATTATTAACCTTTACCAAATAAAGGAAACACAAACATAATATTTTGTAAAATACTACTATTAATTGTGTCTTCCAACCATGGTTTCGCCAATTACAGCGTTTATAAGGCAGTTTGCCGAACTAGTGAAACCTTTGGCCAACATTGTAAATTGTACTTCACCAAATATTTTGCATTTATTATAATAACTTAAACAATAAAATTTACACCATCATTGCAAGCCTTAGTAAAAATGTATTATTTGTATTATTTTGAAATTGTACCAAATTTCTGGTGTAATACTTAGAAAATGTTGGTTTGATTAAATATTTAAAATCGTGGGTAAAGTAGTGGGGATAACTCTGAGTCAAATGTGTATTGGAAGATATTCAATACCAAACAAAATAAATTTATAGATAAAATAGATTTCCAAATAAAAAATAAATAATAATGAATAAATTTAAGATAAATTTTTAAAATAAAATGTTTATTAATTGTGTGTTATGTGAAATGATATGATCGAACACTCTTTGGGGGGTGAGATAGACATTTGAATCTAACAGTGGTTAAGATAGCTACATAGGCACTTTAACCGGTATGAACAGGTTTGGGATTGCACGATGTGGCAGGCAGTCTGAAAATGGGGCTTGATGTAGTAGGACCTATATTATGTGGTTCTCTGAGTTTTCTGTTCAAAGATAGAAAACGTGTTTAGAAGTATTATTTTTGTTAAATTCATGGTGTATGAACATTCTTAAAAGTACTAATGAAAATTTTTCATGTTTTTAAGATCGTATGTGCTTAAAAATAAGGAAAAACTTAGATTGTGCAACTTTGAACACATGCTTTGTGAAGACGGACAGTAGACTATTGTGTTTTACATGTTATACGAACCATGTTTTCAAGCATCGCATTACGAACATTAATTGAGTCACAAGTGTAGTCATCATAAATTCAACGCTCCAACTGCAGTATTAGGAACAATGAACAATATGTTTTATTCAACTGGTAACACCGTGTTATAAAACACGTTATAATTCAAATCTGTAATTTTTATATAATATGTTCTGTTTCTTTTTGTATTTTATAGATGTAAATTCAATCAATTTTACTTAAATAACTTTACTAGTCCAAATACCAATCAGGTAATGGACATAATTAATTTTCTTTTTATATATTTTTGTACTCAGACAAATGAGTAAATAGTAATTTCAATATTTTAACTTCATGAGAGTAACTCAATACTTGTAAGTTTCTTTTTAAATAAATTCAATTTTTAATTAAAGTCAATTCTTAACAATGAAAATAGACCTTTTTTCAAAGGCATTAAAACTTAAATTCAAGTAGGATGTTAGTTATAATTGATGTTCATGATATGTTTCTTATGATAAATGTTCATGTATAATATTTGGTTTGTCTAATAAATGTCTATGTTAAAATTTCAGTTTCAGTGTTTTTCATTCAACCAGGTCACTGAAAGTACACTTTTGAAAGAACTCACTCCCGAGATAAGATTTTAATTTAAATTCATTTTCAAAATTGGTAAGCGAAAGCTTCCTGGCGCCCGTAAATGCTGAGCAAACTTTTAGATTCAATAATAAATTCAATTTCATTTATATTTTCTTGTTAAGTAACTTTAATATATGAACTCCTCGAGGTCTTATAATTTCTACTTGTTACATGGGAGAATGGGAACCAAATGTATAACATCTTCTACTTATATTCAAAATCAGACAAAAAATTTATGATTTCCACCCTTTTTCTGCAGTTCCTTCCAGTGGCAATCCTTCAACCTAAAATGATGTTTGAAGAATTTTATTTATTGTAAATGAATTGTTTTCAGAGCAGAATTTTAAATTGCTAGTGTGATTCCAACAGTATTTCATCACTGAATAAGGAAACCTTTTGCTGGATATTTGCTAAGTGTACATTATCCACTGTTGAATTTAGAAATTTACCTAATGACACCATATTATATATTTAGGGTAGCATTATACAAAGATGAATATCTGTGATAAGGTAAAAATGAAGGTTTAATTAAATATTTGAATAAAGCGGGTGCAATGGTGGGGGTAACCGGATTAAGTAATATTTCGTACTAAACAAAGTAAATTCTAAGATAAAAATAGATTTTCAAATCAACAAAATAATTAATAATGTATAAATTTAAAATAAATTGTTTAAATAAAGTGTTTATGAAATTTGTGTTATGTAAATCAGGGAGTGTGTTGAACTAGAGAATTGCGCGGTTTTTTCCGGAATGAACAGGTTTGGGAGGACAGTACGTTGGCAACAGTCTGAGAGAGAGTTCTGAAGTGACCGGATGTGTTTAGAATGTAGTGAAACTTTTCTAAAAATGAAGTTCAAAATAGTAAAAAACCATCAAGGTAGAGGGTTTAAGGTGATCAGTAGTGTTTTCTATATATATAAACTTTTAATAAAAAACTGTAATAAAGAAAACGAGGTCAGTCGAGATTTGGGTCTCAGACCTATGTTAGGATGTGCCATGAACTTTATATAGAAGGACGGAAAATGGTTTCGGAAGTAGTAAATTTGCTTTATTGATGGTTAAAGAAATATTCGTGAGAGTTATAAAGACAGTATTGTGTTTTTTAAAATCGAAAGTATCTAAAATTTTGGAAATCAAACTATGTTGTGCAATCTCATGCACGTGGTTTCAAAAGACGAACAATGAACATTTGTGTTAACTCGTTATGTGAACTAAATCTCAAATATTATAACACGAACATTATTTGAGAATACAGGTGAATTCAACTGTACTTCAACGCTACAACTACGATTTCAGGAACAATGGTCCTTAAAAGACAATGGGTTTCGACAGTTGGGTAAAATCATGTACCACATGTTTTATTTCAATTATGTAAATTTCTATAATATATTATATGTATTTTTCTTTGTATTTAGTATGAGTAAATTTGATCAATTTCATTAAAAAGCTATATTAATCCAGATATCATTTAGATAAAGGACAAGAATAAATTTTTATTTTATATACCTTTTGTACTCAAGAAAAAAGAGTAAAGTTTTCATATTTAAGTTCTTAACTTCAGTAAAGTAACTTAATACTTGCAAGTTTCAATTTTTATTAATATAATTTTCAACTAAAGTCAATCTTTGACAAAAGAAATGATAGACCTTCTTTAAAGGCACTAAAATTTATAATTACTAGGATGTTAATAGTAATTGATGTTTATGATATTTTATTCGTAATTGATGTTTATGATATTTTATTCGTAATTGATTTTTATGATATTTTATTCTTGATGTATGTTCACATTGATCATGAACATGTTTAATAATTTTTTATGTCAAAATTTCAGTTCAAGTGTATTCATTAATAACCAAGAGTCACTGTAGAGTACACAGATAAAAGAATTTGCGACCCTGAGATTAAATTCAATTAAATTCATTTTTTTGTTTAAATTTGACAAAAGTCTGGCGCCCATAAAAAATGCTGTGCAAATTTCTAGATTAAATAAATTCATTTAAATTCATTTTATTTTACGAAAGTAACATAAACTCATGAACTCTTTAAGTTCTCTTTTTTGAAAAATTACATATCTTAAAGCAATACAAGTTATTTGAATTTTGTTTGTACCGTTGCTTTTAGAATTGAAACCTGTCTTAAACCACTTATTGCATGGACCTTTGAGAAGTAAGGAATAAATATCCAAAATCATCAGAAAAAATTTAAATATTTTGGAAACTCTAAAGGAGTTTTGGGTTCCATTTGCAGCATAGTTTTTAAAATAAGAAGGCTGCCCTAAATGATGTGTCACATAACATTCTTTGTATTTAATATAGTAAAATTGTCCCTGTAATTCTCAATTTTTAACTTTAGCTTTGTCACGAAAGAAATATTTGCTTTGAGATTTGAAACATGAAAATAAAAAGGGAATTTTATGATTGGTCTAAAGAAAAGACAACGTAAGTCAAATTAATGACTGTAAATAGTATTAAAACAAGGGAAATAAAAATTAAAATAGATTTCCAAAATATGAATTTAAGGCAGAAATTGTTTAGTTATAAGGTATAATAAATTTTAAAGTGAGATATTGTATTGTGAAAATAGACAATGCTTGTCGTCAAGCAAATGAGTTGGACAGTATCCGTGGGACCAGAAATGTGAACGTATTGAAAGTTTGCTGAATAGGTAGATCTAAAAAGGACGCTTAGTTGTGATGCTAGAATTGAGTTGGCAGTTGGAAGGGAACCTCTGAAGTAATTAGATGTGTTTTAGTAGAGTCAAGTTGCGATGTCTGATTTGGTCAGACGCAATTTTGATTGAAATATTTGTGAACAATGTAAAGTTAATATTTAACAGTCAAGTTGCGGCGTCTGAGGTGATAAGACATGATTTTCATTAGTGAAAGAAAAGTTTGTAGACAATGTAAATTGTGTTAATGTGACTTATTTTGGAAAATAGATAAAGTAAATCATAAACAGTTTAGAATCAATTGATTGTAGAGTGTGTAGGAAATCGATGGACACATGAATAGAACTGTGAATTTGTAAAGACAAATTGAGATCATCAGCGGACTGATTACATCGTCTACAATGGACCTTTACCTCAAGAACAAGGGCTGCTCACCACAAAGGACGTTCACCCTGGAGATGGCTACAATGTGGTAACAAAAATGATAGACAATCTTATATAATTTTTTGTGTAAAAAAGACTAATGATGAAAGTAAATAAGTTAAAATTTGTTTAAATAAGTAATCGTATTGTAATAAGTAATTTTAAAACATTTAAACTAACATTTTAATAAAACATATTATAAATTTTTTTATATGAGAATAAAGATGCTCATAATAAATTTAATGATTAAAAGTTGCAACTAATTAAAGTAGAATCATTTATAAAGAATTTTGGTGTCTTCAAGACAAAACAATTTCAAATTTGTAATATAAATAATTTCAAGTAATATACTATTAATATATATATGTGTATGAATACCTTTAATAAATTACTATTTTCAGTTTCAGCAGAATAAACAAGGATTTTTATTTACTAGACAACCACTGTTAGTACACTTTAAAAAGAAAACACGACCCTGAGAGCATCTCAATTTAAAGTAATTTTTTTATATTTTCAAAATTGATGAATTAATTTCATCTGGCATCCTTAGCTGAGCAATTTTTCATAAATTCTTAATGTTACAAAGTGTCAATTTTTAAATATACAAATTAGTAGTTTTAACCCTGTTCTTTAATATAATATTTACAATTGGCGACCAACATGGGGCAATTATGTTACAAAAGTAGTTTCCCCTGTTTTTATTTAATATTAACAACCCCTTAATTGAAGAGTGGCCAAAATTGACAGCAAAATTTTCAAATATCTCAAAATTATTTTTTTAGTCTATAATGTAAGATTTATGTGAATAAAGCAGTTTCATGATGTTAACAACAATAATTATGTTAGTTTGAACAAATTGCAGATTCACAAACATCCCAGAGATATTTTAACATTCATAGGTATGTTATCAAAGTTGGCTGTGTAAGGAAATTAGTTAACTTTATAATGCAATAAACATGGCAAGTAATCTATTTGTTTTTTAACATTGTGTAATCAAAAGTAGTTCTGGAGACGATCAGGAATCAGCATCATTGACCAAGTTCAATTTATCACTAACATATGTAACTTTGCAGATTGCAATCAACCACAAGACAACCTCTTCTCTTTTAGCCCTTAACTTTCATTGAACACTATACTTTCAACATAATAATATAACCAGATCAGTTTTATACACTATATGGTTTTTGACATAAATGTATTATTTTACTAAGCGTTGTATTTTGGAATAAGTGTGAGTACAATGTCTGAGAGGTACTGAAATAGCGATCGATCAGAAGATTCAGAAATCTCACTTCTAGTAATCTTTATCTAACAATCTCATAATATAGGAAACACTTTTGTTTATAGTTTTCCTTCAAAGTAAATTTTACATAGACACTGAAGATATGCTACAACTAGTACTGTATATTATAAACTAATAAATTTAATCTTGAGGTAATAATTTTAGAACTAAGGCAAACAAAATATTTAATTTGCTCTCCAACCTTCATTTGTCAAATATTGATACACACCTGCAGTTGATGGAAGTTTGATGAATAGCGTTATCATTATCTAAGGCAGATTGGTCACCATTATAACTGATCGAACTGTGAGTGTGTGGAAGTGATATTTTAATGTAAGACTGCGAGTCCGACAGGCTTTGAGCTCGATGATATTGAGATGGTTTCAATGGTGTTGTTGAAGAACTGGACTCTGAGCTCTCACTCATTTCATATTTGTAACTTTGTGAACTCTTTTTCGAAGTATCTGTTAATAAATAAAAATAAAAACTAATTTTATTTTATTTTAAATACCACATTGAGGTAAAATATTTTGGGTCCACCCGATTTATCTTTTGATTGAGAATAAATGTTTTTATTGTAAGACCACATTTAAAATAAAAACATCAGTTTTATTTTATTTTTTGAGTGAGAGATTCTATTTAGTGATGGAGGTTATGGCTCATGTATTAAACAAAAATAGACGGAAACAATATTTTACAACACTGTTTGCAAGTAAATTGTAAACAATCTAAATGAACTCTCATCACTGATTCATTTTGCTCGAGCTCTTAGTGGTAGTTTTGAGCAAAATTTTTGTGGTTTGGTTTTATGACAGCTAACCACCTAATTTTGTGTTAAAATGAATCAAGAACTTATGGAAGCGTATGGAGAAGGAGTTAGAAACAATGGAAATATACATAAATGGTGTAGGATGTATAATGAAAAAAGAACTGTTGTCCATGATGTATCACAATCCGGATAGCTAACTGTCATCACTGAGGACAAACAATGTCAAGAAGCATATTTGTTAAAACAGGTGCTTCATTAATAATGAAAATGCATTTTAATTTCCCTCTAGTTTCATGATCTGTAATATATGACATTGTTTCAGTTAAGAACATTTGTGTCACTCTATCATTTCTGTCTACTTCATGATAATCCTCGGCCTCACACTTCGGTACTGAAATCATTGTTACTGGATAAGTTTTAATGTAAAACTTAATACTCCTCTCCTAACCCCCTATAGTCCTAATCTTGTGCCTGCAGACTTCCATCTTTTTCCAAAGCTGAAGAAAGTTGTGAGAAAAAATGAATGGCAAATGATGATGAATTGAAATAAATCAGTTGTGGATTGATAAAATGGACAGGGTTAAATAGATCTTTCATGTCTTAATGAGTGCTTAGATCTCTGTGAACCTTACATAGAAAAATTTAAAAATATTGTAATTTGATTACCATTTGAAATTTTGTTAATTAATATATTTTTCTGTGATAAAACAGTTCTTTAAAAAAATGATACTTTTATATGTGAGAAAATAACAAAGCCTACAATAGAAATAGTTTTGGCACATGCACTTTCATCTTATGTCTAACAAGTTTTTGTTTGTTGTAGAGTTTGCAGGTATTTGTATAATTTTTGAACTTCCTTTTGATATTGGATGAGGTTATGAGCTGTATTGACATCCTTCAAAACATTTACTTTCTATCTCCAACCTTTATCTTTATCAGGTTATAGTTATCCACTGCCTTATGTTATACTAGTTTTCTTTCATCTTCCAAAACGTGGTTAATGGTTTCAAAATGTTATATTTGACACTATATAAAAGTTACTTTATTTGTTTATAAAAACTAATTCCAACAATAATGCTTATAAAAACATCTTTAAAGTTGTAAGAAATGCAAAATTTAAAAAAAAATCTTATCTATATCAATATTCAGATTTTTGTATCCATTCATTATAAAATACAAAATAGAACCTTTTTTTAGTCTAGTGGCTATCACTCCCCTTTGTATGCCAAAGAGTCCGAGTTCAATTACCATGGAAGCTCAAAAAACTATTCTGTTGACCCAACATCGTGAGAATATGTGGAACTGGTATAGATAATGAATTATAATTGTAAATTCTAGAGAATCAAGGTGAAGGGATCTTGATATGCTGAGTACACATCACTCTACTATAAGCTGTCTAGCAAGCCTACATCATTGTAAAATATAAAACTAATTTTTATATATATTTTTAAAACTTGCTATTAGATTTTTTTTCTAACCTGATTTTTTGATGTCTAAACTGTACAAATAGTCACCAGCCATAGGACCAAAACTTGAAGATCGAGTACCAGGACTTTTCTTTTCAAAAGAAGAAGACATCGTGTTATACCACAAGCTAGAAAGAAAAAGATAATACATAGTGAATAATACTTTTTAATACAGTGCTTGTAAAATTTAGGCATAATGAATGATACACATTTGTAATACTTACTAATTATAATTCACAAAATTGTTTTAAAATACATTCAATTTATTTATAATTATTACTATTATCTTATTTGTTCATACATTTTCAACTATTACTATCATCTCACAATTACTCCCACAATTTCAGCTGTTTATACAAATTTTCACTCATTTTGGACATGTATAACTTGGTTATAGCAAACCAAGTAGTTGTTTAAATGCCAATTGACCCTCCTCTTGTTTTGCTTGCTTAACCTTAAGCGTACCTTCAAACGATTGAAATTTATTATTTTTTTAATTACTCCTGACCATTAATTTTCTTTTACTTATGATTAGTATATATATTAATTTTTACTTACATGTGATTTACTTAATGTGATTTTACTTACACATTAATAATATATATAGCTGTGTTAGTGATTCGTAGTATGTAAGAACTAATTTTGTTGCGATTTTGTAAGGGTAGTGAAGAACTATCAAATTAAAATAGCACTATTGAAGTAGTTGGATCATCTGGTGAGTATGAGAACAATAAATTCACCAAAAAGATTTCATTGAAAACTCAAAAGGAAGATGATGATCTAGAAATAGACAGAGAGATGACTTTGTTGAAGATCTATGGATAATGGGTGTAAGAAATTGGAAAAGACTAGTTAAAAATCTACGAGAATTGGTGATTTTGTCATGAGGGTAGTCAAGGTTCTTCAAGGATTGTGGTGCTGTGGAGTAAATAAGCAAGTATACAAGTAGAAATGATCCACAGTGGATTTTACCGGCTGCAAAATAAGTCATAAATAGCACATTAGTTTGTATTATTAATTGTTCAGAGTTAAAAACATATGAGAATGGGTGATTGTCATGAGGGTGGTCATGGTTCTTCAAGGATTGTGGTGTTGTGAAGTAAATAAGCAAGTATACAAGTAGAAATGATCCACAGTGGATTTTACCTGCTGCAAAGTAAGTAATAAATAGCATTATTAATTGTTCAGAGTTAAAAATCTGTGATAATTAGTGATTGCCATGAGGGTGGTCAAGGTTCTTCAAGGATTGTGGTGCTGTGGAGTAAATAAGCAAGTAGAAATGAACCACAGTGGATTTTAACTGCTGCAAAGTAAGTAATAAATAGCATTATTAATTGTTCAGAGTTAAAAATCTGTGAGAACGGGTGATTGGCATAAAGGTGGTCAATGTTCTTCAAGGATTGTGGTGCTGTGGAGTAAATAAGCAAGTATACAAACAGAAACGATCCACAGTGGCTTTTACCTGCTACAAAGTAAGTAATAAATAGCACATTAGTTTGCAATATTAATTTTTCAGTTTTATAACAGATCTATAGAGGTTTTTAAATTGTGTTTTGGGGAAAAATGGTGACTAGTATATTTCGTATACATTTGAACAAAATTTGATCAAAATCATTAGATAGATTACTGGTAAATTTGTAGCCCAAAATATCAATAGGTGCCAGTCAGGCTTGAATAACATTGTTCCCACAGTTTCTGAGATATTACTGTGGAGAACACAGATACACAGATATCCTTTTCTAATACACAGATAGAGAATTTGTAAAGGAAAAAAAAAAAAAAAAAATTGTTTTGGACTTAAAAGGTCTTAAAATGCATCATAGGTTGAGGTGATAATTTTTAAATGTTTTGTTGTTATTATTATTTATTTTTGACACATCAAGTAGAATTGTGGAAAATATTACATTTGAAACATTCAGAAAAGTTATATTTTTAAAGTTGTTTAGTTATATGGACGAATCATACGAGGTGTGATCACAAAGTATCTAGACCAATTTCATTGTGAGATAACCGGTTGAGTTAGGAAAGTGGGTGTAGTATGACAATTGATCTTGAAGTGTTCAAAGAGAGACTAATCGTAGCGTAAAACTAGCTTGGCCCTGTCATTTGTTACATACCATTGAAATAAGTGGTGTTTTACGCCTCAACTGAATTTATTATAAGTGAAAATACAGTACAATGAGTGTGCATGCATCAAATACTGTCAAAAGTGTGAGAAAACTACCACATTAATTTACCAAATGTTACTAGTTGCTTATGGAATTGAAACACTGTCGCATGTACATATTTTTGAATGGTTTATAAGATTTAAGGAGGGAAGAACAAATGTAGAAAGTGATGAATGATGAACGTGAAGGATGTCTTTAATCAAGTTGCAGTAATAAAATGATAGAAAAATTCTTGTGGGCCATCCAAGATAACTGACATTTATCAATCAGAGAACTTAGTAACGAATTCAACATCTCATTCATATTAGTTCAAACCATTGCAGTGAAGTTCCTTACAAAACTGCATACAGACAAACAAAAGGTATATCAAAAACAGATCACCTTTGATTTGCTAGAACGTGCTGAATAACATGAACTTTTTATTTTTTAGTATTTACTGATGTTTAAACCTGAGTCTATAGCTATGATCAGAAAGTAGATCTTTTCAGTGGAAGAGACCTCATTCTCCATAATCCAAGAAAACTTGGGAAATGTGTAGCCAATTGAAGATGATCCTGTCTATTTTTTTGATTACAAAGGTGTTATCCATTAAGAGTTTGCTCAAATAGAACAAACCATAACAAATGATTACTATATTGGAGTTCTTTGCCATTTGCGGAGTGTTGTAAGCAGAAAAAGACCCAGGCACCTTGACACTGCAACATGATAATCCACCCAGAACACTCAGCCTATGTTTTTAAATAGGCATTAACCAAACATAGTATCTCAGTTGTCCTCCATACCCAGCAAACCTAACTCTATGTGTTTATTTTTTTTCTATTTTCCAAAATAAAATGTCACTCAAGAGTCAATGTTTTCAAGATGTGGAAGCGAAAAAACAAAATTCAACAGAGCAGCTACAGATGATTTCACAAAAAGACTTCGAGAAGTGTTTAAAATAACTATATAAACCAAAAATAGTGTTTGTGTTTTAACTATGTACTGTAAATAGATAAATAGAATTGTGGGACAAAAAATATATCATGAGTTGTGACTTTTAAACACTGACTATAAGCAAAAACTTTCACAGTATATCTTGAAGTGTATTAGCCAATGAATTATGAACGTTTAGTTACTAAGACATTTACTGACACACGCACACACACACACACACACACACATATATATATATAATGTCATATAAATTTATATCTAAAGATAAGAAATGTATAAATACATTTTTAATTTTGATCCCGGGAAAACTACAAGGGTTATTTTTAAGTAATAACGGTTTGTCATAACTGCACAAACCGCATACCAGAGCAGTTTTAAGCTCAAGTGCTTTCTACACGTATCCACAACATTGCAAGTTTGAAGTCACTCTATCTGATAGTTCTTTATTTATGCTATTGTAAAAGACTATGTCATCCACCAATCCCATCTATTGTAAAATACTCGACCTGGTGAAAGGTATCAAACAATTTGTGGAAGTGTAGGGGAAGGTGTTATGGTCAAGTTTTAAGGTCTGTAATTTATGAAATTGTTTCTATTAAGCTCCAGTACAAGAAAATTTGTGCCAGATGACTTCCAAGAAGCTTTCAAAGGAACACGAGGACACTGCTCAATCATTTTTGGAGTGCTATGAGAAAAATGGTGATGATTTTTTTAACCACATTGTGACCGGAGATAAAACTTGAATCTCTCATTACACAGTTGAGACAAAGTGACAATCCAAAGAATGGCAGTATTATAAATCTTTGACAACTCCAACAAAATTCAAGCTTATTCCATCAACTCAAATAATTATGGCTAGTGTTTTATGGGACAGGAAAGACGTATTTTGGTTGAATTTCAGCCTTTTGGAGCGACAATAAATAATAATATTCCCATTCTAGCAATACAAATTTTTCTTCCATATTTTACTGATTTAGGAATCAACTGTGTAATGAATTACACTTGTGGAAACTTAAATAGCTAAATGAATGCAACCACAAGGAATGGATGTAGTAGGGTTTGTGTGCATGTAGCAGCTGAGGATAATGACTTTGTAATTGAAATGTAGTCTTATTTAAAGTGTTGCAAAAATAAAGTGATTTTTGTTGAAAATTGTGTTTTCATTCATTTGTTGATTTAGGAAATACTTAATGATTACTTTTTTCCAGTAACGTGACCAGTATGTAAAACAAACAAAATACAACTATAGAAATTATAGTCCAGTTCATAAAAAAATAATACTTTCTTAACACAGCTCTCCGTACCGAAGTGGTGTCCCTCAGGAATCAGTACTTGGCCCAATATTGTTGTTTAATTTATGTAAATGGTATGTTGTCAGTACATGTGGAAAAAATATATTCAGTTTGTTGATGACACGACATTAAGTTTACACTGATGACCGACGGTACTTAATAGAATTCCATTTTAACAAATAAAACACAATTTTTCTTTTGTAAAATTCTATAATTTATTTGGTCTAGCCGACCATGGTTTCGCCAGTTACGGCATTGATGAGGCTCTTACAAGACATCAATGCCGTAACTGGCGAAACCATGGTCGGCTAGACCAAATAAATTATATAATTTTACAAAAGATAAATTGTGTTTTATTTGTTACGACATTAAGTATTCAAACACAATCCTTATAATATGATTTATAGCACAGAGCTTCCTTACAGGTCAATGCTATTTGTCAATATCTAAGTAACAATGGGTTATCTATAATTGCTAGTATAATAAATTATATATATTTTAAAATAAAATAACTTTTTAATCCAAAACTACATATTGGGTTAGGTGATGCTGAACTCGATGAAGGAATTTCAACAAAATTCCTTGGTATCTTCATTGACAATTGTCATGGAAGACTCATATAGACTATATCAGTGCTAAAACTAGTAGTAGTCTATTTGCACGGAGGAGTCTAAAATAATATTGTAATGCTCGGGTACTTAGTACAGCCTACTATGGGTTTATATACTCTTATCTGAAGTATGAAATTGTATTATGGGGAGATTCCTCACTTCAGAATGTGTATAGAGTATTTGTTCTCCAAAAGAAAGCCATATAATAATTGGAGGACTTTGTAGAATTAAATCATGCCGAGAAAAACATTTTCCCTCCTCTTTTTATTTTGTTTTTATACATTATTTTATTTCATTTACTATCTGTATTTATGTTGACTTGTCTTATATGAATGTAAATTTGTCTAAGGGACTGATAAAGAACATCACAATATAATACTGTTTACTGAGTAACACTTAAACAAAATAACTAAATAAACAACAATAACAAATAAACGTTATCTTACCATTAACAACCAACCTGCTACAAGTTAATTTTTTTTTAAATAATAAAATAAATAACAAAAAATAAAATTAAAGCACCCAAGTTGTAATGTTTCACATTTTTTGAGTATTTAGATTCGGGTTAGTACCTTATTCGGTTAGTGAGGTGTAGCTAAATATGATGTAATAAACTTATGTCATACAGGTGTCACTATCACATATCGGATGAGGTTTGGACAGACAGATGAAATTTCAAATTTGGTTAATGTTACAGAACAACGAATGATTGTGTTATATGGATGAAAAAATATCTTAGATAATAATTTTAATATTAAAATATTACATTTATATATTTTTTGTATAAAACTTTAACCTAAAATTTGTAAAAAGAATATGTCCCAAAAATGTGTTAAAGTCAGTCCAGTGTTCTGTGCGCCGACAACTCCGGTCAGATTTGGAAATTAGTGATTGTAATTGGCTATAGGATTCCATCAATACCAATAATTTGAGACCGGAAGGGATTAGTTCAGTTTTTTGGAACAACACAAGCTCTACTACCACCGACGAATGAGTAGTCATACTTGACTTTATCTCTCTCCATACAGAACTTATCATTAGGCTCATCGCCTCAGACTTCCTTTCGCTTCAAGAGAGCGATGTCTCTATGAAGAGCTGTTTCAGTTAATACAGTTTTTTAGCTTGAAAGTCATTGCTAGTGTTTATTGGTATCAAATGTATATACAATGTACGTACCATAGTACAATGTACGTATGTAAAATTTTAAATACCATAAACTGAACAATACATATAAACTTATTACATAATACAAGGATAAAATAAAGCAATAAGCTTAAAGTTTCAAAATATTTTAATAATATAAATGATGTTCTTTGTTTAATAAACTCATGTCAAGTTTCAGGACAAATAAGAGTTGTTCATTTTACCAGATAAGTCACTGTGGAGTACACTTTTAAAAGAACTACACCCTAAGATTTAAATAATTAACTTCACTTTTTCTAAATTGATGTTTAACATCTGGCGCCCTAATTGTCGAGCATTTATTAACTTAATTAAATAATAACTTCATTTTCTTTAAAAAATAAATAACTTTAAAATACAAAACCCCGTTTATTTTTATTATTACACAGCTCACTTCATAGTAAATAATAGGGATATGGAAAAATTAAACTCCTAAAATCAAAATTTAAACACTTAGTTTTTTTTACATTGACCTGCATTTTGTTTCTTGAACACCAGTCTCTAAAAGTGATTAAATCATTATTAATGTAATTTGACAATTTGTTCAAGTCATTGTGGGAATAAAAAAAAGTGATATTATCGGCAAAAGCACTTATTTTGTAACACCTAAAAAAGTGTTAATTTAAATTGAATAGTAAAAGTAACTGGGAATCGTTTAAAATTAATTTGGGAGGGAGTAAAATGAGTCGAAATCATGACTTGTAATAATAATTTAAAGTAAGGGAAATTAAATTAACTAGATTTCCAAACTATAAAAATAAACAATGTATAAAATATTAGCTGTAATTAATAAATAAATTAAATAGATTGTGTGTGTTGTAAAAAATTAGTCAAAGGAACTCGTTGGCATATTAGTAATATGAACAGTGTATGCAGTGAATTGCGAGAAACTTGATCACGGCGTCAGCGGTAGTTGTGGGACAATCTTTGTTGCTGGGGCTGTGAACCCTGGACCAACCGGATATTGAAATTCACCATGTGTTTTCTTCAGTCTGGATTGAGGAACTAAGATGGTTAGACGTGTTTAGTAAAGTCTTAAGTCAGAGTTGGACAGGACAATGTAGTGTAAAGTTTGATTCGATTTTGAAGTTTTAAGACAATAACTTGTATCGAACTAGTCGAAATACAGAGTAATCTGAACAGTACAGTCGAGTGTGTTAAAATGATTAGATTGATTTGAACAGACAAAGTGTTTATTAAAAATAGCGTGTTGCAAATTAGGACAATAGACGGTCGTGCGCGCAATATTAAAATGGTCGAATGATGAACATTCATAAAGTGTAAAAAATGAACTAATTACGCTGAAAGACATTCATAAAACAAATATGCAAAGTGTGATTGGAGTAATTTCAATGGACCTCGTTCTACGTGGACTGCACAAAGGACTTATCATTTGATGCCACGTTCAGACACCACTACGGCACAAAGGGTTTTGCAACAACGGTCTGGTAAAAAATGTGTTATTTAACACAAAGAACTTAATTTATGTATTATGTGAAATTTAAAAATGTTTTATGTTTTTAAATTTATAATTTGATACCTTAGTAATTATATTTTCTAACTAAATAAATAATAAATGTCTATTGACATATTTTTTTTAAGTAAAATAAATTCAATATTAAGTAACAGATATTTTAATCTGTTTGTTTAATAAATATTTTTGTTGCAACGTAAAGTTAAATTCAAAACTTTAAAAAATAAAAATCCTTCTTCAAAGGAAATAAGAAATAAATTGGATAGGATGTTAGCTATATTTAATTTGTTTGATATTTTTGTGATAACAAATGCCATGTATTAATATTACTTTAATAAATTAATGTTAAAATTTCAGTTTCAAGAGTTTCTCATTCACAACCAGAAATCACTGTAAGTACCCTTAAAAAAGAGCCTACACCCTGAGATTAAAATAATTAAATTCATAAATTCAATTAAACTTTTAACTTTTCAAAATTGGTAAGCTAACGCTACCTGGTGCCCATAAGCTGAGCAAACTTTTAATAAAACTTTAATAAAAATAACTTCATTTTTTTTCTTTTTAAAACATATAAATAACATAAGTAATAGCTTTTTAAAACCTTCAGTTTTTTATATTATTACAATTTGACCATGTAATCAAGTTACTATAAATCATTTATAGAAATTAAAAACAATGTTGCACAATCACAGATCCTTGAAGGACCCCTACCTTAATAATTTGGAATGAATTTAATTCGTCCCCAATCTGAACTTGTTGCTTTCTGTCTGATAAAAAACTCTGAAACCAATTTAGGCCATCCCCTTATACCAGCAGCTTCCATTTGACTTAATAATACATTGTGATTTACTAAATCAAAAGCTTTTGAAGTCCCCTTTTTACTAAATACAAAAAGTCCTGTTGATCTCTTGCTTTTGTTTAAACTATTGTAAATTTGTTCTGTAAAATAATCATAGCATCTTTAGTAGATTTACCTTTAATAAATCCAAATTGGTTTAAATTGAACAAATTAATTTTATTAAGATATTTCAAAAGTCTAATTTTTATGAATTTTTCTATTATTTTTGAGAAAACAGATAATAAGTTTATGATAGTTTATTTTTATACAGTTAAATTTTTTCAACATTGAAATGACTATATTTGATTTTAAGTTGTTTGAAAAAATTCCAGTACAAAAACTTAAATTTACTATGAGTTAAAATTGGTGCTACATTTATTGATATATTCCTAATTAATTCAACACTGAAGTTGTCATAACCAGAATATTTTTTATTTTTCCACCATTTATAACTACTAAAATTTAATTTTCTATTGTTGGAGTTATAAAGAAGGAATCCAAATTAGTGTTCAAATGAGACATATAACCAGATTGTACTTCCAACCAGTTGTAAAGTTCAGATTATACACTGATAAAGTGCTTATTGACTTCATCAGCAACAATGTTTGTTTCCTTAACAATGGTTCTGTCTTATTTATGTTTTTGTTAGACAAACTTTTGATCAAATTATTTATAATTTTTCATTGTTGACTGACATCTCAATTACAATTATTAATCATTTTTTAATAATATACATTTTTCATTGCATCTATTTCAATTTTGAAATGGTTACGAAATTTATTTTAAATAATTCATAAAATCTGTATCATAGGGTATCGTTTTAGATTGTTTATAAAGTTTCTTTTCTTTTTAATTTTATTGAAGTGGGTAGTTGTTATCCAATTACTCACCATCTTAGTTTTAAAAATTATACTATAAATAATCATATTTCTACTACCAGCATTTACAATATTATTTATAATATCATAAAATGTGTCATATGTCATTCCAAAATAAATGTTCTTTCTAATTAAGATTGTTTCATCTTTGTTGAATTATTCTACAATCAATATCAATTTTCTTGGTTATAATGTTTTTATCACTTCCTATCAACACTTGATTACTTTTAATCTCAATTCTTAAACCTAATATAGAGTGATCAGTAAGACCTACATCAAACACAGCAGTTTTGAAATTACTTATATTCTTGTTTCTAATAAATATATAATCCAGGCACATTTTTGAATTTTGTGTTATCCTAGTGGGGGAATTTATTAAAGCTATGAAACTACAATTATGCATTAAATTACTATAAAGTTACACATGCGAACAGTTATCCAACAAATAAATATTTTTCAACTACAACTGTACTACAACTGGTAGAGCTCTAGCTCTAGTGGTTGTAACAGTTGGAACCTTGCTCATGTGACACATTTCTACAAGGAGCTACACAATTATAATAAAATATATCAAGTGGTATCTAATCACAGATCACAATCAGATTTAAAGGTGAAAAAATTGAAAACTTGGCAGTAAGCAAGTCAGTATGAATTAGTACTTAATTTCATGTGGTTCTTGGGTTGACTTAACTTATCAAGTTTGTTAAATTAATTTGATGTAAATTCACTTTGTAAATGAATCAATTTTATGAGTTAAGTCCTCAGAGTTCTTGTGCATTCTATCCCTCTATAATCCTTACAAAATTTCAGGAAATGTGAATTCCAGACCTGGGAGTTCAACTTCCTTGGATGGATCATCTTGCCAAGGGAACTTTATTTAAGCAGGCAAGGATGCCACACTATCTGTGTCAGAAGTGCGATTCGCTATTGAAATGAGGTGCACCTTTAAAATAGTTTTGTGTTGGATTTCCTTTTCTTTTATTGTAATTTAATTAAAAGTCCTTATTATTTCCAATTTTGTTACTTTTTCTTAATAACATTTATTTTGTTTACAAAAAAGGTAAAAAACCAAATAAGTATATTAGGTATAGACAAATTTTTTAATAAAGAGAGAGACAATCTATCATAATTTTTATTTTAAAGTGAATTAAACATAGGTCTACTATAACATAAGGACTCAACAAACACTGTACAAATTCCTAACATCTGCACATTGATATATTTCAATTAAAATAAGTTGTTTTAATTTGTCTAGCAATCTGAGTGGATTTTTTTTTTTAATTATTTTTTTTTTATATATATAAATGAAGGCGACAAATTACATCAATTTAGTTAATAATTTAGCTAAGAAAACAACAGAGTTACAACATTTAGTTATATTTAAACAAAATTCAATAACTATAATAATGGCTTGTACAAAATCTAAAAGGTATCTTTTATCAATTAAGTATTTTCTTTTCTGTGTTTGTTGACACTGTTGGTAGTCAAATCAACATTTCCTAATTACTGATCTGATACTCAGGGTACTCAATTAGTTAACTGTAACAGGGAACAGTGAGAATTTATTTCTAAAAATGACAAAAGTAAAAAGGTTTATATAGGTTTTGATTTTGGAATATATATATATATATATATATATATATATATATATATGCAATATTAAAGAATGATTTAATTTAAAATGTTCAGAAGTTGAAGACGATTATTTTGATCAATTACATAGTAATAAATCATTAAAATGGAGTTGGACTACCTGTAACAGAGAAAATTTGAAAACAACATTATCTATAGAAGTTCATCCTAAAGAAGACCAGGATAAATTGGTGCTTGATTTACAGAATTAAATAAAAGATATTCATGTTCAAATGATATCAACTGATATCATTTTGAGATAAACTTATACAAAACTTCAAGAAGTAAGAGAAGAAAAAATGTTTCATTAAAGGAGATTCATCTAATCCATCTCGAGAGGAAAACTGAAATTATTTTTCAAATAACATTGTAAACCAAACCACTTCATCCAACTCCATTAAGATTATTATGGGTAGGTACAATACAATAAATTCAATAAACATGGGATAAATGTAGTCAAATTGAAGTGCAATAACTCTACGGGGTACATGATTAATAATCAAGATGCACAATACTTGTCAGCAACTGCAAATTTATTACATTTTAAATATGGGGGCCTTGCATTAGGTTTTGAAGAACTTCAAGTATTCTTACATAGTGAAAAAAAGATATATTCATAATTTCTATTAATGAGCATTGATTAGAACTAATAATATAAATATTTTAAACAAATTACATGATTTTAATGTTAGTAGTGTGTTTTCAAGGTTATCAGTAGACCATGGTGGTTCATGTATTTTAGTTAACTCTTGGCATTGATTTCAAAGTACAAAATGACTTAAATCATTTGTCTAAAGAACAAGTTTATAAAGGCTCTTATGTTGAGGTTCCGGGTTTGAATGTGTTGCTTTTGTCAGTTTATAGGGTCACTAAATATGAATATGAAAATCCCTTCTTGGAGATTCTAAATGACCTCTTGAATAGTATAAAAGTGGTATGAAAGTCGAAATTGAGATTTTATGAAAGTGATCAATTTTTTAACTTGTTACGTCTAAGCCTAATACAAAAAGACTATTGCTTTTTGTTTTAAACCTATAGCCTAATTTTCAAATGGTACTATTATTACTAAAACCACTGCTACCTGTGACAATGTTTATTTCTAATTATAAATTTGTAAAATCCATACATCTATCGATTGTCTATATTGTATGTTCAGATTACAATGCTCTATTCCTACCAATTCACATAAGTTAAAATAATAAATTTTCTTCTTCTACTAGAAAGAAAATCAGGTAATTCACTACAAACAATTTAGATAATGAATTAGCTTTGATAATTTGGAAATTTGATAGGATGAATTCTGTGAACGTATATTTAATTTCTTGAAATTTGTTGACATATTTTAAGAAACACTTAAAAAAAATACATTAATATTAGTACAAAATAAATAACAACAATAGGATTACTCCAGGTATTCTAATCTATAGTAAAAATAAAAATATATTACATGCTGAAAGTAAAAGGAACAACTGCATAGAGTTCTAGAATTATTATAAAAATATATTACAACTTGTCAAAACTGTTAAAAGTTAGTTAGTTTATTGCTAAATCCAATAATAAAATTACAGCACCGTAGAAAGTTGTAAAGTGCAAAGTAGGGATTAAATATTCCATTGAAAACATTCTCCTGGACAATAAAACACCACTAACAATCCAAATATCTTTAGCATGCTTTAATAAAATAGTCAATAACTTTAACGATTATTATATTAATGTTGCAACAACCTAAAACTAAATCCAAATCTATAAAAAGCAATTGATAACTTGCAGGGTATAAACAGTTTTATTAAATTTAAATTTATACCTGTATGCCAAAATTAGCTCAGGAAAACTATAATGTCATTTAAAAATACTAAGAGTGGGATGAGATAATACTAAATGTAATTCGATATGTTATCTTATAAGCATTATTATTCCTCCCTTTTGGTCTGATTGTGACTCAGATTTTGAGGATAAGCATTTTTCCAAATAAACTTAAGAACAGAGCCATACTTGAATAGATATCAAAAGAAATTGACATTTAATAATTTTTTAAACAAGTAAATAACATTAAAGAAAGTAAACTGTTGAATCAGTGAAAAATTCTGCAGGTAAGGTAACCAATTTGACCCCCAAAAATCATTCAAATGAAGAAGTAAATGCAGTGTTTAGATAGAGAGGGACAGAAAGGCAAATGGTGCATTTACAAGGGAGCTTGTTTGAACAATTAGGCTGTCTCACAAAGTTACAATTTCCATACACTTTTAAACACTTAATAGAAGTAAAAGTCAGTACTATAATCAAAACAAGCCATGGCGACTTTAAAATTATTGGTTAAAGATGAATTGTTCAAATTATTAATATAACTTGTTTGAACATCAATTGTGTATATATAAATTAAATAATACACAATGTTTCATGAGTATGGATCAATACCTAACCCGATAAATAATTTGTGGAATTGTGTTGGAAAATTAAAGTAAATGAGATTGATAGTTGAATTATCATCGATTTTGAAAATCTTTTTGCTAATGTAACTATTCAGGAAATCCTAAACATAATTGAAAGTAGCCAATTATATGATATTAATTAAATAAAACACTAAACTTCTTATAAACGTTATCACGGATCTTCTTAAACTATGCATCTAGTATAATTACTTCCAATTACATAATAAGATAAATTTGCCAGGATAATGGTATGACAATGGGAAGTCCACTAAGTTCTATATTTGCCAATTTTTTTTTGGAAGAATTTAAGAAGAAGGTCAAGAATTCTTTCAAGATTAAAACAAAAATATGGCTTAAGTGTGAGAACAACACTTTTATCTTTTTTTTATGGTGACAATTTTTTTTTTTTACATAACAAAAATAGCCATCTCCCCAAAATCAGAAACTAATAATTATACATATCATAATGATAGGGTTGACTCTTTCTTTTTTATTGTTCATGCTTTAAGAATAATTAAGATTATCATTACCAAGCAAAAAGATGGAATATAATAATTGGTGCTCAAACCCTTGATAGAGGGTCCCCACCATGTTGAACACACACCTTAACTATCGTGGCATCTATGGTAGAGTTGTGACAACCCATGATGTAGATATATTCTAGACGTGACTGTTCTACTAGTATTATAAAACTGAGCAGAAGCATTTTTAACTTGTCTTCTGCTATTTTTGTAATTACTATTTTGTTGTTACAAAAGTTAATAATATTTGTTCACAAATATTAACTACCATTATTACTAAAAAAATTTATAACATTAAAATTTTTTTTCTGAAATACCATATATTATTAAATTCTGAGGTTCTTTATAAACCATATTATTCCACCAAAATTTTATAGACAGTATCATTCTTTTTGATGGTGTAACCCAACGCCCCCAATATCACCACTTCTCTTTCCTGATTTCATTGAAAGTTCCTAAGAATTTCTGATTCTTCATATTAGAGGTGTTATACTACAAAGGAAGTGAATTGAGTGGGTGTGGAAGTTTTTGTATACAAATTCATAGTATCTGAGCTAGGGTGTGGTACACCCTTTGCCAGGATCTTTTCCAGGATAGAATCAAACCAACTGATACAATCAAAACACCATCAAGGTTACAATGGTCTTGCAGAGCTTGCTCACACTGAATTAGTAAAAGAAATCTAACCTGCTAGATTTGGTGACATTTACTGAATCTGAGTAAGGAATAGCTACAATAAATCACAGGTCTCTTAATAGGCTGTCGCCTTAGGATTATCCAGGATTCATACATCAAGGAGAACTTATGTGTAGACTATGTGGACTAGAGAATGAAACCACTGGCCACATAATCTTTGACAGGATGGCTCTTACTGACAAGAGGCTTAAGTTGTTTGGAGTTCAATCCCCTGCTGATTTCTCACAGGAAGGGCTATTAGTGGACTTGTTGAAAGTTCAAATCTGCTAAGCTATGATCTTGGTTCTCAGTTAATGTGAGTTATTTACTAGTGAATACAAGTATGGCAATCCCAAGGTTTCTAGCTGGATCTACACCTTTTTCCATCTTGTCTTAGATTAGATCCCTCTCTTTGACATATTTCCTGTAATGTATATAATATATATATATAATTATATTTATTATTTCAGTCTTATTGTTGTTGAAATACTCCCAATGATGTATTTTTAATATGGTGTGTGAGAAATGTAAACAGAAGTGGATCATATGGTCACACCATAATGACACCAGAAAACAAATAAATCGTATTAGCTACTTACTCATCACCTGATATGCTTTTGTGTTTTCTTCAATGACTGTTGCTTTCCCAACCAATGCCTAGTCTACTAGTCCAGTGAATATGTAGCCATAATTTGTCAATATGAGACAACTATATTTATTTCTAGAACCTTTCTATATGATAAGATCTTCAGATGTTTCATTTCCTATCAGCTCTCTCTTAACCAACTCTTGTTCACTTCCGACCCAGATGCCTTTAGAGTATTCAAGGGTTGGGAGTCTCTTTTCCTATATCTTTTCTTCTTAATTTGTAGAGTGGGAATGGTGAATGGAAGGTAATTTAATTATAGTCCAGAAGGCTGAGAACCCTAGTACTTGTCAGTGAATTACAAATTTTATGTTATTTCATTTGGTTTTTGTTTTGATCTATTGGTTTTATGCTTACAAGCATTTTATTCTCCTTTTTTCTAAAGCGATGATGACAGATATGGTTTTTTGCCTTTAAAGAACGACAAAAACAATAGGCTGTATAAGGTCATGGTGCCAAAGATTTTTAATCTCCGTAACCCCTTTGTTCTAATATAATTTGATCAAATAGAGGGAGTAAAAGAATATTAATTCTTAAATAGCAAGGTTTTTCCGGTATTTTATAAGCATTCATTTATCTATCACATTTACTTGCTTATGTCTATTTTTTTATTATTTTTATATTCTAAATATACAATGAATGGTAATATCTTCTCTTCATCTTTCACACAGGCATTCATACCAATACTTTAATTAATTAGGACAGAAAAACTGTAGATGAAGTCCTCTCATCTAGCACTGTTATTTAGCATGTAAAGTTATGTAAATAAACTTGTTTCTCTTAAAGTCGTAATATATTAACAAAGTATAACAATACTTGTGGTGGTATAATAAATTTTATTTAATGTTTCTTGATTATTGTAGTAGATTTTAAAAACTGGATTCTCAAGTTTGTAAAATTTATAAATTGTACTAATAATATGCATTATTTGTAAAAACTTTAATATATTTCAAACTCTGTTATGGTGGTTTCATTTCATTAAATGGAAAATAGAAACATATTCATGGACTTTGGAAGTTAGAAACAAATAGAAGTGTTTGTATGGCATTTAATTTTGTCACTGTTCACTAGTAGTGAATGGATATTGTCGTAAAAAAATGAAAGTGATGACTTCCAAGCCTTTACGAATAACGTGAACAATTGCTTAATGAAAAATTTGCTATTACATATACCAACAATAAATTTTAACATGATAGGATTGTCAGACCACCTTTTTAATTTATTCAATTATCAAATTGTAAAAGAGAATCAATGGTTAACACAAAATCAATATGTATTATAGCAGTTGTAAATAATTATAGTTCATCCACAGAAGAGTATAAAATGATCAGTAAATGTTTTAAAACTGTTTCCCTGGTAGACATACCAGGGATTTGGCCCCAACATGGGCTCTTATGGAGTTATTCTCGACCAATCAGAATCGTCCATTTGGTCATGTGACCGCTTCTCGTCCAGTCAGAATGCTCCATTTTATAACTTCAATTACACCGGGTTACGACCTACCCGTCCGCCATCTTTGTTTTTTGTAGAGTAAACTGCATAGACTTGTGACATACCTGACAGCCATTTTGTTTTCAGAGTATATTGCACTGACTTGTGTCATAACCACCAGCCTTGTTTTTCAACATAATATACATCAACTTGAACCCTAACCGTTAGCCATCCAGTTTTTCAGTGTGAGTTTATACAAAATATATTGAAGAAAGAGGTTTTGGATTTGGAATATTTAGATTGTACATTTTAAGACTTTATAGAATATTTTTACCACAATAATTATAAAAATTTGTAGATGCTCTAAGAAATATTGAGTTAATAAATAATTAATGCCATCAGAAAGAAATATAGTCAATTCAAATACATATCCGCCAAACATGAGTACCTGTTTCTTAGTATGCAGTGTTTGCTGCAGATCAGTCACTAATGAATCTTGAGATATCTAGTTGCATTACACTCAACACAGACTCTCTCATTTTTATTCATAAAGGAAAACTCTTGCACTAAATATAATTTAGTAAATGAAATAATTGCATCTATATGAATTGTCTATACATGGTTTTTGCATGGAATATTATGAATAATAAAATGTGATTGACATACTTGATCTAATTAGATTTAGGGATTGTTTGGTAAAGAGAAAATCAAGTGATTGGAATAAATACACATTCTAATGTTGACCCATCTTTAGGGTTGGGTTTAAACAGGTGTGATCGGTGAGACTGGTGTAATCGGTGCAATCACACCAGGCCCTGTGCTTAGAGACAGTATAAAACAAGCAAACATTTTAAGTAGGAAAACTTTGCTGTTCTATTTGATTTTACAATTGAACAAGACTAATTTAAACAGCTTATTTTGCTTTGGGAAATTTTCTAATATATTACAAGTAGAGAAATAATAATTTATTGAATTGAAATAATAACAGTGACTAATTTTAATGCACCTGCAGTTCCAGGAACCAACAGTCAAGTTGAGTGTCAGCATCATACTGATTACAAATAATATGTGAGTTAAGTCATTAGCCCCACTCCTCCGCCCATCCTATCCCTGTTTCTTAGTCCTGGCCTTTTGTTTGTCACCATGCTGACAGCTGTTTTGTGTACTGTACAATAGTTTGCAACAGTTCGTTGAATTTTTCACAATAGAGATGTATGTTTCCTGTGTTATGATTATTTTTGTATCAATTTTCTGTTCGATTTAGATTTAGAGAAGGGGGTTAGTGGGATTGTGACCCCCTGGCATGGTGACTTCTTAAAACCTATTTGCAATTAAGCCCTTAGGTTCTTATATATGAGATTAGTCCCCTCCTTGAGTTTTTATAATTCACTAATTAGCTTATGTTTACTAAATTACTTAAATTATATGATTTTTTTTATGGAAGACTATCAATAATAAATTCTGATTAACTACTAACTTATCCACCACTACTATCTTTTGTTAACTCCCTACTCTGTTCTCTTACTGTCTCCCTAGACCAAACAACACAACTGTAAGATATGGCTTCTCACTTCACACTAACAGTATGTTTTATTTCATTGCCCTTCTTAAATTTAATGTTTTCAAGGTTGTTACATTTCACTAATACATTTAATTTGTCTCAATTACAAGAACTTTTATTTACATTATGTGAACAATACTATAACATGTGTTTGTACTTTAGAACTTTAGGAACATTACTTGAAGATTTTGTACCTTTGTTTTCCTATAACACATAAAATGATTTCAAAGTTCTGTATAAACAGTTCTAAAATTGATATCACAAGAACTTAAAAAATATAGTTGTGAATCATTTATTGGTAAACATGCCTAGTGAATCTTTAAAAAATGACATTGTAGTCTACCTATTTAATCAAATATTTAGAGGAATTTGAAATGATTGCAATAAGCAGTAAATATAATTTAACATTTATGATAAAGACTTGATATTATCTGAAATAAAAACAATGTTTTCAGACATGTTTGTAAATTATTTTAAGATACACTTGTTTTTTGAAGAAATAAACAAAAGTATTTACTAATTGCTAATCAAACAGAATGGATAATGACAACAACAACAACAACAAAATAGTTTGTAACGGTATTGTTATGATTTATTTTTCATTATGGTGTTTTCACCTGGTGTTATGATTAAGGTGACTGAAATAATGACTCAGATATAATATAACGTTTAATATTTATCCTTGTAAAATACAGCAAACTAACTTTTTCATCTTTATACCATAATTTATGATAACAAATTTGCTAATAACAATAAAATATTTTCCCCACTTGTATATTCGATATATTAAGTTCAACATGGTAGTAGTATTTTTAGATTTTAAACTTGTGTTACAACCATTTTTATAAGACAAATTGTTTGACTACCACTATTGTTTTATAATAAACAATGTGGTTATAACAGATTACACATGTATTTGGCTGCAATTTAAGTAAATATTAATTCCAAAGTCCTTTGTATTGAGATAATTAATTTGATAACTCAAAAATTGCAGCAAAAGCAAAGCCAAGTGAGAAGTGTACGCTTTATCCTGGGAAGTGACTAAGGATAGCTCAGTTGGTAGAGCATTGGTGCATAAAGCCAAAGGTCCTGGGTTCAATTCCCAGTCTAGATCATATATTTTTCTCTTGAAATATAATTTTATTCTATAGTTTTTTTGGAAAACTTTTTAATTCAAGAAAAATCCTTTTTTTCTTCCTATCACTACCAATTTCAGATGTCGGTTAATATTTGTTAAATGGAATATTTATGAAAATTTGAGACAATTTCAACTTTTATGGACTAAAATTGCAGTATAAAGGAGTTGATAAAAGTTAGCCGACATACTAATATGCAATCATTATGATGGTCTTATAGTTATTATGCTGTATTTTCATCCCCATGCAATAACAGGTAGAAATTTTATAGCAGTGCAAACACCCTATAATTTTTTAAAAAATCTGTTAACTTTTCCACTTCAATCGCCCCTACGCAAAACTGCTAAATGCTTGAGTATGACACTGGATCCAAAGCTCAAGTGGAAGGAGCACGTGAAGAAGAAAAACGAGGAGCTGAACATCAAGTATCAAAATCTGTACTGGTTACTCGGACCTAACTTTGGACTGTTGATCGAGAACAAAATTTTGCTTACAAGTAAGTATTGAAACCAGTTTAGAGGTATGGCATTCAGTTATGGGGCTGTACAAAGAGAACGAATGCTCAGATGATCCAAAAATTTCAGAACAAAGTACTGTGGCGAGTAGTCGATGCTCCATGGTACGTAATGAACAAAGATCTCCATCGTAACTTCTAGTCTGGTCTGTACTGGTAACGGAAGTGACGAAGAGGTATGCATCTGGACATGACTAGCGATTATGGAAGCATGCAAATCCTGAGATGCAAAGTGTAGGCATTGACATCCATTGCCTTAGCAGAAAGAAGCCACTTGATCTGATGGCTTAACCCAGCTAAGAGTTTTTAATTTTTTTTAATTCTCCACAGCGAACTTATAAGAAAAGAAAATCCTTTGTTGGTCTGTGGACTGGTTATGATAACCGGAGGTGTTTTTAGTGGGTAAAAATCCCACACTACCATTGTGTCTTTTAAAGATTTTCATCTTTAAAAAAACATAAAACAAACAAAAACTTAAATCCCAATACCTTTTCACCCAATAGAACAATTAGCAGGATACGTAGATCCCTCTAACTTTTGCCATCTTATAGTAATGCTTAAAATTTGACATCTTCCAGAATCTATGGAATATATTCAATTTGCAATTGTGTATAGTAGGTTTACAACATTCCTAAACTGATATATGACCTCATTTTTTGAAACTTGAAAAAACAATACTTTTTTATTCTATTTTGTTATCATTGTGAACTGCATACAAACAATATGTTTTTTAGCATTCAATTATAGATTTCATTCATTATAACAATTATTGAATGTCCAAATCTTTATACTTTTAAATCATTGAAGCTTCTTGCATTATTACCACTTTGTGCAATGTGGCAAGAGTAGTTTTAATAGAATTGAAACGTATTTACCTCTTGACTAATACACTATGTCAATACTACTCATAGCCATACACTATGTTGTTACCTACCCTTCTAGACTGAATGCATTGTACAACAGAAGTACTTCCTGCAATGTTCTCAATGTGTGTATTATACCTACAATAGTTTTAATAGAATTGAAATGTACTTGCTCCTCGTCATTGTAAGCCATAAGCTCCGTTGTTACCTGTCGTTCTACAGATTGTATACCGGAAGTGCTTCCTGTAATGTTGTCAACTCATCCAGTATAGCCAGAGTAGTGTTAATGTAATTAAAACATATTTGCCTCTTGACTTTGTAAACCATACACTTTGTTGTTACCTGACATTCTACGCTGAACTCATTGTACAATAAAAGTGCTTCTTCAGTAGCTCTCTTTTTATTTCAAACAATGATGTCATTTTAAGACAAGTAATAATTTTATTAAGTAAATAAATAGAAAAATCGATGTTGAGATTTGTGTGGTTTTGAGCCCTTCATGTTCAAAAAATTGTTATGAAATTTTTGTCATTTTTATAAGTTCAACAGCAGTATTGTTGGACAAATTTTGTTCAAAATTGCTAACTTACAGGGGGTAGGAAGAGGTGGGTAGCAACTCTAGTAAATATTTGCTACATACTTTATGCATTTTTTTTTAGGACTGGAGAAGTATTTCAAGGAGGAAGGCAAACTGGCATATAACTAAAACCCATATTTTACATAAAAGTTTAATATTTAGACAATATATTAGACATTTAAAATTGTTTTAAGAATTTTTTAAATGCGCAGTTTAGAATTTTTTTTATATGGCAGTCAAAATTAATTTTTGAAAGTTAAAGCTATTTAATTTTCTTTGTGGCATTCCACTCCAAGGACAATTATTGATTGTTTTAAATTCTGCGATACTTTTGAAAATGCAATAGTTTTTCAGAAAATAAAGCAGTTTTATAAAAAGATATAATTTTATAATATTCTAAGACTAATTAAAACCACTTAACTTTAGAGGAAGAGAAGCAATGCAGTATGTAAAGTGAAAATACAAATAATTTATTAACATTGCAACACATCTTAATGATTTTTTAAACTCATAGAAATTAAAAAAAAAAAAAAAATCATTTAGTGTTTGCATCATTTTAATCCAGAGTCTACATGCAGCCAATTTTGTAATTATTGTATTTCATAGTTCATACTTAATAATAAAGCTTAATGGACTAATGTCTAACACTTAAGAAATGCAATGAACAATGTAAATTAGAGTAATTTACTATAGTAAAGCAAGGAACTTCAGGTTTAGTGAGATATTGTTCCAGTAAGCAATCAAGCAACAATTGATAGGCATGTAACACCTAGAAAAGGTTGGTCTAATTAAATATTTAAAATCGCGGGTAATCGTAGTGGGGGTAACATGAGTCAAAAATGTGACTAATGATTTTCAATGTTAAACGGAGTAAATTCATAATTAAAATAGATTTCCAAACATAAAAAAATAATGATGTATAGTTTTTAATATAATTTAATTATAGGAAATTTATAAATTGTGTGTTTTGTAAAATGATGTGTTCGGACACTTTAATGAAATCAGCAGTATTTGAATAGAACGTTGGATACGATTATCGCTGATGTGGAGAGATTGGGAAATAACCGGTGCTAACAGGAAATAGAGAAAAGCCATGGGATTTTCTCAGTTTGTAGAATGGAGTCTGACATGGTCAGACCTATAATAATTTGTACAAGTGGTTTTTTTAACAAAAAATGTAAAATGTTTTAAAGCAGTCTTAGAACAGAGTTTGGAAGTAATGGTTGTGTTAAGTCGTATTCAAAAATGTGATTCAAGATTTATAAAAAAGTGTTGGACAAGGGTTTTAATGATGTCAGATGTAATCTGCATCAGAATAATTCAATAACATTAGTTTTGAACAGTATAGTGGAGTGTTTCTTAAAAACAGAAAGTATTAATAATACGGATAAAGACTTGTATGTTGAGTATCGTATTATGTAAAAAGGACAATGGCGGTATCTCGTGTCATCGTGTCATCGGTTGAGTGATGGACAGTTTTAAATGTAAAAGAGAAATAATAAACTTGTTAGATAATCATAAAAATTCACTTCAGTTTGAACGATGAGAGTGGATATGATGTGCATAGTTTGCAAAGAACGTCTAAGCATCTCTACGTAGTTAGAAGCACGTGTCATGAAATCATAATGTATCTACAAACTGGTAACAATGTGTTATACAACACAAATATTGTAATTTCTGTATAATATAAAATATAAATTGTCTCATGTTTGTTAATGATAATTTCATTTTTTTATATAATTTCATAATTAAGATAAAGGATTTTTATATATAGTCAAATCAATAAAGGTTGATTAATTTAAATTCTATATTCAAGTAAAAATAAAGTAATACTTAAGTAACAGATATTTTGATCTGTTCTTCTTTTTCTTGTTCTTTTAAATAAATAATTTTTGTTGCAACATAATTTAAAGTCATTTTTTTAAATAAAGTATACACCTTCTTCAAAGGTTGAATGAATATACTAAAATCCAGATAGGATGGTATTTATAATAAATTTATTTAATGTATTATTGATGATATATTTCATGTAATAATCTTGTTTCTTTGTTTTTTAATAAACTCATGTTAAAATTTCAATTTAACTGTAACAGCAGTGACTACTTGTTGAAACTCCATAATAAGGATAAAATAAGCACTAGGCTATAGTTTCAAACAAACTAGGCTATAGGCGAAACAATTGTAGCTAATTAAGTTATTAAATACATTTGAAACTATAGCCTAGTGCTTATTTTATCCTTAAAATTTCAGTTTAAGTGTTCTTCATTCTAACCAGAAATCGCTAAGAGTACACGGAGAAAGAACTTCGACCCTGAGATTAAATTCATTTAAATTTATAATTCAACAAAATACTTAACTTTTCAAAATTGATGTTAATTCATCTGGCGCCCATAAATGCTGAGAAAACTTTAAATAATACACTTATAGTAAAATTAAATTCATTTTTTTTTTAGATAATATTTATAAATGAACCTAACAAGGTCGCATTTTTATATTATTACAATTGTCGCACAACGTGTGGCTCTTTTTATGTATAAAATAGTTTTACCCTAGGTGACATTTTTAAATTATTACAGGCAGTGTAAAACAAAGGATAATAATAAATAGGTGAACCTCATCTATAATTTGATTTTGGTCAAAATTATATTTGGGCATACTATGGTCATATCATTTGGAAGTTTTTTAAAATTTTTTGATAACTCAAAATTTGGGAGATCAAAAGAAAAAGTTTAGATTTTCTAAAATCAGATAAAACGATGGAACACAGCTCATGAATATTCACAAAATTGTGGCTCCTAGTAATATTTAGTATATTTTAAAATGATTGTTAACTGTAGTTTTATTTTACATTCGATTTGGAACATTAGATTAGCTTAGGCCAAATTCAAGGTATTTTGAATTATATCACTGCATCGTTGGTTGATTTTCACTTTTGACTGATAACTCCCAAACTGATATTTTTGAGAAAGTGAAGAATATGTTTTGATCATTTAATTTATTACAATTCAAATGTTTGTGTGCTTTTTTTAATTGTAGATCCATTTAAAAGAATATTGTGCTCACATTAAGAATGGGAATGTGTTCATTAGGTATGAGTGATGTTATTATACTTCGGATTTAAATAGAAATAAACATTAAAAACAAGCTGGGGAAGGTAGCTGGCAAAACCTAGGTTGGTATGGCTCAATTACAATTACAATAATTACAATTATTGTAGAGTACAAATTGTTTAATTTATTTATTCATAAAATGAAATTTCACCCAGAACCTACAGTCTGTAGTATAAATTCAGTAAAATTAACTTGGTTTAGTTTCACATTATCTGTTATGGCCTTTATAAATGCTTAAACAATAGTGAACATTTTGAAATACTAGTTTTGACAAGTTGGCAACTTTGGAATGAATATTTCACAATATTTTGAGAGTAGTTATAATTTTATATGATTATTTGTTATTAAAGTTACTATGTAAAGTTATTGTTTAAGTTACTATGTGTTACTATTATTAAGGTTACTACATAAAGTTATTTTTAAGTTCCTATATAAAGTTATTATTTAAGTTATAATTATCTTTTAAATTAAATTTCAATTTGGAATTTTATTCGAATGTAACATTTGAGATCCATTTGGTAAAATGTGATAGTTTAGCTTACCAATAAAAAAAATGATTAAAAATACATTTACAAAGTATTTGGTAAAAAAAAAAAGAAAGAAAGAAAAAAAGAAAAGAAAAGAAAATTGTTAATCTAGAAAAACTGAATTAAAATTTTAGAGTGCGTATGATATAGAAATTTACTTATACTTCTAATTTTTAAAACCTATTGAGTAAAAGTTCTATGTTCTGCTTTCTTGAATTATGAGCTGAAACTTATAATTGATTATAGTCTAATTTAATTAACTAAGAGGGAAAGTATATTTGTTTTTTTGATAAATACTCTAAAATGATATAAAGCAAGGGCATTTCACTTACAGGCTACAATTGATTCAAATTTATTTATAAATTTATGGAATACAAAAATAATCCCTGAGTAGAAGTTCAATTTTATAATTGTTCAGTTATTTTCTTTTTTTACATGATGCAAATTTGTTATTTAATATTAAAATTCACATTTTACCAAAATTTGATTAACTTATTTATGCCAATTTTTGATATATTTACTTGGTCAGTGTGTATTTTTCATTTTCACTTTTGATTAACAACTCTCGGAACTGAGACCGTGTTCAGTATGTTATTTTTCTATTGGTAAGGTGTTTGTGTGATTTTTATGCAATGTTTTTAGAACATTTTATTATTTTCTGTGAACAAATTACTGTATAGCAATAGACATTCATCACAAACTTTGTACAGCGTACAGAAAGAATCTTAGTGCTGTGAAAGAAGAGTGATAGTGCTATTAGAAAATGATGCTGTTTGCTCTAGAACGGATGGACTAACGTCCATGATAAAGAAAAAATAAATGGATGACTATCTATTGTGACAGTTGAACTTGATGAAAGTTGAATGAGAAATCCGAGAAAACCAAGTTTCAAATTACGGAATTATCGGAGCTTTGCCCTTTGGTAATACTTTTATATGAAGTGGTAACTAAGAAGCTTGGCTATAACAAGTTTTGTGTGCATTGAATGCCTAAACTGATAACCACAAAACCAAGAAGTTGGGTGTGGTGCTAACTAACCTTTAGGGCTACGATACAGAAGGTGGTGATTTCTTCAGTCATATTATGGCAGGGGATGAGACTTGGGTGTTGTATGTCAACATGGAGACAACAAAATCAGTTGATGGAATGGGCCACACTAGGTTACTGCAAAAACCTTTAAAGTGCCGGCAAACATTTTCTGCAAAAAACTCATGACAAATGCCTTTTGGGACAGAAAAGGTGTACTCGTGATAGGTTTTAGTGAACAAGGCACTACATTAAACTTTGCAGTTTACTGTGACGCTTTAAGGAAGCTGAGAAGACCCTTTCAGAACTAATGGCATGGGATGATGCGTTCTGGTATAGTTTTTTTTACATGAAAATGCTTGTCTGCACACACAAAATCACTGGACAATTTCAAATGGGAATTGTTTAACAATCCTCAGTACAGCCCTGATTTGGCTCCTAGTGAGTATCACCTTTTTTCGAACATAAAAAAATGGTTAGGGTCACAGGAAGTTTGAAAACGAGGATAATATTTGTTTGAAATATTAGAAATAAGATATACATTTCAGAGCACTCTAGTTTAAGAAACCCAAATAAAACTATCATGATAACTTTAAATTTATAAAAATGATCATGTTAGTAAATAAATGGATTTTTCAAATGGCCAACCAATTATTATGTTAATTTTTTATTTAGTTTTTTGTATTATGTTGTAATTAAGTTTATTTATTTGTATCTTATAACTTTTATATTATTGATGACTCGTCTTATGCAATATGATTTGTCTATGGAATTAAATAAATAATTAAATGAAATATTAAAATTTTTGTAAAATTTAAAAGGGTCAACTTGTTTTCTAGGTACAATCCCTTTAAGGAAGATTTTAAAATAGAAACAATGGTAGTGTAAATTATTTTTTTTTAATGTACAAAATCGAATTGCAGGTATGTTTGTGTAAAGTGGACATAATATGATGTTGTATTTTGAATTCAAATTTAGTTAATCCCATTAAAAATTTCTCTTTTTATTTAGTTAACTTTTGTTTATTTCATCACATGCCAAGTCAAAGTGCCCAAATATGTTGATAGAATACCACCTGTTAGTGTAAAGATCAGAAGACCATAGAGTGAACAGATACACACTGAGTGTCAGATATCATAAATACCCTCAAAATTTTCTAATTATGGAAAATTTATATTTAATAAAACCGACATACAAATCTTCTGAAAAATGAAAAACTATGATTTCAAGAGAAATTTACAGAAAGAAGATTTAGGGTGTCTGAAGAAAAAAATTGCTGCCTCAATAAAAATGAAAGAATATTGGAGGAAGAGGAAAAAACAAAGACACACAAAGAAATAACTTGATTTAACGTACCCCCAAGAGGGTGAATTCGAAAGGGGAAAATGATTTATTGTTAGAATTGATCATAAAGTCATGTTAAACTATTTTTATTGTAATTAGGATTTCAATTATATTAAAATTGGGTGAAATCTGAAGGATATTGTTGGGAACTCCAAATTTTTTAAACAATATATTTATTTAAACTCACTATTGGGGGTAAGTATCTGTATTTATAGGGTGGTGAAAAAGTAGTTGACACTTTAATTTTAAAATAAACCCCCCCCCCCCACTGAATTTATTTATAGTTACTTATAATATATATATATACATATATATATATATATATATATATATATTATGTTCAAACTATTTTCCATTTTCAGAAATACATTTTTGAAGTCTGTCTGGAACACTCTCACATGTTCTAATGCATAGGGCTTTATCATTGTTTAAATCATGGAATGCACTCTCTATGTAATCTTTTAGTTGAGTTGGTCAATGGTCTGAGGTTTATAGAATAAACAGAGTCCTTGATATTTCCCAATAAGAAAAAATACAATGGAATTATATCTGGTGAGTGTGATAGCAGAGACAGAACAGTGATTGGTCAACGTGTACATCAACCAATCACTTTTCTGTCAAAAGTTTCGTTCGTTTCGTTTAGCATGGGGGGAGGGGTAGATATAAAACAATATCAAATTTCAACTCAGCACTCTTAACTAGGTAAATAGGTGGTTATTACAAGTTTAATAATACAAATGTTATCAATATGTTCAGTTTGATATTAATTTTGGATGAGAGTAGCATAAGGGAGCAAGTATGTAAAAACCAATGTCAACTAACTTGGCACTCAGTACTATAAATTCATAAATATTATGTTTTATAAATATCATTACCAGTAATAAATTTCTCTTTAGTTTTTGGATTTGTTGTTTTGTGGTATACGGAAGCCAGGGTACATGCAAATTGATTTATCAAATTCGCAATCAGTGCTAAAAAATATACCAATATTAAGTCTCACCTAAACAATTATTACAATTTCGAAATCAACATCCTATAATTAAATAAGTTTGAAAAGGTTCAGAGGACACCATCAACTGGTCCCAAATGACGAGGGAAAACAAACAGCTGAGTGTGCCATTTGCTGAGTTAGCGAGATCATCAACATCTACTGTACATAAACAAAAGAAACTAACCCAGCACATGTTCCATCCAGAACTCTTTAACAGACCACTATTATCCTCCCTCAGTGATACATCACCTACAAACCATAAAAAGAGTGGAAACAACCCTGACCTAAATGGAGGTATGGCAATGGCCTTGCAGGAGAATCTTATGGAAGAAAATTCACCACCTGGTTCCCAGATGGTATTTCCTTTTTAGCAACGAGTTCCTATATCTCAACCCCATAAACTGAAAATAAATGGATATTCACCTCAGCAGCCTAAGCATATCGATTTGAAAAATAGATTTACCAATCTACAATTTTATTGGACTCACTTGACATAGGTGACCCCAAAGTTTCTGGGCCAAATTCATCAGTCAAACCTACTCCAATAATTCTTTATAGAATCGATGAAGTCTATGAATAAACAAAACTAATAGAAACTGTCAGTGACAAAAACCAATAAAAGGTAAGTAAGATTGTGCAATAAAAATCTACTGTGTATTCTTATTAACACTCCAGAAGAGTACAAAATGATAATCAATCTAATTTGAACTAAAGGTCTAATTGGACATACCTTCTTGAGAAAGAACACCAAGAGGTACCGAATTGTTATAAAAATATCCACTATTCCACTCTTCACAGTACTATTGTTGATGAGATTGACACCACAGGCAAGAAAGTAAGATGTGGAATCATAAATGCCTGATATGGACCTGATAAAAAAACATGATCTACATTCTTTGTTAACATTGAACCAAGTCTTAATAACAAGGCAGTAAAGGACATAAAGCCCATATTCCATCAGCATGTTAAAATAGAAGACCCGCTTATTAAAAAAGACAATCTAATTACCTTTTCATTATTTTGACTCAAAAGGTTAATTAAAACAAACAACAAGTTGTCTCAAACAAATCATTTCATTCACCAGATTGAATTCTGAACATTCTGCAGCACTGATGATCTTGAATAATGTTCATCTTATATACTGATTGCACCAATTGATATAATACTGTTACATTTGATAACATCTGATTTTGTTACATAAAAATCGTCTTAAAATACAACAATTTTACTGAAACAGTTTCTACACAACCGAATGAATCATTTTCATAGTAAACAAATTATTATACAATTATTTACATTAGCAAATAATATCACTGCAAATGGGTGAGTATTAGAAAATCTTTTAGTGGTCTATTATTAAATCTTTTACTCAAACCATCGTAATTCTGTTTCACATTTCAAATTGTTTTATAAATTTATTTAAATATACACTGGCAGTTTGAGTTAAATTTTATTTTTATAACTTGAGCACACACTTGTTTGAAGCACACTTAAAAAAACTTTCAGGTAATTCCACTGTAAAAAACTGACTTTACATGGTCTTTGTCAATTTATAGAACAACTCAGATAACTGTGATTCGTTTCAATAAGAAATTTTAATATTATCAATTCATGAACATAAATACACTATTAGATGAAACACTATAACTGATAGTTCAGTAATGAGGATGTAATTGTGTAGTAAAATTTTTTATTGAATTAAAATATTTGTATATGCTAAGGTATTTTTAATATTGAATTCAAAAAATCGATAAATTAATTTTTGTCTACTCTAACTAGCCCATTAAAATCACATCATGATCTTAAACAGTTTCATTTTTAAAAAAATCAATTAAACTGTACTACTTACATACATCATGCATTTTCATATTTGATCTACCTCTTCAAATCTTAATTGGTTTTGGGTAACCAAATGTAAGTTAATAAAAAGTATAACTGTTAATAAAAAGTATAATTTGACATGATCTTTGGTCAAGTAATTTGATAAAGTAATTTTTGTATCTCTTATAAACAAATTTTATCGTTTAAAAATTACATGGTATAAATAATAACCCATCTGAAATAACATGTGGCTTACTATATGTTTTTTCTCCCCCCCCACCCTTGTTTATAGTGAGTAGATGTGTAGCACAACCTAGGAACCCTAGACAGATTTATACCTTTCAAGTAGTCTTGGGTTAAATCCATCTCTTTCATGTTTCCTATCAGGTATCTCTTGAAAAACTCTTGTTCTTTTCTGACTCTGGCACTATTAAAGAATCGAGGGTTAGGGGTTGCTATTTTATATACTATTCTTTCTTTTATAAGGCGATGATGACCTAGAGGTTTTTCAATGTTTTCAACAACAAGGGGTTTATAAAATATATATTATTATTGCTTAGCATGTTAAAGACTCTGTGTGATCTTATGTTTCCCTCATTAATTTCCATTTTGATTTAGTAATGTTGTCTCTTGAATTTATGCACGAGTATGCTTCATATATTACAAAATATATTTTAATGTGAATCCTGTCTAATAAAATATTGGTTTAAAATTCTGGTCATATCAGATTGAATAATATTTTTACAATGCATATTATATAATAAACGTAAAAACAACACGAAGTCCTATCTGTCCAATGCACATTACAAGCCTGCCAAACAAGTTCTTGACAAATAAACAAAACTTTAGGTTGTATTAATATTCATGTTCATAAATAGTTTTAAGTTTTATTTTATTTTAATAATATTAACTTTTAAAACTTATAATTTTCTATTAAAAGTTATTTATGTTGAAGTAAACGAGGTGAAAACACTCTTTTCTGAGAAAAAATGGAACGTGAAGTAATATTAATCTGTATTGTATTTTTGTGATGATAAATATGTACTGTATGTAGTCCACACTCACAGGTATTATTACTCCCAGGTATTATTAATAACGTAATATTACTTATGAAGGTTCCTAGATGAAGGTTTTGCTTACACTTCAGTACAAAGGCAAAATATAACGTGAGTTCTCACACAATAGGACCTAGGTAATATTTTAGAAACAGCTACTGCCTACCTATCTGATAAGAGCAAGTTGGTAACTAACATGTTAATAACTAAAAACATATTTCAATCACCCTAATATGTTTCCACTAGCTGTGTTATTGACTATTTTGTATATAAAATACATAATGTCTTCAAAAACTGATGTTATGTATTTTATATTTCAGGATATCCATATACACTTTGAATAACCTATATGTCATCCTGTCTAAGTTCAGTCTCAACATAATAGTAACATGCATATATTATTGATGTAAACATTGGATTGTGATATTCCTAATGGTATGTCTAATTTTTTGAATTAAAACAAATAGTACACATATTTTACTGAAAGACATATGTAAGTTTTTACATTCAAATATTATTCCAAAATGGTAATTGAAATTTTAAAACCAAATTGAGGATAGGCCCTAAAGTTGACAAAACATTCTCATATGTATCAATATGGGTTTGAACTCCAGACTATTTAGAAAAAAAAGCTTTCTACAAATTCTCTAAAGTAATAATTGCAAATAACTACTTGGTGAATGATTGAATGATGGCTTTATTTTTTATGAAATTAGCACAGCAAATTAACAAAAACAAACTGTCCATGAAAATCAGAAAACAATTTTAACTTTTACCAAATATGTAGACAATACCTTTGCTATCCATCCAGTTTCCAAAAAGAGCCAAATTCTGTTGATATTTTATACGTAAATGCTAAGAAATTTTCTAATTTTCTAAACATTCATTATTGACATCTTATGCATCTATTACATTGTTACATTATTATTTCTTTCCAATAGTATTATTGTACAACAATACATTATTATAAATATTGTTTATACATTTTTTATTATTTAACTATGATTAAACTATTCTACAATATTTTTTCTAAATCTTATAATATTATCAAAAAAATTACAAATGTTTCCCAATTGGACAATTCTAAATATTTATTATTTTTCCAAAAATTTTATAAGATTTACTCTAGTTTTGTTTCCTATATTCCTCTAGTGCACAACACACACCTATGAAATGTAGTATCTCTTCCTGTACGTTAAGATTACACAATGAACAAGTGAAAATCCTGTCTTCTCCATGGTTGGTTATTCAGTCATAATAGCTCCCCCCCCTACTTTAAATATAAGAGACTTACAATACATGTTTATATTTAACTACTCTTTTAGTGTAAAATACACTGAAAGCTGAATCTAATGAAAGTGAAAATTTAATAATTAAAAATCAAAATAGATGTTCCTAAGGATAACATTTGTGTAAACATATTTATAACTTTGGAGTATTGGGAAGCTAGTCTATAAATCCACACACTTAGAACAGTTGCACAAACTGTACAATTGCACAAAACTCGTCTTCTTGTTATTTCTATGTGTTGTGAGTTACACAAAAGTGCAAAATAAACTTTGCTTTTTAGTGATAGTAGTAAAAGCCCACCAATAAAATTTTAAGTTGTAACTTATTGCATATACTATGTGGGGATTGTGTATATTTTTGTGAATGTACATACATGTATTTGTGTATTTATTTTTGTAACCACTACAACACATTTTATAACATCCACTATAATGACCCTACAACTATAATAATGTATTAGTTACAAACAAGTATCTTAATTTGTTATTTACCAAACGCTTTCAAAAGCTAAACAGGTGTTTTCATTGTCAAAATAAATAACAAAGGGTGTGATTCTTGTTTGAAACTTGTACATTATTATAGTGATAGTGTGGTTAATGAAGTATATATGTTCAGAAGCTTGGTAGATGTTGGTCAAATAGTGAATTATTGTTCATCACTTTAAAAAAAGTTTCATGAATACCGGATGTTAATTTTAAGTTTGTCACCATTAAAATAGATAAGATTTACAAAACAGCTACCATTTTCCGATGTTTAAAAAAAATTCAACATCTACTTATAAATAAGAACAATCCCACTTCTTTTAAAAAAAAAAAAAAACAAACAAACAAAAAATTTAAGCCTTCTTTATCCTTAGCATTTTTCATGAACCCAACAGTTCACTACCACTTTGCAGTTTAAAAATTGTGTGGATTTCCGTGTTTCACCTAAACCCTTACACACATTTTTAAAGTTAAATTTGGTTTTAAAATGTAATTTAGGTTGTTACTGAGATGTTATCATTCAAAAATGGCTGGCTTTTACATGCTTCAATTTCGACCTCTATAGCATCATGCAAATCCAAAATGGCATCTGCCGTTGATAATTGAAGTTAAAAAGAAAATTCTGATTAGGCAATACAGTGCTAGTGCCAATTTTTTGATGGTGCATCATCTTTTTCACACCATTTTTAAAATTTGAATTGCTCTATAGGAGTTTGAGTTAAAATATTATTAATAGGTCTTCAAAATTATTTTAAATAACCACTCAGAGGCTCCGGGAAGACTATCTCTTTGGAGTGTAATAAATTTAAGACTTCTAAATGACAACCTAAATTACATTTATAAAGTATTAACTTTAAAAAATGTGTGTAAGACTTTAATAAAGAATTAGGTATCTACAAAATTTGAATCTTTTATCGCTGTAGCACCTAAACGGTTGGGTTAACAAAATAATACAATAGAATCAAAAATGTCTCAATATCTTGTGATCTTTTTCAAAGTATTATAAGAAATAAGTGTTGTTCTTTAGAAATGAAGTTGACCACCATACTGAAAAATAATTCCAAAATAATATGATTATGTATTTTCAATGGTCATGAAAAAGCAGGTAAATTTGGTTATATGGTTTGTGGTTTTTGAGATCCCAATTTTGGAACATTTAAAATAAACATGCAGTAGCCTATACCATTGAAATAATGATTTAGTCGATTTCAATAATTATTTTCTGTTAAAAATTATATTGAAACATTTGACACAATATTATCTTCTTTTTGTTTAAAGCAACTAAAAAAATATAATTTATTATAAAACATTATTACCCTTATACAATTAATAACATAAATACTTAACACATTTAATCCTAAAAATAACATTTTCCTGCAAATCAGTCATAAACTATTATAATAAAATCCGTTAAGTAGCTCAAGGCAATATATGAATTGCATGGTAGACCCTAAGATACCCCAAATTGTATATTCAAATTGCGCTGTGACGTGGTCAGAGTTCTATAATGATTGTTGTCAATAAGATTTTCTAAATTTATTCTAGTCAAAAGTGCATAGCTTCTCCTTAAAGTATTTTCAAAAATGGTACCTTTTTGGACCCTTTTAACCCCAAAAAGGGTGAAAGCAACCTGGGTAGTACATTTTTCATAATTTGTAACAAATTCTGAGTCAGGTGATATGTATCATATTTTGTTCTTTTGAGTAAAAGTAAAATGTAAAATACTACAAATTTTTGTCCTTACCAAAAATGTAAATCAATCATTATAGCAAATAAATATTGAGCTTGACTTGTGAGATGGTATACTTTATAGAATAAAACTGGAACATAAATTCTCATGAATAATACATTTATTTATTCAAACTTGTTTCAACGACAAAGTTGCAATCTTCAGTGATGCACGATTTACTATAACTAAGTTTAGTTATGAGTTATAGTTTAGTTATTGTAGCTCATGCATCATTGAAGATGGTGACTTTATCGGTGAAACATGTTTAATTAAATAAATATTCTATTCGCGTTCAAGTTTTACTCTATTAATCGTTATAGTATTTATTGTAAACATTTAGCATAAAGTGGTGTCATAAACTGATATTACAGTTCTTGTTTATCAACTCCCAAGATAGAGTGATACGGTACCATTTGCAAACTATCTGCTGCTGGTATAAAAACATACAGCATTAGAAACACCGCCCTGATAAGGATGCATGTAAGAACATCTGTACATTGCTTTTACAATACATCACTAAAGCAGATCTTTCTTTACATACACTGAGAGTAAATATATTAACGTTTTAATAGTTCTCAAGTACAGTTCCATTAAAAAAATTTCAAATAATTTTAGAAAATTCTGAGTGGGTTCTCAAAAACTAGATTTAAAACCAGTGTTCATATATTGTAGCATGTCCTTGTTATGTTTGTACTGTGTTCGTTCTCAATATGTACCATGTTTTTCAAACAATTCCTACCATCCTCTTCTGGCCTATCATTCGATACACATTCCACTGAAATTAATTAAATAGATCTTCCGTTTCAAGAAAACATGAGGGACACCAATTTAGGTCTCACTAAGCTATACAATGCTTCTGTACATTGTTTTGTTTTGTTTTTTTTTTTTTTTTTTTTTTTTTTTGTAAATCTATAAATTGCATGTCATATGCATCGTTAGATGGATCAATTATTACAAATTTCATAAAAATTTATTTATCTCATAACTAGAACTAATGAAAACGCATAAAGACCAATTTCAAAAATATTAAATGCTCCTTGAACATTTATGGCTTTAAGATTCATTTTCTATTACTGTAAATAATATAGAATTATGTCTAACACAGGTATGTCTTTTATTTTTCATCTATGGATCACACACGTCAGCCCACAAAGGGGAATTTGATGATGCTATTTCAACAGGAATTGAAGAATTATTTTCTGTATTAAAATGTAGATAAAACTAAGAATCACTCAATAGCCTTCTATTTCAGATTTTAAAATGACCACTTGCAGGACTTGGGAGGGGAGAAGCTAGACGCTTCCAACTAAGATAAATTTAGAACATCTTATTGACAACCTAAGGAACATTATAATACTGATAAACGAACCATACAAACATTAGTACTTTTTGTGTGTGCTATAAAATACATCTATAAAAATTTAATTTTTCAATAGTTTGAAATTTTGTAAACATTCCTAAAATAGACTCCTTAATTTTACATCTAAATCGGGCTCCCCTCCCTGTCCTTTAAAAATTAAACAACATAAAGTATTCTAATTTTGTTTGTATCACAAGTTTTGTTCATCAAAAATGATTTTTAAAAACATCAATATCAGTAACATCAAAAGAAAAATTCAATCTCTAATGTACAAAAATGGGTATCATTCGAAAAACCGTAAAATATTTTTGAGTTCTGAAGACGGCATTGTTTTCAGTTCAAAAAGTGATTTTGAAAGACATAGAGAGTCATTGATATATGTATGCTAGCGGTTTTACTTAGAAAGTATTTGGTATATTACTAAAATTCAAATTGCAACCATCCTGAACATTTTTTTAGGATATATAATATAATACAAATATAATTTGGGGTTTTAATATTTTTAGTTTTTTTTAATAGATTTTTCGATAAATCACCATCAGCGATTTTTCCAATATGGCGACCACTTAAAAATTTCTTATAGAAACACCTATTATTCCAATCTTCAAGAAGGGTTATAAATCTGAATTAAGTAATTATCGTCCTGTGTCAGTCTTGTTAAACGTGTCTAAGATATTTGAAAAAGTTATAAGTCATATTAATTCTAATAAGATACTGTATCCTCTTCAGTTTGGATTTAGAAGGGGACTGGGTACGGGAGATGCCCTCATATATTTTGTAAATGAGATTGCGGGTGCTCTGGATAGGTCAATCTTTATAGCGGGTATTTTTGGTGATCTGTCCAAGGCATTTGATTGTGTCGATCATTCTCTATTGCTTCAGAAAATGAAGAAATGTGGTATTAATGAAAACCTTGTATCTTTGATAAAATCTTATTTACGGATTAGAAGAGAAAGGACTATTTTATACAGGGGCAGAGAAAGATATCTATCTAAATGGGACTATGTAAAATTTGGGGTACCACAGGGATCCATACTGGGACCATTGTTGTTCTTAATTTATATAAATGATCTCTCAGCGGCAACAAATTTAGAATTAATATTATTTGCAGATGACACCACAGCAGTTATCAAGCAAAATTGTTTTGAAACTTTGAACAATGTAGTAGTTGAATCACTAGAAAAGTTAGATTCTTGGTTTAAAAACATGGGCTTCTTCTGAATCCAGACAAAATTGAAATAATACATTTTAAAACAAACAGTAATGGAAAAAACACTGGAAACAAAATTCAAAATTCTGTAAATTATCATAATTTTTTGGGTATATATAATGTCATTTAGAAAAAATTAAGGGAAGGTTGAGATCAATGGTTTATGTTTTCTCGGTTTTAAGAAATGGGGTTTCCTTGAAGGCTTGTTTGGTGGTTTATCATGCATATATTGAATCTGTGTTGAGGTATGGTATTGTGGTGTGGGGAAGTGCTGCTGGTGTATAGAAGGTATTTATACTTCAGAAAAAAAATTATAAGAATTTTTTCTGGTATAGGCAGAGAAAGACGTTGTAGGGTCCTTTTTAGAAATTGTAACATACTCACGTTGCCAGGACTTTATATTTATGAAACTTTAGTCTGGGCCCACAAAAATAAAGCAGGCTTTGTAAAAAACGGTTTTAAGCATGGGTATAGTACTAGAGCTAAAGAAATACAGATTTCTATGCTATTGTCTAAAGCTGTTCGAAAATAGTCCACAGTATGTGGGAGTAAAATTATATAACTGTTTGCCGCAAATGTATTAGACTCTCAGTCTTGCTTGTTTTAAAAATGTTATAAAGGAGCAAGTTGTAAAAAAAAGTTTATTATAGTACAGGTGAATACTCTCTGAATTGTGAAGAATGAATTTTATAATTTGTTAGTATTAATCAATTAGTTATAGTGATGTAAATGACTCTGCACCTGTTCTTTTTTAATGTATTTTGTGCAATAAAAATAATATGATATTTACACTGTATTTCAGACTTATTTACAATGTTAAGTACTGCTAAAATGAAAATTACAAACAATAATGGTTTATCACAAGTACTAACCGCCCTAATGGATTCTGGAAGTCAAAGTACTTTAATCACATCAACCACATGCAAAATCCTTACACTGTTAGATCAAGGTTTCAGCAATGCTTTTAAACAAAATTTCTATTGTGTGTACGTTCTCCAATTTTAAAATTTCTTAAGAAATAAAAAAAAAATCATAATGTTTTTGGATTTTTCACATAATTTTAAAACTTTTTTTGTTCTTTTTTACTTTTTGTTAGCCCAACCGTTTAGGCGCTACAGTGGTCCAAAATTTGAAAATATGTACATTTTCCTGAAAGACTCAAAATGTATTTCTAAACATGAAAAACAATTTTATCTTAGGCTATATAAAATAACTAGTCTATATCTAAATTAAGTCAGGTTTTAAAATTAAAGAGTTAAATAATGGTTGTGGCATTATACTTATAAATAGTTTGTTCTTGGACAGTCTATTTAACCAAGATAGAAAGTTATTTTATTTCATTGCTAAATTTTGCCTTGAATCAAATTTTGGCTTTAACACTTTAACTGCCATGCATTATTTTTGTATTTTTGTATTTTTTTATATTGCCAACTGTGTATCATTTTAAAGTTGTACCTGTTTTGCCTGTAAGACAATTTATAACAAATAAATCAAAATCAAGGCTGGTAATTTTTGACCGATCAGGTCGGCAGTGTTATTTTTCAACAAAATAACACTGACAGCTGTATTGTATAGTTTTATTGAATATTTTATTGTACTAAATTGCAACATACTAAAAGCTGTAGCGTTTATTTAAATCCGCTACATACTTTTTATTTAAAACAACCCAACACATGTAAATTGAACAATACACACAGTTTAAACTTCCCACAAGTCTTAGAGATCTAGACTAGAACTCGGCCTGGCGGCAAACACAGAGCAACCAGCTGTTTCATCCTCGCGCATGCGCCCTTTGCTACTACGGGGCATGAATCATCTCTTTGTCGGTCTTGGGGCTTACAACATGATGTGCTACACACGTCTTCTTTTCTTGTGTTTTTTTTCCGAAAGTTAATAAAAGATTTTAAAATGTCTTTAAGGTTCAATAATTTAAAAAGTCTTTAAGGTTAAACATGACCAAAATTTAACGTGTGGGCGATTTCTGCAAAAATTTTGCAAATTATGTAATAAAAAAGTTTTCAAAGTGATAAAAAATCTTACAGTTTCGTAATGCCGTCAAAAACTCAACTCAAATTCGAAAACCACCACTCTCTGATCCAGATAATAAAAAAGTTCATTTCATTTAGTAAGATAAATTTCAATGAAAGAAATATCTATAATCTGAGTTTGCTAACTTATATGCATCTTGTATTTTGAGTTATGCTGTAAGATTTTATCTAAGTATTCTTTTCCTTCATTGATTAAAGTCTGTTAAATAATTAGTTTTGTTTCAGTTTAAAATTGTTGTAATTCAAATTTATAGCCCAGTTAGAAATATTTTTGCAATACAGCCTGATGTAAAATCATTTCATTTTTTTTTTTTTTTTTGTAACGTAACTCAATGTTACTTGAATTTGCAAAACCTAACATGAAACTTAAACTTCAATTTCAAACATGAAAAACTAAGTTTTTTCCTTACTAATGCCTTTTTTCTTTTTTTTTTTTAATGCAGTTCTAAAACTGGTCCGAGAAAAGGACTCCGATCTTCAGTTCACAAGCTTTAGTTAAAAATCTCAAGTGAACCTAATCTGTTAAAAAACAAAATCTTTTTCTATTTTCTGTTCTGCCAGTTACCAGGACTTATGAACTTTGCTTATATATGGCTGACCATAAAGGCAAAATTTAATTGTTATTTGTATGAAATGTGAAAATAAAATTAGGCAAATTATATTTAATGTTATATATATATATATATATATATATATTCATTGGATGGGATAGCATGCAATTTTTGACCCTACGACCCCAAAGGGGTCTTTTCAAAATTCAATCATTGTTTGAGAGACGTCTCAAACAATAAATTTTTTTCAATTTAATTTTCTGTGTCATTACATTTCTTTTCTTATCTAAATTCTAAAGATATTTTTGCTAAATTTTGTTTTTAGTTTATAAATTATGTGATATTTTCTTAGGGGTAAATTTAACATAAGTAATTATTGGAATTTTGTATAACAGGGAGGGTCAGTCTATTTTTCTTTTAAGGAGGGATTTATTTAGTAATTTAAGTTTTTTTTATATATATATATTTATGTATTTTTCTTAAGGGCATATAAATAAAATATAACATGTTTAATACTTTTCATTGAATAATATATTGACTTATTAAATTGTATATTTGTTTTTTGTTTAATTGTAAATGGTTCACTCAGATTTTTTTTTTTTTAACATTAGATATATCGGCTGACACGTGCCACCTCTAAACCGGTCCACCTACGCGTCTATATCCTCGTTGCAAACGAGGTGGCACAAAGTGTATATGGGGAAAGGAACTGGCACTGATGAAAGTTGTCATCATCAGTTCTAATGGACTTGATGGGAGATTATTTAGATAAAGCGCATAATTTATATGTATACGACTTTTACACCTGTATGAACCTAGCTAACATTCTTTTGGCCACCAGCACCCACCTTCTGCCATTCTGATTTTCAAGTCCTTCAAAAATTAACAACTGTAAATAAATGTCAGTATGTTAATTACACACAATTTTTTTTTTTTTAATACAAAGAGTTATGTTATTGTTAATCATTACTCTTGTCTATGTACTGTGTTGTATATAATGAGCCAGAAACCCAATGAATTAACTCTTGGTGTTGCTAAAGTGACTGAGTAATACATGAAAGGTTAAAGGTAGAGCTTAATGATAGTTCACGTATACACAGCCCATCAGGAAATATTGAATAAGTTAGTAATTAAATTAAAATCAGAAATATATTGGAAAGTTAAATGAAGAAAGGGTGTTCAGATTTGTTCAGAGTTCATCGGCACCTTATTGGTTTATCACTTTATCAGAATTTAGCTTATTTGGCTGAACCAATAATAACGAAGCATACAATTACTTTAAAAAAAACCCCTGAATGATTCTCCCCACTGTACCACTGAGGTGACAGGAAGAGAGCTCAAAACAAGTAATGTTTGTAATGTATTTATTCTGATAACAATAAATCATTAAAACATTAATTTAATTCTAAATTTTTATTATTATTTTTCCAAAAGTTACTGTAAATGAAGGTATATGCTTGCCAATGTTTTAAAAAGTTTTAACAAAATAATATGAACAGTAAATTTCATTAAACGGAAATCAATAGTTTAAAAAATAACAACTATAATATAAAATGTTATATACATTTTCAAATGAAAGGTAAAAGCTGGTTATACCCCTCTATGGGCTCAACCAATAGATTAGCACTATCGCCTCCAAAAAATAAAACAACAAATGGCTTAGACTTGTAAAACATATACATGGAACAAAAAATAACATATTATGTTACACTGACCAGCATTTGCCAAACAATTCTCTATATAAATTTCAAAAAGTATATATAGCACAATTAATATACGACAAATTCGTGTATATTTGTATATTCAACTTTTGTCAGATCACTTACAAGATATAGACAGGTTTTGTTGGACTGAGAACTGCTTCTCAAATACACAGGATATGCAACTACCTAGGTTCTATGAATATATATATATATATATATATATATATATATATATATATATAAACCTATGTATAAACAAAATTTCTATATACCATACTTTAATAAATTACTGTATTGATAAATAATAACGAAAAGATAATTTAAGAACACTTTTCCCTTCTAAAATAATTAAAGCATTCATTAAAAGAAAACTACTGTATTGTTTAACAACAACTTCTTTAATAAAATCATGCATAAAACACACGAAAACAAGACAACAGACAAGTGTATTTCATAAATTTTAATTGAAATAAAATTATAAATGTTATTCTAGACTGTAAAAATCTACAAAGCAAACCAAAAGTATTAACTGGTACAAATAAAAATATTTTTATTATCAACATTATACAGAGTTTAAGAAAATATTAAGCATAATCACTGGAAATACACATACATTTTGTATAATAAATTTGCTTTCATATCATTAAAATCAAGAGCTTATTGATAATAATTAGTTCAGAAACATACAAATAATATGTTTGTCAAAATATCCCGCACTTAATATTTGATTAAATAGTCAAAGACTGTCAACAATAAAGTATTATTTAAGTCAATAGTTTGCTCCCATTACATATATCGAGCGAGAAAGTAAAAAAGGTTTTATCTTGAGGTTTTAATATAGAATAGTGACACAATGGAAAAAAATTAAATTGCATAGAAAAATTCAAATAATTCATTGTACAGATTAAGATGGATTTGTGACAGAAAAAAAAAAATTATACGAGATGCTATCCGAATGTTCCCGGACTGTACTTATCATGGTTGTTGGACAGTACTGTACAAGCTGGAGTGCCAACATCCAATTATGTATAATCTAATGAGTTAGTGTGCCGAGTTTTGTTGTATTATAAAGTCATGTTCTTTGGTCTACGATGTGTTAAAGTTCATTTGTGAATTTGATGATGGCTGATAAATTCGAGCTATGATCTTGCATCAAGTTGTATTTTAAACTTGTTAAATCGCCTACTGAAACTTTTGCAATGCTTTGAGAAGGTTTTGAAGAACATACCCTAAACAGAACACTCAGTTTTTGAGTAGTATGCTCGTTTCAAGGCTGGCAGTACTTCTTTTGAAGATGATCACTGTTCAGGACGACCTTCCATGAGCAAAATGGATGAAAATGTAGAAAAAAATTCAACTACTCATTCATGAAGACCGTCACGTGTACCATGGTTTGTGTACAAGTGTCAGCATAAGCTATGGAAGCTGCCATGAAATTCTAACTGAAAATTAAGACATGTGTTGTGTTGTTACGAAATTTGTTCCTAGGCGTTTGTCTGTGGATCAGAAACACTGTCATTTTGATGTGTGCTGTGAACTCAGAGAAACGTCTGAAAATGACCATATCTTCTTTTTCAGAGTCATAACTCATAATGAAAGCTGATTTTATGGCTATTATTATGATCCAGAAACAAAACAGCAGACCGAAAAAGCACGGCAGGTCAGAAGTGCAACAAAAAACATGCTCATTATATTTTTTGACATCGAAGGTATTATCCATTCTGAATTTGTGCCAGCTCGTGTTACAGTGAACTCATATTTTTATTGTGACGCTTTGAGACAGTTGAGAGAAAATGTCCAATGAAAAAAGCCCAAATTGTGGAAACACCAAAACTGGCTTTTGGATCACGATAATGCACCTGCTCACACTTCAATGAAAGGATACAGTTTTTGACCAAAAACAATATGGCCACCATCTCACACCCTCCATATTCACCAGTTTAGACCCTTGTGACTTTGCTCTGTTCCCGAAAGTGAAAATTCAAATGAAAGGTCACCGTTTTGACACTGTAGAAGATATTCAGAAAAAAACGCAGGAGGTAATTGATAACCTACAAGCAAAGATTTTTTTGAGACTTTCCAGGCATGGAAAGTATGCTTGATTCATTTCGTTGAAGGAGACTACTTTGAAGGAGATGGGCGCCATTAGTGGTCTTGGTAAGAAAAATATATTAGACCTAGTCCGGGAACTTTCTGATAGCACCTTGTATATAATTCTATGAAGTTATAGACTTAAAAAATTGTATAATGATAAAAATATAATTTGAATGATTTTATGTTTAACATATTATAATCAATACACATCTTGATTCAAAAGAAAATTTAAATAGATAATATGTCAACTTAACTTTTAATATATATTTGTAAAACAGATCATTTTATAGTAATAATCTTCCAAATTGGAATTTATATAAATTAAAAACTAACAACTGACAGTTATATAGGACACATTGGCACAATATAGGAGTGCGAACTTGAAATTTTTAAACCGAACTGAACCATCTTTTATAAACTGAACTAAAGATCAATTTATAAAATTAAACAGAATAGAACCAATCTTCTCTATGAAGTAAAAACCAAACCAAAGCTACTGAAATATTCTAATCGAAAATTGAAACCACCTTACTTTAAAATTCAAACCCATTCCAAAATCTAAATTTTATAATTTTAATAAGAACAGTTTAACTTTAGTGATTGATTAATATCTTTTTGTTAGGGTCAATAGGCCTCTAGACCTTTTCCACTGAGACTTCAAACGGATGTATTGTGGAAAAGGCTATATTAAATTATTTGGCTTCAGCGAGAATTGAACCTGGCTCCTCACGCTTCCCAAGCAAGAGTGGTAATTACTATACCAACTTGTAGGCTATTAATAAATGTTCATGACTACTTCAAAGTTTATGACATACATCTTACATGAGAGATGTGTGTTGGCATAGATTGTAAGGGTTGGAGTGAGGTACAGCTTTGTATAAATTTATTTTTTACTACTTTTGCATGTTGTGAACACTTCAGTAAACCTGTTTTTGTCTGATGTAGAGTGACTAAATTTAATTAACCTTGAATTTATTTCATATTCAGTCTTGCTCGATTATATTATTTCACAAGTTATTTTAGTATGCGGGATTAAATCTAATTGGGTTAAACATTATGCACCCTCTTTTGGAAAGTTGTGGTTAAGTGGTATAAGTGAAGAGGACAGGCGCGTATGGCTGAACATGAATGAAAAGGGTTCATGAACTCAAATCAAAATGTTTGCCAACAGCTTCGTATTAAGTTATTTTTGTTTTTTTATTTTTGGTGTTCTAAAATTTGAACTTTATAAAAAATATATATTTAAGTTCAGTTTTTAAACCAAACCATATAATTTTAAATCATAACAACCAAAATATTATGATCTAAAAAACTCAAACTGAACTAATCATACTCAATTTGATCCAGCTCTATTCGAATTTTCAAACTTCGCACATCCCTAATTTATAAATACACATACCAACTATTACATTGTTATTATTATATTGATAGTGCTATTTATTTTAATTTCTTCTTGTAAACATTCACAGCAACAAAGACAATACAAAGTACAAACCAGTGATGCAACACTTCTGGAATTACCTTGTCTGATGACTGCTCGTACTTGTACTTGGGTTTGCATATTGTCCTGGTTTCTTTATTCTTAAAGCTAACATACGTGAAGCTCTTTCCTCATCTGAACTGCTTTCTTCTTCTAAATCTGGTGTTTCTGGCAAACCAAAATATGAATTCCATTGTTTAAAGTGATTAGATAATGACTTGTTCAATTATTGGTATAATTTATTCAGATTTCAGATTATTTACATATATAAAATTAATACACAATGTTTCGAAAATGTTATGAAGTGATAAACCTAGAACATATAAAACATGAAAAAGATAACATTGCTAAGTAGCCCAGGACTAGGTTAGAAACTTAAAGTAATGACTTAAGAAAGTAACTCAAGCCTAAAGTTAGGCTTGAGCGATCTAAGATTATAATATACAAACATGATCAGGAAAGCTAAAAGTCAAAAGCATTACACGCTAACACAAGAAATGTCAAACCACCAAGATGAATAGAGGACATATAATGGTCAACTGAACAAAAGGATTGTGTGCCAATGAAGTAATTACCTAATGATTTTAGTTGGAGTAAACATCCTATTGAGCACTCTTCCAAGAGTTAAACATGTGACCTTGTAGTCACTCCCTAAGAGGATTAAGCAAAAAAAATTGTGCTTTACCTTATCCTTAGAGGTATGGGGTCCCTTGGGAATGCTTTACACATTATACTTTCTGGCAGCAAATTTTGGTAGTTTGCAGCCAAATGTCAGGTAAACATTTCCCTACTTTTTTAGACAATAGTTGTATTCACCATTTATTTCAATATTTGCTGCAATATATTTAAGTAGGTTTTATAAAAAACACAAATTTAAATATATTTTTTAAATGTTGTTTTGAAAAACTTCTAATAACAAATTTTAAAATATTTATATTTAAAAAAATTTACATTTATAAATGTAACAAAATCTATTTAATCTTAAAGTACAAACACATTTTTAAATGAGGAACAAAATTGTATTCTAGACAACGTTTTATAGTAAGAATAAAACAATCTTTTTTGACAAATTGTTGGTATCACTACAACTCTAAATTGTATTCCTAGGCAGTCGTTCTTCTTTTTATTCATCTTTCCCTTATGCCAATGGTGTCAGGACCTCAAAAATAACTTCCATTTTCTTCTGTCAGCTGTTAGTTGCTTCATTTCTTTTTCGGTCATCCTTCTCTTTCTTCCATACTTTGTTACTGTCCCATCTAGGTTATATGTGGTCGTCCTCTACTTCTTTTCTGGATTGGTCATTTCTTGGGATCCTTTCCCTTGACATTCTATTCAAGTACAATTTCAATTGGGGTTTGTCTAATAGTTCAATTAATTCTTGCTGAAATCTTTCCCTAATGTTAACATTCCTTTCCCTAGCCAATCGGGTTTTTTCTGGTAATCATCTTAAATATTTCATCCTTGCTGCTGTTATTCTACTCTCAGTTTTGGTTGTAATCAGCCAGCTATCAGCCCGATATGAACGAGTAGGTAAGTACATTGTTCAAGAATATCTCCATGAACCTATTAATTTTGTCTTTCATTTTCAATATTTGTAAATAATGTCTTAAAATATTCAACATCACTTTCCACTTCATTTTTCACTTTTATCACTAACATGTTATAAACTAATTGTTAATTTCAGATTTTCATAAACTCGCCAAATAATAATCTACTTTATACTAGAACCTTTCATAGATTGATAAATATGATATTGTATTGTGAAAACAACACAAACATTATTTCAAGTGATTTTTCCTTTGATTATACTATTGAATTATTAATTAAACAACATATAATTCATTTTAGAGGCATGTTTTTTAAGTAAGGTCCAATATGAAACAAAACTGAAAAATATAAATAAACCATTACTATGAATGAAAACTATTTATTTACCTATTTTTTCTACATAGTTGCCATCAACTTCTACATATTTTTTCACAGTGTTTCATTAGGTTCTTCATTCCCCCTTAAAAAAATTCTGCTGCCTGCTATTTAAACCAGTCACTTACACTATTTTTTAATTTGTTGTCATTGTCAAACCTCCAATATAAAAGCTTAAGTTTAAGGTGAAGAATGAGAAAATATTTGCTAGAAACTAGATCAGGGGTGGATGATTAAAGATTTCCCAAAATCGTATCAATTCACTCATTATGAGATTTGCTGTATGTGGCCGGGCATTGTTATGCAAAAAGAAAATTCCCCAGGATAGCATCCCATCTCTTCTAAGCTCTTCTAAGATTTCTTAAAATTTCGCAATACGAAACATCTGTCACAGTAATTCCATGATCACAAAATTCGACAAGCAAGACACCCCTTTTATATCAAAAAATAGTAGCCATAAGCTTCTCTAATGAACGTTCTTGTTTAAATTTCTTTGGTCTCGAGGGTGACAAATGCTGCCACTGCATCGACTGCTGATATGTCTCAAGGTCCGAATATGAATGACAGGTTTCATCTCGCGTAACAACGTGATGAAACAATTCCTCACCTTTATTTTAGAAATGCTGCAAAAATTAATGAATTGTAACAAGAGATTTATGATTGTGTGTGTGTCGGTTAAAACCTTCAGCTCCCATCTTCCACTCAATTTTCTATAGGCCCATTTTCCAGTCAAAACTTCATAAATCTCACAATAGGAAAGATTAAGAAACATTTAAAACAATTGTGACACAGTGAAGTGATGGTTTTCATGATTTTTTTGTCAATTTGTTCAATCAAATTATCCGTCATCAATGATGGTACATGTCTTCAATGTGAATGTTCGTTCACTGTTCTTGAAATAAATGGCACCACTGTTTTTCTTTTGTACCACTCATAATCGGCCCATAAACATCACACATTTTCCAGTGATTTTCGGCTCCCAAAATGTTTTTCCCATCAAAAATCAGACTGGTGTGGAATGTCAATCGCTCATACTTCAAACTTTGCAGGATAAATAATTGTAGCACTCATTATAAATGGATGAATATAAACAACTAACCTCAAATAAATAAACTATTGTTATTAACACCTGACTATTAATTCATGTAAACATGCTACGCTAGCCCTATCTGTTTGCATAGAGTATATAGACTCTAAATACAAACAAGACCTTACTCAACCAATTATTAGCTCAGAATCAAAACCAGAGCTTATTTTTAAATATCGGATTGTAGTGTGTGAAATGTAAGATATCTTTTGTTTTTTAAGTTCATAAAAATATGTATAATTTGGCATGAAAATTATTTTAGTAATACTATGAAAGAATCGTGACTCTATTTGGATGTGCTACTATGGGAAAACAACAGTACTAGATCATCTACATCTTGTATGTTTATTAATAGTCTAGGCATCAGAGATTCAAGACCATCTTATAAATGGGTTATATGAGGAAATTTATTTTAATTTTATTTTTTTTTAATGGAAGCCATAATGACCTTATTTTTACACTAGTTTCATTAAAGAGTTTGTTTGTTGGCTTTGCATATGAGTCTTCAATTAGTTTTCAAGAAGTCCTCATAGTTGTTAAAATTTAAACAGAGCTTCCACTTGCTTTGTGGATTGTCAACTCATCTTAGATGTATACCTAGTAATTTATTGATATTACATTTTTTAATTACATCAGTTTCAATATATTTTAATTATTGTTTAATTATTAATTTTAAATTTTTTGTAACATTGAATAAGAATAAGAATTATAATTTTATTTCTTTGAACATGGGAGATATATAGAATTGGAAAAATCAAGTACATCGTTTAATAAAATCGAGCAGAATGTTTTCAAATGCTTCCCATGGCTTAATGGGAAGATTGTAAATCTCGTGTACTTAATAGATCAAAAGACTGAGTGAAGGACATCAGAACATGGAAGATGAATAATGCCCTGGATACCCTCCACAAGAAAAAAATTTAGACAAAATTTAGTTAAATTGTCAGTGCCACATTTAGACAAATTGCACCTCTAGACAATCATGTTGGTTGTGCCCCTCCCCCCCAAAGCTTTATTGATATAAAACTTGAAATATTAGTTAGAGTAAACAATGTTTACCAAGCTACATTGACTTTCAAAAAGTTTTGTTTTAAAATTATGGAAAAACATGATCTTTTACGCATTAAAATTTCATTAAATACACTTTGTATTGTTTTTAATTTTTCAAATTAAATCTGGATAAACATTATTTCAAGTTTATTGACCATTTACAACAGGATAGGATTGTTCTGATTCTTTAAAATAATCAAAAATAAAATTACACTAAGGGATAGTGGCAGACAATGATAATAAGTAGTTTATTTGTACAGCACACGTTTTTATTTATACACTGTAAGTTGTTTCTATGAAAATAACAAAATATAAAAATGTAAATTTTACATATGTACAAATGAGTGTTTTTCTTTGCTTTACACAAATCTTGCCCTCTCAAAAATTTTTAACCATAAAATTTTTCTGCCTACATTTTTTTGCTCAAAATTTTACACCCTCAAAAATTGTGCACCTTAGGCATGTGCCTAAAATACCTATAGGAAATGCTGTACTGCAGATTGTTCAAGAAGAACACCAATTCAGTGTCTAAATGATAGCTGATACTGTAAACATTGACAAAGACACTAAGCTGAAAATTTTGTATAAAGATCTCGAAAAGAAAAAAATGTTGTGGTAAGATACTCCCTACGGTTTCTATACCTGAACAAAAAGAATACTGCAAGGGAATTTTCGTTAACATGCTGCAGGAAATTGGTAATAACCCAAATATTTTTAAAAAATCATCACTTGTGACAAAACCTGGATTTTCAGTATTATCCTGAGACAAAATGACAGTCACTGCACTAGAAAACATTGTCATCACCAAGAATAAAAAAATCTTGTCAAAAAAGTCCAAATTCAAAGCCATGCTCATTATATTGTTTTATATGAAGAGAGTAATTTTAGAATAACAGATTCCATAAGGCACAACGTGAACCAGCATAAGGAAGTTATACAAAACCAAGAGAAAAAAATCACAAAAAACTACTAGAACTGTGGAAAATTTGCTCATACAGTACTTTCTGTAAAATGGTTTCTGGCTGACAAACATATTGAACATCCTTCATGTTCACAAGATCTGCCAACATGTGATATTTTTATTTTTGTTTAATGTGAAATCTATGATTAAAGGAATACATTTTGACTCAATTGATGTAGTAAAGAAGAAAATGGTAGATTTTTTAAAACAGCTAATAGAAATTAATCTGCTCCACCTCTTAGACAAATTGAAAACAAGACTGCATAGGTGTATAAGTGTGAATGGGGTTTATATTAAAGGGGACAAGCATTAGAATTGTGATACATACAAATGAAGATGAGTTATTGTATCAGTCTTGTTATTTAAATAACACACCTCATATACACCAAATTATAATAATTAGGAACAAAACAAAAACACCATTGTGCAGTTGGCTGGTGAGTATGTGAAATTTAAAAAAATATATATACAGTACCACGATTTAGTATCCAACTAGTACCACCACAAAAACCAGAGTTAGTACTCTTATGGTAATGTGTAATTAAAGTTACATACTCGATGGCCAACTTCACATGAAGTTGGCCACCAATCTAATTAATTTAGTACCCAATTACTACCACTTAATGACATAAAAATTGAAATTATAATTTTTACTGTTAACAAGTAATAAATGTTTATTGTTTGGCGGCCAACATCATGTGAAGTGAGTTGCCTATATGTAATAAATTTCTGACATTTCCAATGTTTAGTACCCATTTAATACCTGTTATGATATGCCAATTATAATTAGTATCATTTATTTTTTTTTATGCACTTATGAGTTTGTCCTATACAAAGAATAACCTAAATTGTATAGATACCTTTATACAGATATACTTACACACAAAATATCACCATCATTAAAGACCAAATTTTTGAATATGACTTTTATCGTTTTCCATTAAGTTTATTCTAAATAAGAAGAATAATATCTCAAACCAATATGCCAAAATTAAGGTAAAATAATACTACTGGGCTTAGGAATTTTTTATGAAGAAAAATAAATTTTCCAAATTATAGGCCTACCATTCAAACTGGAAATAACCTGTAAATAGTATTCATTTAAACAAATTCCTAAACAGAACAATGTAGGAACTTACTTTCAAACCTTTGTATACTTTTTTTTGTTAATGCTCTTTCAGATAGTAAAATCAAATATTTAAAAAGTTATAATTTTCTCTGTGAAATCAGCATTAAGAAAATTGGTTAAGAACTGTGCTTCTAATGGTTTTGGTTAACAAATTTGTCTTAACTAAACTTGAACCCAAAGTTTATACCAAATATTGGTGAATATCGTACAAAAAAAAATTGACCACTAGCCATTTTGAAACTGTTTAAAAATCGTTTGAAAGTTATTGTTCAGATACACACACCCAGCAATCTCGAGGGACTGCTGGAATTACACATTTTTCACATGGTCTTGGGTTAGATTCCTTTCTTTAACCATTCATATCAGATCTCTCTTGACCAACTCTTCTTATTTTCCGACCCTGATGCTATTAGAGTATTCGATGGCCATTGGGTCTTTATTTTAACTTCTTTTCTTTTTTTTATAGATGATGACCGAGAGGTTTTTTTGTTTTTAATAACAAAAGAAAAAGTACACACACACACAAATATAACTAATATATAGTTTAATTTTTTAAGAAAAATACCAATTGGTTAATATGTTTAGTATGTTAAATGGTATAAAAAAGGTGGAATAAAAGATTATATATCATTTTGTACAAAAGTTGAGTTCTATCTTGAAAAAATCTTAGATGATTGCAATGGGTCACTAGCAAAATCCCGAAATAGGAAAATACCAAAGCACCACATATTTTGTTCAAGGTATTTTATTTGCAGGTATTTTTACACCTACTTATACCGGGTGTTTCAAAATGAATAGCGGGGTTTTAAGGCCTTATAATTTTTATTACACTACAATTACAGCTATAAATGATACATCAAATGAAACAGCAACTCAAACAGTTTTGTTTGTTGGCACCAGTGCGCATGTGCACTGTTTTCGCCGCCATCCGTTAGGAAGAGCTAGTGGCAAAGATGGCTACTAGTGAACAGAAAGCTTTTTGTGTTTTACAGTTTGCAAAGACGGAATCTGTAGTTACTGTGCAACGTGCGTTCCGTATTAAGTTCGGTTGTGATCCTCCAGATGATAATAACATCTGTAGATGGTATCATCAGTTTGAAGATACTGGATGCCTTTGTAAGGGGAAGAGTACGGGACAACCAAGAGTTAGTGGAGAGAGCGTTGAGCGAGTGCGAGAGTCGTTCACGCGTAGCCCACAGAAATCCGCTCGGAAGGCTAGTCGTGAATTAGAAATTCCTGTAACGACTGTTTGGAGAGTTTTACGTAGATGCTTACAACTATGTCCTTATCGTTTGCAGTTGTGACAGGCTCTAAAGCCTGCAGACCATGGTTTACGTGCCAACTTTGTTAACGAAATGTTGTAACATGACGATGATGATTTTCTGGATAGTGTCGTCTTCAGTGATGAATCAACCTTTTACCTTAGTGGACATGTGAACACTCATAATATGCGAATTTGGGGCTCAGAAAAACCTCACGTGATTGTACAAGTCCAACGTGACTCCCCTAAATTGAATGTTTTTTGTGCTATATATCGGCAGAAAGTTTATGGGCCTTTCTTTTTTGCAACTGTAACTGGTACTTCTTATCTTGATACTCTACAGTTATGGCTCTTCCCTCAGTTGAAAGATGATGAACAAGTGAACTTCATTTTCCAGCAAGATGGTGCGCCGCCTCACTGTCACAACGAAGTACGCGATTGGTTGAACGTTACTGTACCCGACCGCTGGATTGGCCGCAAAGTACCCAATGACAGAGTTTGTTTTGCATGGCCTCTACGGTCACCCGATCTGATGCACAATATCATTCCAATGTCTGATTATTTCTTCATCTATATCTCTTCCATCTACAGAAGATACCTTACCTGGGTGTCTCCTCATTTAAAACAAAATAAAAATATTTAGTAGGTTAAATATATCCCGTCGTTGAGCACATGTTTAAAGGTACGTACCAGTAACTGACTGCAGTTCGTATAGATAAAATGAAGTAAAACGTTCAGCATTCAGAAAAAAAGAGATTTTAAGACACTCCACTAAATATATATATAGGACAACATTTAAAGTAAATTTTTTTAAAATCATTTAAATACATATGTTATATAAATAAAACTAAATCTTTATAAAGATCCATATTTTAACTTAAATTTATTAAAATTATTTCCACTGTATAGCGTTCATATTTCAGCGTGAGAAACAGAACAAGATAAAATGTGGGGTAGGCTACAGTTGTGAACACTCTTTCAAAACCTCACTCTCTCAAATGAACCAACAAGTTAGTATTTATTGTGCTTTTCAAAAGTTTATTACTTTTGTGATGTATCAGTTATTTTTGTTATTGCCTATGTGATCTTTTTATGTAAGATCAGTCAAAATGAATGAAAAGAAAATTCAATTAGTTAGGCTTACACCATTTAGTTAATAATACTGTAATTTTTATTTTCATAACAGACATGGTTTTTATCAATACACTTTGTAATTTACTTTAAAATTTTCCATTTCAATAAAATTTACTAATTTTTTACAATTTTTTTATTACCATAAATCAAAAAACCTTGAAAATATGAGATGTCCCATATTTTTGAAACACCTTATGTATAATAAATTGTATACTCGTAAATACTTTGACATTCATATGTATACATACAAATCAAGCAACAATGAAAATCATTTCAGAGTATCTTGATACAGTAGAACCCCTCAAACTTGACACAATGTGGACTTTAAGGTTGTCGAGTTTGGGGATTGTCGAGTTTTAGGGAACTTTGGTATTTAATGGTTAGGTTTGCAACAAATACTCAAAATTATTTTAAATAACTGTACATTTATTGATTATCAATGATTAAACGTTTATTGCAAAAAAGTCCCTGCCTGACAACAAAAAAATAGTGTGTTCAATCACACATTAAAATTGTACAATAGGCCTTGTACAATAGGTTCAGTAAACTAAAAAGACCTATCCTAATATGCTGTAATAAAATTTACAGTAAAGTCTACAGCAAAAAACAAATAGTCCATTAAATATTTTTAAAGATTAAAACAATTTTATATATAAAAAAACATTAGAGCAAAGTTAGCACTGTTTGAAAAAACTTTTGATTGATCTTTGGTTTTCATTTTCGACTGGATGTCTGGCAGCTTCATCTCGAAGTCGCCGAAGAAAAAGAATGTCCATACCAAACACAGTCCAATACAAATGCTATAAATTGAACTGCTAATCACATATAATTAAGAGTCGGATTATTTTCCTCACATGGTTAAGACCTTTAATACAAAACTTGAATCATAGTGCTACGACGCTCCGTTGAATTGTTATGACAAAAGACTTGCCACTTACTTTAATGGAATCGGTGTTAATGACCGGTAGCATCCGGGTGGTTAGGCGCTTGGGTTCACAACAGTATGAATGTTTTGACAACAAATGTTTAGGGCTGTCCTGGTCTACCTGGACCCTTTATCTCTAACTTTGGCCTCTACTATACAGTAGGATTAGAAAGTGGCTAGACAAAGGAGCATCCCTCACAGCTGTATAAACAAAAGTAACAAGCCTCAACCTCCGGGCATCTGGCAGGCGCACATGGCGTAAAACAATGCAGTGAATGACCTTGGAAATCCCATGCTCCTTGTCACTGGCCCTGTCGAGTTTGACGGAATGTCGAGTTTGACGGAATGTCGAGTTTGACGGAATGTCGAGTTTGAGGGGGTCGAGTTTGAGGGGTTCTACTGTACTTGGAAAGCGGAATGGTGACGTTTAATGTATTTTCGCATGATCTAAATATATAACCCTTTCAAAACACCTTTATTACCAATACCAAACAACAATTTGTTTTGAAATCCAAAATATACACATGACTTATTTTTAAAATATAAGTTATGTCACAAATTATATCAAAATTATAAATATGAAAATGAGAAAACCTAAAACAAATGGAGCTTATTATATTATATGATTTTGTAGGTAAAGATCGATGTACAATGTGTCCCACGAAGAAGTACACGCTACTGATTTTCTATTAATTGCTTATTCCTCAACCGATTCTTTTGAAATTGTACATATTTATTCATAAAATTACCAACAATGTTGTTTAAAATTTCAATACACTGGTGTTTATAGAAAGAAAATGGTGGCAACACAAATAACAGCCGTTGAAATAAAGTACCGCTTTTGTTGGGTTTGGAAAAAAACTTTTATTGCTAAAAATGTAGTTTGATACAAACACAATTTTCTTTTAAAACAAACTTAAAACTAATTGTTTGTTTTAAAATCAATGAAAATATGAATTATTTATTATTTATTCACACTGAAACCGATCTACAGCAACTCACTAATATCAACGCCTAACAAATGAATTATACACCTATGTAAAGTAATTATGTGAGATCCGAAGAAATTCCTCTTCAATATTATTCTTCAAATTCTCATAATTATTGAAACTATGGGTGTACACTTGCTCTTTTAAATAGACCCATAAGAAAAAGTCACACATAGTTAATTCTGGAAACCGAGATGTCCAGTCTAAATATTAATTTCTACGTCCAATCCAATGCCCTTGATGATTGTTATTTAGTAATTACTTTACTGAATTTGTAAAATGGGGCGCTACTTGTTGATTTAAAACTTTTCATACCTAATTCAAGTCATGGTCCTGTCTGAAATGTCACAAGACAGCATGCCATTACCAGACACACCCACCCAGACAGTAATTACTTTTGGTTTAAGAAGTTTCTGATCAACAGCGTGAGGGTTTAGAGTGTTGTAATAATTAGAGTTATGTCTATTTACAATACCATTGTGGTAGAAAGTCTGAGAAAACAATACGAGTATGCCAATCAGGATCAGTCTCATGAAACTCAATAATGCGGAAACAGAACTCCACTTTTCTGTCTGGATCTTCTTCAAGTAGGTAATGAACTAGGTGGCTTTTGTAAAATTTAATTTTGTATTTCTTTATGATTCTCTGTTTGACACTCTAGATTTGGGCACTACAGTTTCAAACTCTACTTTTCTAAGTGATTTTGGTTTACCTGGATAATGGAGTAGTGAAGTGCATATCAGTTCTTCCCTTATAAGAAGACTGACTGTATTTTTTCACTGCGCTACCCATTTCCAACAACAAATCTTCCCACTTAATTATTGAGTGAGTGGTTGATGGATCAATACCTGGGAAGGCAACCTAAAATTGTCTAATTGATTTTGCAACATTATTAAAACAATGGCCCATCCACAACACTTTACTTTTTGCTAAACTGTAAAAACCATTTTGCAACTTCAAGGGACAATAAAATTGTACTCAAAAGAATAAGGTTATAAGTTTCTGTTTTAATGTAATTGTTGTTTAATTTGAATCGCACAGCTTTTCAACAATTAAATCTGATAAAAGTATAGAGACATAGAACTTGTTTTTGTTTTTTCCGCCATTTTGTTTCTATAAATACTAGTGTGTTGAAATTTTTACACAACATTTTTGGTAACTTTAATAAAAAGTTTGGAAAGTTTCAAAAAAATCAGTTAAGGAATAAGGTATTAATAGAAAATCAAAAGTGTGTACCTCTTCGTGGGATATATTGTATACTATAAGACAATGTACAAACAAAAGTAATACATTTTCGTAGTTATATTAGACAAATATGCTAAATAGTTTTTGTCAGTCTATTATTACTATTCTTTTTCATTTTCAACGTGTAAAAAATGTTACTAGGTACACTAATAAATGTAGTTTCCATAGATATGAAAATTTTATTTATTATATATGACCATAAATAGTAGCTACTCTTTTGAAAAATGTAGTACTAAATGTTAATTACTCGTAAACAGTAAATATAATAATTATAATTCCTATACCATTAAGAGGTATTAAATGGATATTAAATCATGGTATTGTCATGTTTTTAACTATACATAACCATAAAAAGTTTATAACCCCTTATGGTAGTTGTAATAATTATAAATTTATGTCAATAAGAGATACTAAATGGGTACTAAATCATGGTGTTACCAGATTTTTAATAAAACATTGCAGTGAAAAGTTGACAACTAACTTTACGCAAAGTTGGCTGCCGAATAATAAATGTTTATTACTCATTAATTGTAAATGTTATAATTAAAATTTTTATGTCATTACAAGGTACAGTACTAATTGAGCACTAAATCATGGTATTGCCAGATTTTTAATTACACATTACAGTAAAAAGATTACGCCAATTTTAAGTTAAGTTGGCCGCCGAGTAATAAACATTTATTAGTGTTAACAGTAAATGTTATAATTTTAATTTTAAATCATTAAGAGGAACTAATTATGTACTAAATTGTGGTAATTGTCAGATTAAATTGTAAATTGTAAATTGTGGTAATTGTCATTTGAAATTAAATGGAAATTAATTAGGTTGGTGGCCAGGGCCGTCCCTAGAGGTTGAGGGGGCTAGACACTAAAGCGGCCCCCTAGTGACAAATTCAATTAGTGTAAATATTGAAATTAGGGTGTTAAATGGAATGATATATAAAATAGATATACTGTACAAAATAAACTTTATATTTTATAAAAACAAACTTTAAGACATATAATTATAGAAGATCTATAATATTGTATGTGTGTGATCTAAGTTTTATATTTAGGCTATCTGTGTGTCTAAATACTATTTTCTTGATATTCTTTTGAATAATACATTTTTGCTCACAAAGTTAATCTCAAAATATCTCACACTACCAGGCACACCAAGAATGAAAAATCTTCCGTATGGATCTGCAGCGACTTCGCTTCTGATGAGATGGTTGAGTCTGTCATGATTTCAGTCAGTTCATCAAGTGCCCTTAGAAAACTAGCATACTTGTGTAGGACATTGGATACGGAATTTATCCTTGCTTCCCACTTTGTATCACAGACTTATTTCACAGTTAAAAACTGAATGTGATCACTCACAATAAACCATTGCTTTGCAATGCAGAGAAAATTGTATATAATCCTTGTAACAATAGTGGTCTTATAATAGATAAGCAGACTACAAAACAATTGAAACTGAGCGGAAGGGGGAATATTCAGTATATTGGCGATAATTTTTTGTTTCAAAATTTAACTTATATATATCGGTTTTGACATCCAAAGAGAGGTGCCTGGGTTAGCATGACCTACTTGACCCCTCCCCTTAGGACCCTGTTGGTGGCCAAGTATATAACTTTAATTACTCATTAGCGGTAAGGGTACAAATTATGGTTTTTGTGATACTAAATTGGGTGCTAATTCAAGGTATAATTTTTTATTTCACATACTTGGTGGCCAACTTCACCTAAATTAAAAACCCCTAGGTACCAACTTTATATTAGAGTAAAAGTAGGTCTGCTGGAAGTCAAACTTGGTCTAATAAATTTTGAACATAAATAATACTTACTCATACGTGTACCATTAGTATCATATCCAAGTCTTCTCATACCAACAAATTTATTTTCTTGGGGTAAGGTCTTCTTTGTAGGTAAGATATGTTTTGGAAAAGCCTAAACAGATATTTAAAAACATTTGACATAAAAACCTCCACAAAACTGAAATAAAGTATTATTAATTCTGTAATTAGTACCGTACTGTACAAAAATATCTAATCAATCTGTCCATCTAATGTGACATTTTTTAATTTGATTAGTAATGTTTTTTTTTTTAATATTGATCAAAATATATTAATACTTTAAATTTGACAAGCCTAGCCTTTAAATTTGATACACCACTGATAAAATGGAGTGAAACTTTATTTATGATCAACCTAAAATAACTACTTAGTAATACTTTTTGTGTGATAATTAGGAACAAAGTTTGTAAAAAGTGGTTCAGTTTAATAATGTATATTTATTTGACTAAAATTTGATGTTCAAAATATAAATGGTAATTTTATGACAAATGAATATACTTTTACAATATTCCAATTTAACAAAAAATGTCATCAATATGTCTTTCGTCTTTCATATTCACTCCTCACTTCATATATATATTTAATGTTGTATTAAGATATACATATGTATATCTTAATACAACATTAAAATTTATTGGTAAGCAATTTAAATATATCAACATATAAAATTTCAATATTTCTAAAATATTCTGTTTCAACATACAATTTATTTTTTCGTATATTGTAATACCAAAAAAGGTTAATTTGAATAAAATATTTATTATAATGGAAATCGTATTGAGTAGAGGGTAATGGAACGTAAGTCAAAAACATGACTTATGGCTCTTAAGATTAAAATAAAGTAAATTCATATTAGAATAGATTTCCAAACACAAATAAATAATAATGTATAGATTTTAAGGAAATTTAGTCATAAGAAATTTAATAAATTTTGTGTGTTATAACAAAAAAAAATAGACAAAGCTTGTTCCAAGGTGAAATGTAGTGCGATGTGAGAAAAATTCTTGCATACGTTGCGAGATGAGATATAACGGTACAGGAAAGGAAAAAACTCCCATGTGCTCGGCAGTCTTAGAGAGAGGTCTGATATGGTAGGACGTGTTTTCAATATAGAGAAACTTTTACAAAAATGTAGATTAAATGTTAACATCAGTCTTAGTTTGGGACCTGATGTGATCAGACCTATAATAGTTTGTATAGAGGTGTTTTAGTAAAAAATGTAATATGTTTTATTCTCAGTCTTAGATCAGAGCTTAGTGGAGTAAGGTGTGTTTAGTAAAGTCGTAAGTCATGTAATAATGTGAAAGATTAGTTTTAATAATATGAGAAATTAGTCAGAAATCAAAATTTATAATAGGTTTAAAATCCGCGGGTTAGTATACGGAAATAGACTGTTCAAATCATAATTTATTTAGTAAATTCATTTATAAGAACAAAATGGATTTTCAAGACAACAGTATAAATTACCATGTCTAATTTTAATATAATTTAGTTAATAAGAAGTGTTTACTAATTCATGTGAAAAATAAGTGTATGTAACAGCTTAATGTTAACCGCGCAAAAAAGATGATTTGGAGAGGGTATAATTACGGTTAGCAACGGACAGTCTAGAGTCAGTGGCCAGAATGAGCAGACGTATCTTTCTTTTGTGTCGTTCTAAAAATAGAAAAATAGAAGTACTGTTAAATTGTAATATATTTGATTCTTAGTCTCAAATAGAGATTAGCAAAGTATAAATTGTTTAGAAAAGTGATAAAGAGTTTTCAATGATACTGCAAAAGTGGTTAATGGACTTATAGTTTCAGTATAGACAAAGTGTGACAATTGGTATAAAGTGAAAGACTAGACAGTTGATACAAATATTTAATGAACACTCGTGTTAGTACTGTTAATAAAAAACTAAAACATTATTTTAAGAGACTATGTTCTCTATATGCGAGTCTTAAACTGAACGGTTTACCACGTGGCGAAAATCACATATTAAGACGAACATTCTGTTAATAACTATGAACGTTATGAACTATTGTAAAAAATATTTTAGAGTGCTGTGCGAATATACGAAAGATGAACTTTTCTGTCAATAACGACTACAATGGACTGCAAGATACTGGACATCTGAATTGCTATCTTTGAACAAACTTTATTGTAAAAAACCCGGTGTTGTGGTATAGACACCTCATGTTAATTTTAAATTAAGGAGTTTTATTATGTTTTTATAAATTTTACTATATATACATGTTTAATCATTTAATATTTTTAAATAAAAAATAATTCAAGATAAGTAAATAAATCAAATTTAGAAGCATGCATTATTTAAAATAAATCTCCTTTAGAGATTTTTAAAGTAATTGGAAATTCAAATGAAAAGGGATTTGTTGCAACATTTAAAATAAAAATTTAAATTCATTGATTTAATCTCCTTCAGAGACATAAAGAGATAAACTAAATTAGTTAAAATAATAATCATGTGTATTCTCATAACATGTTTTAATGATATTTTTTTGTGTATAAGCATTCTTTGTGTTAATAAATCTTTATGTAAAATTTCAGCACAAGTGTTCTCATTTCATGAAACCAATTCACTGTAAGTACACTGAAAAAAGGACTCACCCCTGAGAAAATTAATAGCATAATTAACTTCATTTTTTCTAAATTGATGTTCACACATCTGGCGCCTTAAGTCGAGCAAATTAATAAATTAATAACAATAAATAATTAACTTCACCTCATTTTTGAATTATTACAATTGTCGCTCAACGTGTGGCATTTTTTAATGAACAAAAGTAACCTTCAAAATAATCTTAAATTCTGCCCCAAGGCTCATAATTAAATTATTACAGTCAGAGTTGGACAGAAAAATGTAGTATAAAGTTTGATTCGCTTGTGAAGTAATAAGACAATAACTTGTGCCGAATTAATCTAAATGCATGTAATGAACAGAGAATTCGAGTGTGTTAAGATGATTAGATTGATTTGAACAGACAATATGTTTCCTAAAAAAACAGCGTGTTGCAAAATAAGACAATAGACTGTCGCGCGCGCAATATTATAATGGTCGAATGATAAACATTTATAAAGTGTAGAAAATGAACTAATTACGTTGAAAGACATTCGTAAAACAAAAATGCAAAGTGTGATTGGAGCAATTTCAATTAACCTAGTTCTACGCGGACTGCAAAACGGACTCATCATCGAAGCCACATTTCAGACATCACTACGGCACAAAGGGTTTTGCCACAACCGTCTGGTAATAATGTGTTATTCAACACAAAGAACTTAATTTATGTACTATGTGAATTTTAAAATGTTTTATGTACTAAAATTTTTAACTTGATATTTTAATAATTATATTTTCTAAATGAATAAATAATACATGTCCATTGACATATTCTTTTTAAAAGTAAAATAAATTCAGTATTAAGTAACAGATATTTCAATCTGTTTTATTTCTTAAATATTTTTTCTAGTTGCAACATAAAGTTAAATTCAAGTTTTCTAAAAATAGTCCTTCTTCTAAGGCAATAAAAAACTTAATCTGGATAGGATGTTAGTCTTAGATGATTTGTTTGGTATTTTTGTGATAACAAATGCCATGTATTAATTTTACTTTAATAAATTCATGTTAAAATTTCAGTTTCAAGTGTTTCTCATTCTCAACCAGAAAACACTTTAAGTACAATAAAATAGAACTTACACCCTGAGATTATAATAATTAAATTCATTTTCTAAATTGGTAAGCAAAAAGCTTCCTGGCGCCCTTAGCTGAGCAAACTTATAATAAAAAAACTTTAATAAAAATAATTTCATTCTTTTCTTTTAAAAATAAATTAGTAAAGTAATAAATTCAATAAAATAACCTTCAGTTTTATATTATTACAATAAAAATTATGCTGAAACTTTGGTCTAGTACAATTCCCTGCAAATCAAATTTAAGACTACATTATTATTACTATATTTCCAGGTGATTATATTATTTTGTTTAGAGTCTCAATACTAATAGAAACACCAAATATGCAAAAGAAAAAGTTAACAAAATTAAAGATTTTTCAGCACATATTTCTTAGAGGATATCTTATTATTTCCTATATAAATTTTTTGCAAAATTTAAAAGATGGCCATTTTGAAACTATGGTAAAAGTCTCTTCATCTCTAAAAATGGAGACCTTATTAAGTTTGTGCGGATTATAAATTTACAATAAAGGTTATGCAGTATAATAAATACCCAAGACATTATTTTAATTTGAGAAAATATTTTTTAATTTAGTGTGGTAATATATGCAAGCGCAAAAGCAGGCAGAGACTGAAGCTCAAGATTGACTTGATACAACCTGCCAGTCGCCAAATTCTAATTACTGTGTGCATTGTGTTTTTAGCAATTTGTCCATTATTCAAGCCATTTGAATTGTTATTAAAAGGATTTTGTGAATTCAGGTAAGTCAATCAGTACAATATATTATACTAACTCATTTTATAAATATTTGAAACAGGTTTATCTAGGATATTTTGTTTTTGGACAGTTCAGCAGTGTGATCATTTCAGTTTGTAGACTTGGGACAAGAATTTTGACTAAAGTATCTATATATTTTTATTTTATTATTTCACTTATTTTGCAGTTTCGCTTATTACAATTAATTAGCTCTTGTACAGTGGTGTGTACATATTAAAATTCTTTAAACTAGCTTTTATATCATGAAACATCTTAACTTCCTTGGAGTTTACTGAGGTGTTTTGCACTGTCCAGATATTGTTTTGGTATATATTATACATTTGAAACATCTTTACGGTTGCAATTTTGTTCCTTATGAATTGTGAACTTAAAAATCTGAGAAGCTATAAAGAATGAAAAGTTAAAACTTAACTAGAGAAGAATTATTAACTATTTTTCAAATAAGAAGAAGTATTTATTTATAGTGTCAGTTATATTTTTATAAACAATATAATTACTTAAGCTCATTAATTGTATTAAGTACAATGACTGCAAAGGAACTTTACATTTGTATGAATCACTTTTTTCTTAACCGTTGGATGTATGAATCAGTTTTTTTTTTATGAGATAATAGTTGTACAGAAAATAATTATGATTCAAAAAAACAAAAACCAATTATATTACCTAAAACGGGCCACATGTGTGTCTATATTTTTGTTATCTTAAATGTGTCCATGTTTGTGTTATATATAGTGTTAATTTATTGACTATGACATTTGATAATGACTGATAAAGAGTCGAAAACCATCAGATTAAAAAAGAAACAATAAGTGTGAAACAGTTTATTAGATATTAGTAATTATTATTGCCTTATTAGAAATTAGAAATTAGGGATTAATCGACAACATCACCTGAAGGTAATTAATAATTAGTAAACAATTCAGAAAGGCTACAATCATAAGTATGTTGAATTTTTATATTTTAGGTATGTTGAATTTAGTGAAGTCGAACATTTTACTTTTGTAAACATAGATGTATACCATTATTTTGTGATACTGTATAAAAAATTAAAGTAAAATTGGGATGAAATTTAATAGGTATTGTAAACAGTAAAAATAATGTGTATTTTATATTTTTAAAAAATCGTTTAGGTGCATATTTGATGTGAAATTGATATAATTATTATGTAATCTAAATATTAGGTTAAATTTTGGTACAAAAGAAATAAAATTTTACGTCTTTTTGGATGTTTAAAAAATATATAATTGTGAGACACCTTGCCTATAATTTAATGCAATTTGAAGTTAAAATGACTTAAAATTGAAAAAATTTAGTAATTAAAATATAAAAAATATATATTTCTTTCGAGTAAATGAAGCGTAGATGTGCTATATGGGTATTGGACTCAGGTTTTGAAAAACTAACAAACTTTTGTCAAATAATAAAGTCTTAATTTCAATTCATAGCCTATATTACAAAGTGTTTAATCCAGATATTTTCATAAATTTTGTTATAGTTTAATTTAAACAGGCTAACTCTGTTCACATTTTTGGTGCTAATTGTAATTTTTTTTAAGTTGGGCGCCATTTTTAATATTTATTACCAAAACAAAATAAAAATAATAAATAAAAAGAAACACTCTTGAAGAGAGTATAGAAAATTTCTAATTGGGTCGTAAGTTCTTTAATATAGTGTAGTCTGGAGAATTTCAAATAAAAATACAGAATCCAATTTCTGAAATGTACATTTAATTATTAAAAAATATTATAGATTGCATACAAGTTAAAATATTTCCTGAATAAAAACATAAATCATCACATTTATTATAACATCATAAAATTATAATTCACCCATACTTAAATTATAATTAATTTTGTGGTTGCAACCTAATTCAAATAAAAATCTTTCATATATAAAAATGCCATATCCTCAAAATTTACAATATTTTTATATTACCAAATTTCTTTTACTAGATACTTATTCTTTAAACATCAAATCTAATAAAATCAACTAATAAATGTTTTTTATTAATGTTTATAATCATTATTTTTTTTAAAACACATCTTTCTCTTATTTTAAACCACAAGATATCTCTGCAAAACATCCTATCCAAATTTTCATTACTGTTGAGACCGATGGTTCTTGGTGGAACTCCATGTTTAAAGAAAATAAAACACATTTTTTTTAAATTTTATAATATCCACTTTTTATTAGTCTAGCCGACCAATGGTTTCGCCTGCTAAGGCATTGACGAGGCTGTATTACAGACTGAATAAAAAAGAAAAAAGGAATAAGAAAAACTTATTCAAATTTTATGTCTCATTTCCGAGAAAATCACTTTATTGTCTGTAAAACATCCTATCCCTTAAAACACAATGTCTTGTCTCTAAAAAACACCCTGTCTCATCTAACACCACGTCTTGTCCCTAAGAAAATATCTATATCACTGAACTGTTCAGCTTTGTCATTGTCTCCATCTTTACACACAACACTCTGATGTCACATTTCTTAAAGTTATATGCACATCTACACTGTTGTCATATTTCTCTTATATCTAATATTATATAAGTTCTCTTATTAATATATTTTTTACAAATCTCTCTGACCATTTAGTACTAATTACCTTCTTTATTTATTTATACTCTTTATTTAACTCTATTTATTATTATTATTATTATTATTATTATTATTATTATTATTATTATTATTATATTCTATAACAGAATACATTCTCTATTCACTGCCTTGAGTCAAACTACTTTTCTAGTCAGACCAAGTTTACGTAACCGAAAATGTACCCTATTACAATTCTTAAATAAATTGGTATTTATTAAAACAAGTATGGTAATCTCTTGTGTAAATTATGTTTAGAACCCTATTAACACATTAGGGACTGGGCAAGCTCAATAGCAAGCCCAATTACTTACCTAAACATTTAAGTAAATTTGTATTCTTACAAAATCTATTATGTTTAACTCAAAACTTTAAAAATTATATACCTGTATATAGTACCATTATTATTTTTCATTTAAAAAGTTTAACAATATTCTCAGTTTTTAATTTTTTTAATTTCAGTAACTCAACCGTAACCAGTTATTTCACAATCACTCTTCCCATCCAAATATTATCCTTGATTTTGAAGGAACTCCTCTAATCCTTCAAGTGACAAACCATATTTAGACCCATATTTCTAAAAAATATATATATTTGGATAAACAATTGAGGGAAAATGGCGAAATTGGAACTGAAAGACATTAATTCTTTACTCAGTGGCATAACGACATGTAAAATCATCACTTTAGAATCATTTTTGACACAATGAAGAAAACAAAAAGGAAAATTTTGGTGTTTTGTTGCAATGCACTCCACTCTAGTGTAAAATATGTGAATTATAAAATATAAGGAATGAATTGCAAAGCCTACTGCCACTGAAGAAGCATCAGTTTGATTAGAAACAAAAGAGAAGTTGGGGCAGCATCAAACGCAACAGCAGACTTATCTATTAAATTTTCCAATTGCTTCAAATGTGATGGTAGTCTCCAATGTGTTTGAAATTTAATAACTATTGTTTTGTAAGGATAATTGTTGGAGGTGGCTTTTCATACAATTTTCATTTTTAAAAGGAAAAAAAACTAGCATAAAAAATAAACTATATTTTTAAAAAAGACTATACTTAAATTTTGTTTAAATTGTCTTGATATTTAAATTTACAACTATCTCTTATGTGAAATTCCAAAGTCTAACAAAAACTTTATAAAAAATTATAACCAAAAAATAATATTCAAATATATATATAATATATTTCTTTCTGTTTATTGCTTTGTTAGTAGTGTTATTTTAGTTTCTATATTAAGTTCATATATATATATATATATATATATATATATATATATATATATATATGTGTGTGTGTGTGTGTGTGTGTGTATGTTTTGTTTTGTTTTTCTAATATGCTTGTTGTTGTTTTCTAATGGCATGATCTGGAGACATTTAACCTATCTGGTAACATGCTTCCCAATATAGAGCACTATACATCTTCTTTTTTACAATATTTATTTATGGATTTTATTATTCTTTTGTCTAATGTTATGGACAGGTATATGTTGTTCTGGCAAGTAAATGAAAAAGAGAAAAAAATGAAGGAAAATATATACCATTGTATCTGAATTAAAAAGTTATTTCTACTCCCAATTAAGTGAAATCATAAAATTAATGGTTAGAATAATTTTACTATTGACTTCTCAGCTTTCATGTTAGAAAGACAAGATTGGTCACTGGACATCATGTATATTGGACAACATACATAGAATACATCCATGGTAGTTAAGCAGTTACTTGACAAGGCATCATGTTTTCCAAATTATGCTAGGTTCATAGAAATATTCCACGCACCAATCTATTTATTACGGTTTTAACACTGACTAATTTACTACTATTTAGTTATCATACCTTAAAGAACCATGCCCCTGACTTCTTCCATATTTCTCTAGTCTCAGAACAAATTTTACACCTCCACACTGATTCTTTCCTTGTTGAAGACACTGTTTCTACTCCACATTTCTGACAGACAGCCTAAGAAAATTGAAAGTTACATGAAACACATTTAACTTTCTACTTATAAATCAAGGATTTTTTGTTTTACAAAACTCACCTTTTTGCAGTCTTGGCAAAGTATACTCGATGTTCCCAGCATACCAAACAGTATACATTGAGCACCGCAAAGAACACATTGGTTGATACCAGTTCCTACTGCATTTCTTTTCATATTATCTAGCCTTTCCTTCAATTTTCTAAAGAGAAACAGTTTAATTTAAACAGGAGTTTCAAATAAAACTAAACATTTAAAATCATTAAACAGTGATCTCCTTCTAAAGAAGATTATAATTTTAGGACAGGGTAAATTTATTAAAGACCTAATTTTTTTTAGTTTACAATCATACCTAACTTTATTCTGTTAATTGTATTTATTAACTTCATTTGATTTTTCTAAAACTTTTGAATATATAAATCACTCTGTATTAATGTTAATAAAAAAAGATGGATTCAATCATATCAGTCTTGGAGAGAGCAATTATATTTATAAATTCCATATTGCCTTATGAATGCTTTAATGCTTTAGTAATAAACCAATTATATTTATCTTGGAGGGTGAGGATTTGTCTCATTGGGAGGCTGTGACTTGTGGAATTTTGCAGGTACCGGTATTAATTAGGACCTCTATTTTTTAGTATATGTAGTGATGACAATTCATTAAATTCAATAAAAATTAAAGTCAGCGAATTAACGACAGACTATAATGGAAAGAATATGGGAATTTAACAAGGTATTTGCAGAAATACACTCTTTAAAGAAAATGAAAGATTTTTTTACCACTCCATACTTAGGGCTTGGAATTAGCTACCAAATTCTATCAAAACTATTCAAAGCCATGTCCAATTTGGAAAATCACCCTCAGCTTATTATATAAAACTGTTATAAACTGATGTTGCTCGGAGCGTGATGAAATGATTTTATTGTAAGAAATTTATGATGAATGAATAAGAGTGTTACTGTGATTATAAGTTGTTGTTATGTAATATTAGTTGTTAAATAAAAAAAGTAAATCATTTTGTTTAGTGTATTAAATTTTATCATTGATTATTGTTGTATATATTCTTTACTTTAAATGTTGTGTTTTTTTTTATTATTTAAAGTTATTTTAAAAATTTTGTGTATTAATTAGTTTGTATTATATAAGTTTTTGATCAAATAGTTTGTATAAAATATTGATCAAAAACCGATAACACCAAAACTAAATGACACATTGTTTACTATGTAATTCACAGATTACTATAAAATGACAAAGGAAATTTTCTGAAAACTATCTAGGTTTTTGAAAAAAAAGTTGCAAAGTAATTTTTTATTTGAAAAAAAAATAATAAGAGTGACCATTTAACTTTGTTTGGTCACAATAGTTTGAACCCATATTGGTAAATAAAAAATATGTAATATATATATATATATATATATATATATATATATAACAAAATACTTACTTTGTATCATATGGACTGTCGACATGTTGACTCAAGTGTTTAGACTTATTGTTGACATGATGAAAGGAAAAGAGGGAAATTTCTGTGTTTTGATGAAATACACTGCACTCAGTGTAGAATACATCAATTAGAAAAGATAAAGAATGAATTCCTTAAGCCTATTGTTGTTGTAGATATAATAGTTCCAATAGATTCAAAAGGGAAGTTGGGTCTACATTAGACACAATGATGGGTGTGTGCATTTACATCCTTCTATCGCGTCAGTTGCAATGGAAGTCTCCAATGTGATTGTAGTTAACATTGAACAAATTAAACAGGACTATAAGGAATATATTACTAAATTAAAACCTAAAGGTAGGAAAAGAAAATTATTTGACTTTTAAAATCCCTTTCCCATGTGATCAAAATTGTTTTGGTCAAACTTGAAGGCCATTGGTTATACATTTAATTTGATTTATTTATTGATTATCTCATTTCAAACACATAGCACACTAGAGAATCATAAATAAAATTAAACCACTATTATACAAACATAATAACAAAAATATTACTAATATAAACAAACTTAAAAAGAGACGTTCAATTTTAAATTAAAATAAATTACACATATACCATATAATATCATGGGAATCAAGCCCACATTAGTAAGCCTATTTATAACTTATGTAAATAAATAAATTATGCATGATGTAATATACTGCTTTCATTAACTTTCTGGTAGTGTAAGACTGTATAGATTCTATAAAGTTTATTTAAACTTAGTAAGAATTTGTAATAAGAAATTCTTTAGAAATAATTATTTCTGCTTGGCTGTGTTCTAAGCATTTCCAATTAATTGAATAAGTGATAACATATACAGAGATATTTTTATTGGATTTAAAATAAATGCTTTACTTATGTAACTTAATCTACATATTCCTTTCACAATTTTATCACTTAAAAACTAGTTGTGTGTCCCCACTCCACCACGTTGAAACATTACTGTAATTAGAACTTTTATTATTAATTCAAATTTACTGACATTAGCTTTATCATGCCCTGCGATTGTTCGTCAATTGTAACTGTAGTAATAGATGTGTACATAGTTATCTAGATAAGATAACTAAATGTAAAGTCCAACAAGTTAGGGACTGTAAGATGTAAGACTGCAGATAATAAAACAGTTGATATTAGACACTCCAATGATGTAGTCATTTACTAACCTAACTTATAACATGGCGCAGTCAAAAAGTGATTTTATAGAGTAAATTAATTAAAATGTTTTTTTTTTTTATATATAAAAAAAAAAAACAGTAGAAGTGAAAGATTTACTTAACAATAATGTAAAATAGTGTGATACATTTATGAAGTCAGAAGAAAACGTGCTTTCTAAGAACAAGACTGCACAGGAAAAAGTAAGTTCAGACAAAGGATTTTCATGTAAGATGGAAAGTACTTTATTAAAACCACCAAAGGAATTGAGCCTTCAAGGTAATGTTGGAGAAAATTGGAAAAAATGGAAACAAAAATTTTTGAATTATTTGTTGGCAACTCAAGCAGAAGAAAAAGAAGATAAACTAAAATGTGCTATATTACTCCACGTAATAGGGGATGAGAGTGTAGATATTTTTAACACATTTAATTTAAAACCTGAAGAAAAAAATAAATTTAATATTTTGTTAAAAAAGTTTGAAGATTACTTCATTCCACGTACAAATGTAACATATGAAAGATTTAAATTTCGAACGCGTATACAATTAAAACATGAAAACATTGATCAATTTGTTACAGATTTGAAAGCTAAAAGTTTAACATGTGAGTTTGGCGACTTATCAGAGAGTCTAATTAGAGATCAAATTACATTAGGCATTCAAAATGAAAACCTAAGAGAACGACTACTTAGAGAAAATTTAAATTTACAACAAACAATTGACATCTGCAGGGCGGCAGAAATTTCCAGTTTACAATCAAAGGATATAAATCAAGATGCTTCAAGGAATGAAGATGTACATGCTATTCAAGGATCGTCATCTTTCAAGAAAAAACAACCAACAAGAAGAACAACTGCTCCAAAAGTTAATAGTGGAAAAAAGTGTTACAGATGTGATAGGCAACATCCAAAATTCAAGTGTCCAGCATATGGAAAAATGTGTAATAAGTGTAAAAAATCAAATCATTTTGCTACATGTTGTAAATCAAAAAATTTACACATGTTTGAAAAAGAAACTAGTGAAAAAGAGGTAAGAAGTGATTATTTATTTATTGGTGCCCTAGGATCGAATAATAAATATGAAACTGACAATTGGTCAGTAAAACTTGAAATTATTCCAGGTCAGTTTATTGATTTTAAACTAGATACAGGTGCACATGCTAATGTAATCCCACTACAAATATATAATAAGCTTAATTTAAACAGACAGTTTCTGTTATCAAGTAATTTAAAACTAACTAGTTATTGTGGAAAAAGATTGCCTATTAAAGGTAAATGTTTTTTGAAATGTAGATATAAAAGTATGGTTAGAGTAATTGAATTTCAGGTAGTAGATACACAATCACCACCAGTGTTGGGGGTAAATACCTGTGAAACCATGAAATTAGTTGCTAGGATAGATAAAGTTACTAAGGAATGTAGTTATATAACTAATAATGAGGATATGTATTTCAGCAATGTAATGAAAGAATACAATGATGTGTTCAATGGGGTTGGTTTGATTCCTGGTAAACATAATATTAAAATTGATAATTTTGCTAAACCAGTTATACATGCACCCCGTAAGGTTCCGGAACCATTAATTATACCTCTTAAAAAAGAATTAGAAAGGTTAGAAAACTTAAATATAATTGAAAAGGTTAGCGAACCGACCGATTGGGTCAATTCAATGGTGATAGTCAGGAAACCTTCAGGACAACTTAGAATATGTTTAGATCCTAAAGATTTAAATTTTGCAATCAAACGTGAGCATTTTCAACTTCCTACATTGGAAGAGATCACAAACAAATTATGTAATGCAAAATTTTTTAGTACATTGGATGCACAAAGTGGTTTTTGGCAAATTGCTCTTAATGAAGAAAGTTCAAAATTATGTACTTTCAATACCCCTTTTGGTAGATATAAATTTTTAAGGCTACCATTTGGAATAAAGTCTGCTCCTGAGGTTTTCCACAGAACCATACGTCAACTTTTTGAAAACATAGAAGGTGTTGATACCTTTATAGACGATATTTTAATTTGGGGTTCAACTCAAAAAGAACATGATTTAAGATTAAGAAAAGTACTAAATAGAGCTAGGGAAGTTAATCTTAAGTTCAATAAAGAAAAATGTAAATTTAATAAACAAGAATTAATTTATATGGGACATAAATTAACTAGTAAAGGTATTAAACCCGATGAAAACAAAGTCCGTACAATAGAAAATATGCAAGTACCTAAGAATAAAAAAGATGTACAAAGACTGTTAGGTATGGTTACTTACTTGAGTAAATTTATACCAAATATGTCTAGTGTCACCTCACCATTGAGGGAACTTATAAAAAATAATAGGGAATGGCAATGGCAATGGGAACAAGAAAAATCTTTCAAAGAGATAAAGAAGCTTATAAGTTCTCAACCACTATTGTATTATTATGATGTTGATAAACCTGTTACAATGTCTGTAGATGCTAGCAAAGATGGTGTAGCAGCAGTTTTATTACAAAATAATGTTCCTGTTGCTTATGCCTCAAGGGCATTAACAGATTGTCAGAAAGGTTATGCAACCATTGAAAAAGAAATGGCTGCTATTGTCTTTGGTTGTAATAGATTTTATCAATATATTTATGGTAAACATGTAGTTATAGAAACTGACCATAAACCATTAATTTCTATATATAAGAAACCTCTTGTATTATGTCCACCAAGATTACAAAGAATGTTAATTAATATACAAAAATATGATTATAGTTTAGTATACAAGCCAGGTAAAGAAATGTACCTTGCAGATACATTGTCTAGGGCATATCAAAACATTGATAAAGACAAATTAAATTCTATTGACACTTTTTTAGACAATGAAATAGAAGCACAAGTTTGTACACTTACATTAAATCTTCCCATAACGTCAGAAAAAATAAAAATATTTCAGGATGAAATTAAAAAAGATAATGAGATGCAACAACTATATAATTGTATAAAAGGAGGATGGCCTAAACATAAGATATTGTTACCAAATATTATTAAACCATATTGGAATGTAAGGGGTGAATTGAGTGAAACATCAGGCTTAATATTTAAAAATCAACAATTGGTCGTACCTGAAAAACTCAGACGAGATATGCTTAATAGAATTCATTTAAATCATTCAGGTATTGAAGTTAGTAAGTCTAAAGCTCGAGAATTATTATATTGGCCAGGTATGTCAAAAAATATTGAAGACCTAGTAAGTAGCTGTAATATTTGTTTGCGTTATCAAAAATCAAATACAAAAGAAAGCCTTATGCCTCACTCGGTTCCAGATAGGCCATGGTCCAAAGTTGGTATTGATTTGTTTTATTTAGATGATAAGGATTATGTACTTGTAGTTGATTATTATTCTAAATATATTGAAATAATGATGTTAAGTAATACTACTAGCCCTGTAGTGGTTACATGTATCAAATCTATTTTTGCCAGACATGGCATTCCTGATATTGTACAATCTGATAATGGACCTCAGTTTAGTTCACAAATATTTAAAGATTTTGCTAAAGAATGGGATTTTCAACACATTACAAGTAGTGCTAGATTTCCACAATCTAATGGTATGGTAGAAAGAGCCATACAAACAACCAAAATCATGATTAAAAAGGCAAAAGCTACTAACAAAGATATTTATTTGTGTCTATTAGAACAAAGAAATACTAGTATCAGTAAAGTAAATTACTCTCCTGCTCAATTATTAATGGGTCGGAGGTTAAAAGGAGTCATTCCTATTATAAATAGTCGATTGAAACCCAGCAAAGTAAATGAATATAAAGTTAAACAAACATTACAGGCAAAACAAAAAATTCAAAAATTTTATTTTGATAAAAATTCAAAGTTGCTACACCCATTCCATGATAATGACAAAGTTAGGGTAAAAATAAATAAGGAATGGATCCCAGCCGTTGTTTACAAAGCAGGTCACAAACCTAGGTCATATATCATAAGTTTACCAAATGGTAGAAAAATTTAAAGAAATAGAAAAGATTTAATCAAAGATAATTCTAAAATGTTTTGTAACAATCCATATTTTGATGAAACAAATAAATTACAGGAAACAGTTATTCCAAATAAAGATTGTGATCCTAATCAAACAGAAGGTAGTAAAGAATTGACTACCAGATATGGAAGAATAGTAAAACAGCCAGATAGGCTTCAATATTAATTTTGATTACAAAAGAAAAAATTTTGTTATTGTTATTGTTTAAATTAGTCTGTAATTTTTTATGGAAGAATAGTAAAACAATATTGTTAATTTTGTTTATAGAAGGAAAAAATTATTTTGTCAATGTTATTGTTTATATGTATATATTAAGAGAGTTTTATGTTCTTTAAATATGTTGAAATGGGGGGGTGTAGTAATAGATGTGTACATAGTTATCTAGATAAGATAACTAAATGTAAAGTCCAACAAGTTAGGGACTGTAAGATGTAAGACTGCAGATAATAAAACAGTTGATATTAGACACTCCAATGATGTAGTCATTTACTAACCTAACTTATAACAGTAACTTTATTCTCCTCAACCTTCTTTTTACTCTTTTCAACCAAGTTCCAGCACAGTAATAAATCAAAAGTAAGATGTTCATTTATTTTTGTAAAATATCTATTCATCAATGTTTTATTTAAAATTGCTCTTTCAATTTTCTTAATTATTTCTAATGTAAGGAGTTTAACTAGCTTTTTTATTTTTATTTATAGAGATACACTCTCAGGGTGTGTCATTTGAAAGAGTAGTTGCAGAATCTTTCTGTACTATCTTAAAAATGAGAGCACTTGTTCTTATAACTAACACATATTTAAAACTATCTTGAAAACAAAATAGTATCCCTATATATATATATATATATATTAAATAACACAGACAAAAATGATTTTAAAGGTATATTTCTCTTTGTATTAAATAAAATCAATTAACATTTATTTATTTTGAAAACACAACATAAATTATTAAAATTATAATCCAAGAAAATATTATGTTAATAATTATAAAAATCAAAACATGAAAATAATTACACTTATTAAATATCAAACTTAGAAACACACACACACACACACACACACACACACACATATATATATATATATATATATATATATATATATATATATATATATATATAAAATTTATTTTGTCCTAGTATTTTATATATTTTTGAATGTTAAGCAAATATTCATTCAAAATTGTAACAGTGGTGCCTTTTGTGACATATCTATAGTTGGCTTTGGCTTCTGTTGAGATGAGATGAACAGAGTGTAGCAAACAGCAGACTGATATTTTCAAACTGATCCATCCAAACTGATGATGGGGTTTGAAATCTGAAGTTGCTGATGAGATTAAAATCAGTTGCCACGTAGTTAACTTGTGCTGGTTAACTTTAGTTGCTCCCTCAATATCGTCCTTTTCTTATGATTATAACTTGAATTACGTTGGTGGAATTAATCACTCAAGAAGCCAGTACATTTCAAGTCTCTTTGTGTATTAGTTGTTTGTTTGCATTAGATTCTAAAACACTATTTTATCACCGATCCTACTGAATGTGAAGTGTGTTTTTTGTGATTAGATTTTTTTGAAAAAAATAATAAAATTCTCCCTGCTGAAATTTATTGACAACTTGTGGAAGTGTATGCAGAAGGAGTTATAAACAAGAAAAATGTGTGTAAATGGTGTAAAATGAATGCTTTCAGAGGCATTCTCTCCACATATGGGCGCTACATTATTTTTTATTTTTTTTTTTTGGAGTGCTATGACCAAAATGGTGATGAATATTTTAACCACATCGTGACCAGAAATGAAGCTCTTCACATACCTGAGACAAAGCATGATATCTAAAGAATGACATCATTCGAAATTCCCAGTATGGTGATGAATGGCATATGGTGATCGAAAAAATCAGTTGTTAATTGGTTAAATGGACAGGTGGCAAACTTCTATAATGAAGGGATAAACAAACTTCTTTCACATCTTAACATTAAATCTCCATGGAGACTATGTAGAAAAATAAATAAATATTGTTGCATTTTCAGTTGGAATTTTGTTTCTTTTAAACATTATGGTCCTTGTCATAATGTTTTTTTCCCCCCCAAAAATCGACTAAAAGAGTTTTGATTAAAATTTTCTCAGTTGTATAGTCTTTAGGATTCCAAAAAGATACTACTACATGGTATATAAATGTAGGATTAGGAATCCTTAAGAAAAAAGAATTGTTGTTATATAAGGTCAGATTTCATGGATACAATAAGATTTAAGTTTTAGTGAAATATTAACATTGATGGTTTAAGCCAAATCATTAAATTGCATGTAAAAAAAATAAATTACAGTCACAGAAAAAACTAATTTAAAACAATAAAGACTCAACTTTGTATGAAAATTAATGTTACACATGGATAGAAAAACCTTTCATAAACACATATGTACACAAAAACAACAGTTCTGTAAAGATTATGTATTATTTGTAAATGTTATTTATTTGTAACTTTTTTCAGCGGTACCTATCCTCCTTCCTCTCCTAAATCTGTAATATAAATTCCCCCCATAATAGACTTGTAACCCCTCCCCACCAATTAAACATTCATGCAAATGTTTTTCATGTTTAGATTTGGAATTACTCTTTACAAAAATATGTTTTTCTAAAAATGAAGTGTCAATACTTAAATTTATTAATTTTATTCAATGTTTAAGTAGATAATAAAGAGCGCAATGTCCTCCCTTTCTACACTGGATGGTCTTACTCTTTAACACTGATCTTTCTCCTATAGCTTACTGAAAAGGAAAATATATAATTGAAGAGAAAGCTTTTTGAATTATTATTCTGGTTTAGTATATTTTAGTTTCAGGTTTAAAATTACCTGAAAAGGACATTATTAAAGAAGAAATTGTTCAACATTTAGTGTTGTAAATAGGTAAAATTTGAAAATTGTAAGAATAAAATTACATTTGTAAGTATTAATGAAATTAAGAAGATTTGTTTAATAAAAAAATGTGCTAATTACAACAAATTATAAATGTTAAAAACTTAAAACACACACACACACACACACACACACACACACACACACACACACACACACACTGAGACGGCGTGGAAAAGTCAGTCGTCTCAAGGTTAATTTAAAACATTTAAATTGCCGCGCTAAACTTCTTAAAGTTGGAATGCAATAGTTAGGTGACGTCACGTGAGGCCTAGGCAAAACCTTGCACGTCTGAGCCTGACAAAACAGCTTATAGCAATTCCAATTTTATTTAAAAACTAAAATATGAAAGTAAATAATGATACAGTAGAATCAGATGATTAATAATATCGACAAATAAATGTAATTGAACTTAAAACAAAAAAGTTATTAAGGAAATTAGATGGGCTCAAAAACTTAAAATTTGCATAAAGGGGAAAATTAAAAATCAAAAGCAATAGAGTCATAAACCATAGGGGATATAGTAATAATCAGCAATAAAAAAAGAAATAATAACAAGGGGAAAAAGGACTTGAAAAGTCATTCTTGGAGAGTTTTTTGAGATTTTAAAGGTTAAAGGGGAATAAACTAAATAAACCTAATAATAGAAAATGAAAAGGCAATCGTATGGAATAATAATATGTGGTCAGAAAAAGATTTAAAGTTAAAATGGGGGAGAAGTAATAACAAAAACTAAAAAGTTAAAGCCCAAAAGCGGTTAAATTAAAGCTTAAAGGGGATAAAAAAGTAATAGGTTATGTATAATAAAGGTATATGAATGTAAAATAACAGAGCAGAGTTTGAAAATAATAATGGGGGGGATTTTATATACGAAAAATACGACGATCAAAAAGTCACGACTTCAAGCATCAATAACTCACAAACCAAGCGAGCTACGACGAAAAACTAAAAAGTTATTTCCGTTATAGAACCAGGAGAATAACTTTAGTGCAAAGGAATTTTGAAAAAAGACATAAGTAAAAAGTTAGGTTGTGAAAAAATAGACATTCGAAAAAAGTGCGGTAACTCGAGAAATATGCGGCCGAAAACGTCGAATCAAGTTTGTCAAGACCCTCAAGAATATGAAGAAGAGGAATCCGAAGAGAAACTGAAGATCGGACCAACCGTTCAAAAGTTACAGCAAAAAGAATGAAAAAGTGTTCATAATCAGAGTTTTCAAGATTGAACAAGAAATCTCAGCTGAGGTAGTGTGACGTCACGGATTAGACTTCCACCTCCCAGAGCCAACTGTCAACACAAGAAAATTGAAATAATAGAAAGATTAAAATATCAATTAAAAGAGTTTTTAATGAAAAATAGTTTATAAAAGTAATACAATAAATGAAAACTAAGCCTAGGACAGCTTTTAGCAGAAAAGATACGTAGTAATTCAGCCGAAAACTTAGAAATCAACAGAAGAGACATTTTTTCGCGAAAGGGAGAAAAAGTGGCTACCTTTTGCGGGAAACATTCCCACAAGAAGGGAGAGCCAAAATTATTGGTCGAAAGACCGATACCCTAGTAAAAGTTGCCGACGAGGAAGGACGTTATTACTGTCACTCTACAAATTTTTTCTAAATTCAACTTAGAAACTCTAATATCAGTTGCCGAGCAGGAAGGACGTTATTTTAGTCACTCTACTATTTTTTCTAAATTCAATTGAGATAAATTTTAAAGCCAAGTATTTCATGTAGTAAAAAGTAACTTATAAAAATTAACTATTTTTGAAAATCAAGAAATAAGAAGATCAATCTACATGGAAGACTAGTCAGCAAGGAATCGAAATTACTACCAGCAGTCCACAACTATAACATAACCAGGAGTTGGAAAGGAGATAATTTGAAGACACCGTTAACCATCTACAGCAAAGAACTTCACAACTTCAAGACCTTCATGTTAAGTGTGAAGGTACACTAAATCTATAGAATAATTCGTAAAAAGTAAACTCATTTAAATTGAAAATTCATTGGGGAAATTTTAAATATAGGAACTTCTTTAGATTCAAGTAAACTCTGCTTTGGTCTAGAATAAGGTTCTATTTCAGTCCAGGAAAAACTATTTGTATTCCTAGCTGGAATAGTCTAGCATTTTTTAATGAATAGGAAATTTGTGTCATATTAATTGTGTAAAAATATTTTGTTTGTTGTTCGATAAAAGATAAATTGTTTTAAATTGTCTAATGGTTAAGAGGATATAAAAATTTTATGCTCAAGTGTTAATTCTTTTTATTCACCATACTGGTTTTAAACATTTCCTTTTTAAATAATTATAGATTAGAAAGGTTATTATTATTAATGTGCTCTGGTATAATATAAAATATAAATAAATAAAAATTATTATCAGAATTCAGGAGCCAATTTCTTCCAAAAGGCACTTCCCCAGAGAGAGAGAGAGAGAGAGAGAGAGAGAGAGAGAGAGAGAGAGAGAGAGAGAGAGAGAGAGAGAGAGAGAGAGAGAGAGAGAGTATGTAAAAGTAATAAAAGTAAATTGAAGGGTTAAGTGGTAGAAGGTGGTATGTCGCAAAAAGTTGGTTTTGAGCTACAGGCCTCTAAAGTTTTTACTTTTTAACTTTTTTCTCATAAATATTTATTCAAATCTCTATTACTATTTTTATTGCTACAAATGAAGGCCTTTTAATGGCTTTATTTATTGTAGCCTAAATATTCACATTTTACAACTACAACAACAAATATGTACATACCTCTTTCTTCTGTTTAATTTATCTATTTTTCATAATCTATAAAAATGGAAAAAGGAGGTATGTAAATTCAAACACTGATATAATGATTACAAACTATTTATTATTTTTTTAAATCATCTTATTTTGTGATTTAGAGTGCTGGTGTAAGTTGCAAAAGTTAAATTGACACATACCACCTTCATGCATTACAATATCCCAGATTTTGAAAAATGTCACATACCACCTTCTTCCACTTAACCCTTCAATTTAGTGAGCAAAGAAATAAAATTCAGAGAATTTTAGTAAATTCAGATTGTAAGTGTTGAGAACAGACTCAGACTTACAAAAGCCAAGTCTTGCAATACCTTTGATAAAAAAAAATTGTAAAAGTGAGCAACTTGGTCTTGTCCGCGATCGAACTGACTCGAACTCCCAACGAGGGGTCAAAAAGTTGCAAGTAGGGATAAGTGGTGAGTGGTCTCACAAAGTGAGCGATACGTGGCAAGTGCCGTCTCAACGTGCGGTGCGAATCGTGGCAACACACACACACACACACACACACACATACACACACACAGACACAGACACACACACACACACACACACACACACATATCGTCGGCCATCTCACGAATGGTCGTATCTCATTTTCTATGATTTTACAGGATGGCAAATAATATGTTTTTCATTAATTTTGAACGCATGGTTTAGAAAATGTATTACATTAAATGGTTTTGTTTCTTTTCCAACATCATAACGAAAGTATGTAATAATATATAAACGAAAAGCAGTTTCCAAGAAATAGGACTATATATATTTTTTTTTCAAAAAACTGAGATACGACCTCTTGTGAGATCAAAAATAATTTTTTAAGAATTATACATAAGAGACATACGACTGTAGTAAAATACAAATAACAATTTATTATTATGTTTAAAATGAATTTAATATAAAAATTTACTTACATTTTAGTTGATGGGTTCCAAAATGCATGTAGTTTTGCAATTAAAATCTAAAAATCTTCCTCAAAATCTGGATTGTTGTAAAGTTTTGGAAATAACATTGAAATAATAATGGCTTGGATTTTAATTAAAAAACAAAATATTATCTGAAAACTTTTTAAATTTGTTAATTACATAAAAATAAAAACTTCTTTTAATATTATAGCACACACATTTTGTCCATATATTTTCATGGTTGAATAGTAATAAAGAAAAATGTCATATCATGTCTAATAATACATTAACAACCTCTATTCTTTACTATGATACTATATTTACGACTATTCATGAGGCAGTGATAAGTAAAACTGTTTGTACTCATCTTGCCTAATAATAGCCAGATCCCCAGTGTACAAATCAACCAAATCTGAATACTTCTTCAGTGGAAGTTTAATTTCAGCGCTGTTCAATGGAGCTAAAAACATATCTTGTATCTTATTGGTTATCCTCTTGAGACGAAATTCTTTGAATGCCTCTTGCTTGTGATCTGTTTTATAAAATATGCTACTAGGTGAATCTTTTGTCACTTTAAATTCCATAACTTGAGTCCAATTGACAACTTCTTCGGTTTCTTTGTTGTCATAACCATTCTCCCGTAACTCTTTGTTGTTTTGTACATTTTTTGCCGATGCTTTCTTCGTTTCATTGTTTTATGTCAAAATTCTCATGTCTTTGGAAAGTTTTTTAAAGTCTAAAAAATCAGAAAATTTGAGAGGGCTGTTTTTGTCAAATCATGTGAGTGCTGTTTTTTTTTGAAAATCATGTAAGGCTGTTTTTGTCGAGCTAGTCTACATATGGTGTACAGCTGAGCAGGAACCAATACGTCGCCTGCTCTTTCCACGGCTCCAGATATTGTACTATGACAAGAATCTCCCTCGCTCTGGCCGTGATTTACTTCAAAATATCTAAGGGATATATCTTTAATATTTTTAGCTTTGTTGACTGTATAAAGCAACATTGAAGCGACAATAGTATTTTTATTTGGACCCCAAGTTCCATCCGAGAAAAGGGTTAGAGTCTGTATACATTTTTCATCATAATGTTGTAAAGCATGGTAAACTACAGTAGAAATTTCTGACGATCCCCTCCTGCTAGCACCTTCAAGCCAAACATAGCAAAAGCAGTCTTTTGTTCAGAGGTTATAAAAAGTCAAATTATAGTTTGAAAGTCTATGTTTATAAAATACTGCATTTTCTTTTGATATTGGCAGATAAAGAACCTGCTGTAAATCAAAAACTGCTGCTAAGTGCGTTTCATTATTTTCTGCTAATTTTTTGCACTTTTCCTTAATATCTCGGATTGTTTCTTTTTGTAAAATATGATTGTCATATTTTCCCTTTGATTTTTGTTTTAGTTCATCTGAACCTTCCATGTATGAAACACATAGTGAACACTGATCTTTTTTAGGGTGGTGAAAAGCTAGATTTTTTGTTCGGAATACTCTTACATAGGTAGAATAGCTCGGTTTTTCACCGGAACCTACAAATTGACTTATAAACATATTGTAAATTTTTGGCAGATTTAATGCAGGATAAAGATACTCTTTTGATGTATCAGATCGACAATAATGAGACTCTACTCTAGGAAATGTATCTATGTGTTCTTCGATCAATTGTCGTATTTTCTTGTCGCGCTCAATTATTACCTTAGATTGCCTACCTCCTCTTTTATCTTTTTCTACTGATCCTTCTGTTGTTAGCTTGGAAATTGCAGTGTGTGAGATTCGATCGGTAATGGACAATGTATTTAAAAAACACGTTTTGCAAATTAAATACTTCTTACCTTGTGCTGTCAAAAAGTATTTAATAGTTTTTTGACGCCTTGAGCTATCTTTATTTTTGCTGGTATTTTGTTTTTTATCTACTACTTCAACGTGTCTCAAAATAAATTCTCTCTGCCTGTCAACGTTATCTAGCTCATAGTAGGCTTTAAAGATAGATTCTCAATGTTCAGTTACTGAGATACGACGGTTCGTGAGAATGTAAAATGCCATTTTGCAGCATTTACAATCTCACGCATGGTCGTATCAGCAGTTACGACGTTTCGTGTGATATTGAACACAGAAAACATGAGATACGCGGAAACATCAGTCCTCTACTATTGCTAAACTAAAAGAGATAGAGATACGACGGTTCGTGGGACTTATTTGGAATACCAAGCCGATGCCTTGGTCGGCGTATCTCAATATTTGAATTTTTTGAGATACGACCATTTGTGAGATGGCCGACGATATATATATATATATATATATATAAAGAACTAAAATAAAAAGAAGAAACATTAATTATTCTTATTAGAAAAACTAATGTACATGAATATTTTATTTTAGTTTCTTTTTTTTTTTAAATGGTGTATATTACATATTACAAATGTTTATAGTATAAAAACCTTCCAGTAATAGTTTTTGCCTTTGAATTCTTGACACTGAAAAATCTATTACTTAGTACTAAAAATCCCCCCCCCCCCAATGGACACATTTTACTTACCCAACTCTTTCTTGCTCCATACTATCGATAACTTCGGCTCTTCTTATGACAGCTAAGATAGTTTCTTGTTCTGATTTATCTAAAGATACTGGTTGTTGCCGGCTGCTGTAACTTTCCATTGTATGACTTTTCACAGACCAACCAGTTTGAAGCCTATTTAAAAAGAAAACCATGTTTATAAGTTTTATGATGTGTATTTTTTGTATCAAATCATAACCTGGAAAACTTATCAAAACTGGTAGATTAATTTGACTTACCACAACTCTACATAGTTCACACATAAACCGCTAAATGATGCAGTAAGTCAAACCTATCGTTTTCCTTGTGGTTATTTTTATACATAAATTTATTACTAAAATAATGGAAATCCATTTGCTTGATCACACCACAGCAACAACGAGCATTAAGTACTCAAACCTCCAGGACAGGCAGGAAGACAGGTTAGTAAGAGGAAATGAAAACTATAGTAGTCTTATCCCAGACAAAGCAGACCAAAGTAGGAACATCTACTTTTCTGTTCAGTTATCTCAGACATACCCACCTTCAGGAGTCTGGAAGGTGTTTCCTGACCGTTTTAAATCCCCCTCACGGAAGTCCAGTTAGCTAGCACAAACTCTATCCCCAAGACTCTCTGTTGAAGATACCCTTTGGGGTACAGAGAAGACTCCAGAAAGACATTACCTCCAACAGTCAAGACTTGCACAAAGGAGGTACAATGTTATCTGGGCAGAAAAAATAGACTGCCCAGTTTATTGTACAGTGTAACAAATTTGTATTTCCCCCAAACTTTGAAATTTCGGATAATTGTTACTGATATGTAGATCAGTATCCAAAACCCTGTGGCTACAATAAATATTACTAAAACGATAATTTTGATAAGAAAGTAACAGATTTTGTAAAAGACAGTTTTTTTGTTTAGTGCTTGTATTAGTCCTTCTTCTTAATTTGCATTTTAGTACTAATTAAAAAATAATCTTAAAATTTTACTTTAAAATGAAATAATCAGACAAAATTTTATGTGCCTAGTTTTTAAATCTCATAGACAAAAATACCCCTTTGTTTATATAGTAGAGAGAGAGAAATTTCCTTTAGAAAATTTTCAAAATAAATGTAATGTTTTTAGTAATTTACAACCATGAATTGTTAAATTGTAATTCTGAATTTTTTTCAGTAAAAATTTAACAAATGCCTTGCAGTTCCCCATTTATAACTATTTTTGAGGTTTCTTTTGAGTTTTTCCATAATCAGGACATTTTATATATTTCAGTATGGTTGTTTTGCTTGACCTGAAACTCTTCCAAACGGTTTAAAATTTTATTTTATTAGAAAATATAGGTATTCTTAACACTATAATACATAAAATTTCTATATTTATTTATCTTATACCGTATGTAAAATTAAAAAAATATAATAATAATAAAATTACATTTCGGTTTATTAAAAAATTCTCAAACGTACAAAATATATATAAAAAAAGTAATTACAAAAAATGTTTCAACATTTCACTACTTTCAAAAGAAAAAAAGAGAAAGAAGAATTTTGCAGGTTGAACAATCAGGTTTATTATATGGTTCACAGTCAACATTTTAGATTAGATTAGTGTTACAGTAAAACCCCGCTTAACCGGACCTCGTTAAACCGGAACCCGGGTTAACCGGAACGGCCCTAAAATAAACGAATAATCACTAGCAGAGAGGAAAAACCCGGCGTATGACTTATGAGAGACCGCCCGCGGCGGTCACTGAACTACGGGGTTGTTTTGACGGGTTTTACCACATACCTGATCCACCACGAGGGGGTGAGGGTTGACCTATAGTACATTTTCCGCATTCCCATATCGCACTAAATAATCAGTGTATCGTGAACTCGCACACCTGCATGTGGTGACAACGCAGTTGCTGTTGTTGTTTTATAGAGACATTTGCTGAATTTAAAAGTGTATACATAGTGTATTCAGAGAACAATTTTCGCGATGTCTATGAAGAGAAAACGTGTAGTAGTGAATAATAGTGATAAGTTGTAAGCCATCAGACGTATAGAAAACGGAAATATTTTTGAGGAAGGTAGCAGCAGACTTCAATGTAGGTACGTCAACAGTTGGTGATTGGGTTAAAAATAAGGAACAGATTTAAAAATACTCCACAACAGGTCCTAATCGGAAAACAATGAAAACTTCTGATTTCGAACAAGTTAATGAATCATTGTTTTTGTGGTTCACTCAACAAAGAGAGAAAAGAGTCCCGATAACTGGCCCTGTTCTTCAAGAAAAGGCAAAGCTCTTATCTGAAATGCTTGAAGGCGATGGAAAAGATTTCACTGCAAGCAACGGATGGCTTGATAGATTTAAAACCCGATACGGGATCCGTCAGTTGAATTTGTGTGGCGATAAAATGTCAGCAAATGAAAATGTAGTTGATGTGTTTAAAACAGAATTTTAAGACATGATCAAAGGCTACACAAAGGACCAAATTTTTAATGCTGATGAAACAGGGTTGAATTTTAAGATGTTACCTAAAAAGTCTTTGGCATGCATAAAAGAGGCTTCTGCTCCTGGTCATAAAATGCAAAAAGAAAGAATCACACTTTTAACTGTAGCAAACACATCAGGTACACTCAGACTTCCATTAATGTGCATATGAAAGTCAGTCAAACCTAGGGCACTAAAAAATATTGCTCCCAATGCCCTTCCAGTTTACTATAGAGCCCAAGAAAATGCATGGATGTAATCTGATCTTTTTGGAGAATGGTTTCACAAACAGTTTGTGTCAAAAGTCAAGCGATTTTTAAAGGGAAAAGGTCTGCCTTTAAAAGCCATCTTGTTGATTGACAATGCTTCAACACATCCGGGCCTTCTGAAGAACTGTGACATTATTGTTCAATTCCTACCACCAATCGTCACTAGTCTAATCAACCAATGGACCAGGGAGTGATTGAGACACTGAAGCGGCATTATAGAGGGTTTCTGTTGCGACACATTCTCCAGGAAAGTGACAGTGGCCAAAAAAGTTTGTCAGAGGCTCTAAAATCTGTGACGATAAAAGTGGTGTATTGGAGTGCTCAATCCTGGGGAAAAGTAAAATCGACCACTTTGCAGAAAGCATGGAACAAACTGTATGATGGTGTGACATCAACTGATGGTTGGGAGGATGAAGATTTTGAAAATTTGTCAGAATCACTGACGAAAGTGCCAGGATGCGAAAACATGGAAGAAAATGACGTCACAGAGTGAGTCCAAGGAGATGAATCCGAACTTGAGCTTTCCGATCGAGACATCGTCGACATGGTGCAAGAAACAGCAGAGTCTGTTGATGGAGATGATGACGGAGATGCGACTATTGCATGTGACGTCAGCCGAGTGGCAGAAGACGCTGCTTTTAATGCTTTCGAGGCAGGAGTCATTCTTACATATTGTATTGAATAATGTTTATTTCATTTAAAATTCATAATTTAAATGTAGAATATGTAGGTACAGTATAGTACAGTATGGGTATTTTTTTTTAGATCGCACTTCACTTCGTTGAGCAGTCACATGATTCTACACCCGCTGATTTGCTACTAATAAAAAGATGGCGAGACAAGGCTGCCCGCAACCGTGTTGAAGAAAAAGTGCAGAAAAAGATTGTTGATTACTTTAAGAAATAGCATTTTAATGTACATTTGTAAATATTTGTTTTTGTATTAAACTTACGTTGGGAAAACCTACAATATGTATGCATATTTTTCTGAAATTAACCTTGAAATACCAACATTTGATTATCCAGAAAAATGGGTTATCCAGAACGGTCCTGCCCCCATTATTCCGGTTAATCGGGGTTTTACTGTATCATCTTTTGGAAATTTATGCCTAACAAAAATATTTAGAAATTTTAGAAACTTTAAAAATACATTTTTAGTTTTGGGAAGTATCCGAAAACTAACAGCTAGTCAGTTGAAAAATGTAATTTATCAAAACTTACATGTCAAAATTGTCCTAAAGAAGTAGCCCAACAACAAACTATTAAAGAACATACATGACAGGACATTGTTTTGATATTATTCACCAAAATGAAAGAAAACCAGTTTTAGCACATGTTATCAAACATCTAAAAGTTTTTAACATTGCTATAACCTAAAACCATAAAAAAATTAATTCCTAACACAAGAAAACCAAAACAAAATTGAAATTGAATTTACAACTGGTAGAATTATACTTCATTCGGCGAGAGTTGTAACAATTATGAAATATATTCTCTTGAAGAGATCATATAATTATGTTACTTTAATAGAAAAATGAATTTAAGAGTTTATTATTTAACCTAAAAATTTGTTCTGCATTTATGGGCGCCAGGAAGCTTTCGCTTACCAATTTAGAAAAATGAATTTAAATTAACAATCTTATCTCGGGCGTAAGTTCTTTCTTTAGTGTACTCTCAGTGACTTGGTAGAATGAATAACACCTGAACTGAAATTTTGACATAAAAATTTATTAAGCACATTCAAATTATCAACATGAACATACATCAAAAATAAACATATCATAAATATCAATTACTATTAACATCCTAGTAAACCATGAATCTTAGTGCCTTTGAAGAAGGTCTATCTTTTCGGTCAAAAATTACTTTAGTTGAGAATTGTATTAATTAAAAATGAAACTTGCAAGTATTGTATTACTTTACTGAAGTTAAAATCTCAAATATGAAAACTTTATTCTTTTGCCTGAGTACAAAAAATATATAGAATAGAAAAATTAATTTTGTCCATTACCTAACTGATATTTGGACTAATAAAGCTTTTTAATGAAATTGATCAAATTTACTAAATACAAAGAAAAACATGGAACATATTATAAAAAATTTACATAATTGAAACATAACATGTGGTACATGATTTTACCAAACTGTAGAAACTCATTGTCTTTTAGGGTCCATTGTTCCTGAACCTGTGTTTGTAGCGTTGAATTACAGTTGAATACACCTGTACTTCGAATAATGTCCGTGTTATAATACTTGAGATTCAGTTCACATAACGAATTAACACAAAAGTTCATTGTTCATTTTTTGAAAAGCACGTGTATGAGATTGCACAATATAGTTCTTTTTCCAATTTTTTAGACATAATTCTAAAACATACAATATTGTCTTTGTAACTCTTACGAATGTTTTTTACCATGAATTAAGCAAAGTTATTACTTCCGAACAAATTTTCTACCTTATTACATAAAATTCATAGCACAACCTAACATAGGTCTGTGGGCAACTAGCCCCAAAGCTCGACTGAAAATTAACACGTTCTCCTCGCTTTTGCGAGCCTGTTTCTCCCGGTTAAAACAGTTTCAATAGTTCAACACACTCCCCGACGAATGTCCACTCATGACTATACATAACACAAATTTAATAAACACTTTATTTCAACAATTTATTTTAAATTTATACATGGTTATTTATTTTGTTGATTTGGAAATCTATTCTCATCTTAAAATTTACTTTGTTTGGTACGAAATATTACTTAATCCAGTTACCCCCACTATTTTACCCGCTGTTTTCAAATATTTTAATCAAACCAACATTTTTACATTATTACAGAGTCTGGAATGAAGCGCTGCCCCCTACAACATTATTTTATGGCCCAGGCAGACTGTGTCACACATGGATCTACATAAGGTGCCAGCCATCCGCATATACCTAGCCCGCATTCAATTAAGTTGGGCGCCATTTTGTAATGCTTTAATTACAAAAAATAAATAAAAATAAATATTTAATTATAAAATTGATAACTCTAGCAAAATATCTCAGAGGTTGTGAATTCTTTGGAAAAAAGTGTACTTAGTAGAATACTGGACAAAAATACAAAAGTCTTTTTTATTCTGAAATGCACATTTTATTATTTTATTATTTAGACAACACAATGTAACATAAGAATACTTATTTTATGAATCCGAAAATACCTGTAAAATATGGAATTATATATATATATATATATATATATATATATATATATATTTAAAGATTACGTTCATAAGAATTTAGTGAACTAAAATTAAAAATTTAATATACTTTGAAAAAATTAATATTCTTTTTACTTTATCTTGTTAGTTTCATAAAAACATCATTTCAAATTTTAAAATATCAAAATTATAATTTTTATCAAAGAAAATCTTTTACTTATTTAAAGATTTTGAAAATTGCATTTGAAAAAACATTTCATGTCTTCTTAGAAAAGACATCAGACATAAATACAAAAAGTCGAAGTTCAACAAAATCACATGTTATAAATCAATTATATATTTTTTTTCACATGAATAATAGTTTATGCGTCACGTTGTTATTTTAAATAGACTTTTTATTAAAAACACAACTTTTCCTAGTTGAAGTCACATGGCGTCGTATCACCAAAATCACTACTATTGTTTTTTAAAGTTAATGTTTCAAGTTCTCGATTTCACTTATGAGAACACATCAATTGTTCACTTAATTATTAGTTCAAATTAAAATACTCAAATTGTCTTGTTTTACATTAAAAACCAAAAACTTAGTCTTTTGATACATCATGCACATTGTCTATTCCACAACATTATCAAATCAAATATTTTTCACTTCTGAAAGTTTGTTTTTGACTCAAACGAAACTAACTCATAATAGTTTATAACAATATACTATGTTAAACAACTCTTAGTTATTTAAGAAAACACTTTCTTTTTATACCTCCATTTCGTTAGGATGATCATGTCTATCCAAGTAGCGTGCTCCTGCTTTAAAAGTTCTAAGAAGTTCAATATATATATCCCATTCTATTTAAGATCAAAGAACTAAAAATGTACAATATTACAAACTCAAGGGCAAAAATTAATTGATTATATTTGCCATTTTAATTATTTTTTTTAATACAAAAATTTTAAATATAAAATTTACAGTTTATTTTGTATTTATTATTGCTATATGGTAGAAACCTTAAAACTTTAATCAATCATTCTCATTTACTAAAATTATGATGATACAACAATGTTAAACTGGTATTGTTTCAATTGTTAATTTATTAATTTTAATCATCCTTAAGACGAAATAAAAATTATAATTCAATTTTTTATTTGAATAAATAAAATGGCCTGTGAAAGTTGTGATAAGCCATTGAAGGATGTCAACCTCTGCAACAATCTCAGGGGACACTCTTTTTCATGCGAAAGAGGCTTCCACAAGCCTAGGTCATATAAACCTGTGCTACAGAGAAACCCAGTTTGTGATTTTCTTAGTTTAAATCACTGTCCTGCAGTTCTTCAGCTAAGTCTGATTCACTTTAGCTGATGTCATCTTCTTGGAAATTCATGCCAAATGATCTTTTTTTCCATTTATTCTACGATGTTGTCCAATCTCCACATTTTTTCATCTTCCTTTTCACATGGTCAGTAGACTTTAGCCATAATTCCTTAGATACTTTTTTTAACCTTTCTTCCAAAAGAGGTTTCATATCTTTAATTTTGTACATTTTGTTGTTGGAGAAAATTGACCCTTAACTTGAGCCCAAATAGTTTATAATGTGTTAGTTTATAACAATTAATTATAAAATTAATTTCTGTTGATAATACTAATTTCTACTGCTTTAAAACAAAGCAATAATTATACTGTAACAAGGATTAGATAATTGTTTAATAAAGACGACAGCAAACATAACTAAATACAGGCTTAGTAACGAGTTATGAAAGATCTAATATTGTTTTCTACAACTAGATACAAAAATGAAACTTTTTTTGAGATACAAAAATTTAAAAACCATGGTAAAACCTATTGTTCATTGCAATTTTTGTGAAAAGCCCAAAAAAGCAACTACTTAAATGACTGATCTTGCTGGTTAAGGAATGTGTCCCAAATTTTGTAGGAAAAAAAATCACGAACCCGATATTTTATACATCATATCTTAGTAGTCGCAATTATATTCTGATTTCACTTAAATTCGGCAACTAGGATTCATAGTTTGGTAGTTCTTCAGTAAGATTTATGTTCATTTCATTGACAGATACACTTTTCCTAACCCGAAACTGAAGCAATCTTTTATATGTAACTTAAGCAAACTTATAAAAACAGCAAATAAATATCAATGAAGACTTGAAAACACCAATTTTAACAATAGCCTAGGCCTAAGAGTACTTATGGTACTAAGAGTACCATGCTGTAAGTATAAATTGAACACTTAACAACACAATACACGAACTTTACACACTAAAACTTAAATTACACAAATAAAACACCTAAACGAAACATAACCTAAAAACGAACGTCCACTACCGAGTGCTCTTGTAAACTATACCGAAGTAACTGAAGGTTGTTTCTGAAACAGTTGAACTTTTACTCAAAGAGATAAAGAATTGTACAGGCATTGACATGATAGGATAGGTATCTATAACATCATCATTATTTGAATTTACATTTTGTCAGTTTATTGTATTGTACGTTGATTGTACTGTATTGTATTGATTAAACTACCATTTTAAAAGTAATCCCGTACGTTGGTGTTCTACCGTAATATAAAGCATGGTTGTGAGGATGTATTAAACGTAAACAGTGCAAAACACTGCATTTACTTTCTCATAAACCCTCCTATAAAACGAAACATAATATTTGTCGCCTGTAATTTTTATTATTATGGAGTCATACTCTATGTACATATTATGGAAGATAAATTCTTATAAAAGGGTTCAAACTATATGAAACTTTTTGGAAAATTTAAAAAAAGAAGATTATTTTGTAAGCTATTTTATATATTGAAATCGAGCTTTAGTTTGTTGAAGCTTTGCTTGTGCCATGAACACAACCTAGGCTTAAATCATATTAAATTTAATTTGAGTTTTGATTTAAGACTGTCAAGGTTCACTTTAGTTTTTCTTACCAATTATATTTGAAAGGTAATTTCCTTTTACTGGCGATATGGCACAGTGCATCACTAATTTCACATTTTACCAAAATTTAAACAGAATCAGTTGAGCCAATTTCAGAAACTACGTCTTTTATAACAACTTAATAAACATTTATTTAGTTTTTTATCGATAACTCTCCAACTATCATTTTTTAAGATATCCTCTTGTTTAGGTCCTTAGACACTAAAGTTTAGCAAAATTTTATCAAAATCGTTTGAATTGATTTTTAGAAAATTATAATTTGGTTTTTGTTGTTTTGGCAGTTATGCCTAAATTTTGAAATTCAAAAAATGCGGAGAAAAAAAGATTTCCCAAATAACTATTGTAATTATTCAAAAAGTATTGCTAAGAAAAGGTAAGCTACTTTGTTCATTAAAAGCCCCAAGAGTTGGGCGACAATTGTAATAATTCAAAAAGTAGAACTGCAAGGTGAACTTGAAGAGTTCTTAAGTTTATGTTACTTTACAAAAAAAATTAATTTATGAGTTTATTATTTAATCAAAAATATTGCTCAGCCATGGGCGCCAGACTTTCGTCAAAATTAAACAAAAATAAAAATGAATTTTAGTGAATTTAACCTCAGGGTCGCAAGTTCTTTCATATGTGTACTATACAGTGAATTCCGGTTGGAAATGAATACACTTGGCTGAAATTTTGACATAAAATTTTATTAGACATTTCAATAATTAAGCATGTACATTAATCAAACAAGACATATCATAAAATATAACAATAAATAACATCCTGTTAATATTTATTATTTGTGCCTTTGAAGAAGGTCTAATTTGTAATTTCAAAATTTGTTTTTTTATTAAAAATTGAATTAATTTTAAAAAGAAACTTGCAAGTATGAACTTTAATTTATGAAATAAGAAATTTGAAATAGTTTCTTACTCATTTATCTGAGTATTAAAAAATTTATAAAAGAAAATTAATATTGTCCACTACCTTTATGGTTAGCTGGACTAGCAAATGTTTTTTATAATGGAAATTATTTAAATTTACATATATTAAAACTACAAAAAAGAAACATAGAACATATTAAAAATTATATGGAATTGAATCATAACGTGCTGAGTCACGATCTCACCAAACTGTCGTAAGCCATTGTCCTTTGCTGATGAATCTCTGGTAGGTATTTTTCGGCGTGGAACTAACGTTGACTACACCAGTAATTCTTGTATAGTTCATTTCTAGGTAATTGATAATAACGTTCATACAACACATCAAATATAATCGTTCATAGTACGTCTTAACAAAGCACCTGTACCACATTGCACCATTTAGATTCTTTTGCTATTTTTGAGTCCTCACGTTCAAAAAAAATATAAAATATTGTTTTTGTCACTTCTAAAAAGTTTGTACACCATATTTCCTGCAACTTTAATACATTCTAAAACATAATTTATTGTTTAACAAAAAACTCGTGGTGGACACTAACATAGGTCCGTTAACGACGGCACCCAATCTTCCAGTGTTCTAAGTCTCGTGCAAATCGAGAACCTGTTAAAACTGGTAAAAACTGCGCACGCACATCCCTCAGCCACAGTTAGATTCAAAAATCATCTACCTCACTTCCTAAAAGAGTGTCCAAATTGACTTTTTATATAACACACATTTTCATTATTAAACATTATCTTAAATTTATACATTATTAATTGTTTTTATTTTGGAAATCTATTTTTATCTTTATTTTATTCCGTACCACTTTGAAAATCCCTATTATACATTTGACTCGAGTTATACCCCCACTATTTTACCCGCGATTTTAAATATTTTAATCAAACCTTAATTTTTACATTATCATACTATAAGATGCGCAATTATAAAACTTCATCAATTGGGCAGATTTCTAAGCACAAGACAAACACATCATTACAAAAAGAATACTTTATAGGACGTACCAGTATATATGAGAAATTAATGACTTTCTCTAAATAACTCCAACTGTGGTTTAAGGATGCATCTATACAGAATAGGTATATGACGGGAACACAGTGTGGGTTAGATAACGAAATCGATGACCATATAATCTTTGATTATGCAGCTCTTACAGGCAATAGGCTTAGAATGTTTGGATTACAAGCCTTGTAAGATGAGCAAAACGGTGGGTTCATAAAACAAACTCGTTGAGAGGACTAATCTGCTACATCAGAATCTAGATCCTCGATTACACAATTTTATTAAGAACACCGCAACCCTTTTTTCTCAATCTATTCTAAATAAACAGAACACAACACTTCCCCATCTAGTAATATTTAGCTCTGTCCTTTACATTCAAATTTTGAGATATTTTTTAACTCATTTCACAATTTTCAATCGACATGAAACTTTGCATAATTACATATTCCAAATGACTTGAAGACAATAAGGCATTCTATCAAATTTGAGTGACTCTCTCCCCCTGCTTCAACAGATTCCAATATTCTCAGACAACCCTGCAACTTGAAATAAGAATTGGAAGTTAGTTTGCCTATTGTGAATTTTGTACTTTCTTGTTAATTTTAACTATGTGTTATTGACAGGAAACGAAAAATTCATTTTCTATTTGCTGTCCGTCCGTTGACGTCTACACATAAGCAAGATAGCGGGCACAAAAATTATGATAGGAATATGAAATTTGGTGTAGAGAACTAAAGTATGATCATGTTGAATCCAATGTAGATAAAAATGGTATTTTAAACAGTATGAGATATTTCATATCTCGTTTGTTATTCATCTTATAACACATTAAATTATATAAAAACTTGCAGATTTCAGTTCTGCATGCATTTAGTACCAATCCTACGCCTCTACATAGCAAAAAGCGAAGTTACTATAAAAAAATAAACCCTAATTTCCCAAAAAATGTGATATTCGTATAATTACTAGGACTGCGTTAACGACATGAGTGTAGTGAGTAAGGGTCATTTATACCGCTACAACATACAGGCCCACAAAGGTCTACACAGACATGAGTGAGGCGATTGGAGACTTTTTAAATATACACATATACGAGGCCCGTTAGGCTGTTAGAAATAGTTGTTAGGAATCATTTTTACGAATTATTTTTAGGTAAAATTATAAAATCTGTAATTTTTATTCCAAGTCCCAAGACAATCTACAGGGAACTGCACAATAATAGAAAGACAACATACAGACATCATTCCAAAAACAACCTTTTTGAGACTTCAAAACGGATATCCACAAAAAACAAAGAATCTCTTATTAGACCCACCACCACTTTTTCATCTGTGGTGTGGATATATTGTAAAGTAAAAACGGGCTGCATCATTGGTTTTGCGAAATTTTTTAACTGTTTAAATGCCTTAACCCAACTTAACCAGGGTACTGGTTATTGTTAATAATAACAGGTTGATGTAATAAAAGTAGTGAAATAGTGTGTTATAAGTTGAATAACACACTAAATATACACAAATAACTGTTTCAAATGACGGCCATTTTTACATTTTCAATTGGATTTTACTGAATTTCAATATAATTTAATATCATCACACTAATATCCCTAATACCAAATTTTATATTATTCTCTTAATTGTTGTGGGCGCTGTCGTGCTTACGTAGAGACGACGGATGGACAGTATGGTAAAAATCGCTTTTTTTTACTTTGCAGTAGAATTTTCGGAATTATATTATCAGGTTTCGGGTAATTCATTCCCGAGATCTCGAGAAGGTCAAATTAATGTAATGTTCATTTAGTAATAGAGCCTATGGTTTCGTGAAGATCAGTCAAAATATTTGGAAAGTCAAAATTAACAATATTTTAAACTTCTCTTTTTATTTTAAACAAACTTGTTCATTTATTTGAAAAAACGAGTCTATAAATCTAATGTTGATTTAAAATTATATCCGCTAGAGCATACACTAACATTTCAAAGTATAGGTGTTCTGATAATAAATATGATTTCTATATCAGAGTTTAATTTAATTTAATACTTTTTTTTCTTTCTTTTCTTTTCATTTCATTTCTTACGATAAACTGTTTTGATAAACATTGTCGCATGATTACGTTATGAAATATATTATAAAAATGAACATTTTTCAGACCATGCAGAAAGAAGTTAACTTATACAAGCAAGTCATGCAGAATACTTGTTAAGAGGTATTTTATGATATCAGTATATCTATAGACTATATCTTCTGGCCTAGTTGCATTCCCTTTGACATAACCTATAAACACGACAGTTATGTAACTTGCACATGTAATCTTTAAAAAAAAATAACATATTTCTCTCTTTCATCAGAAATCGGTTATTTGAAATTACTCAGATTTTCATTTATTATCCAAACAAAATTAATTAATAATGCTGTGTCTGAGTAGCCTAGGCGTATTTTCAATAGGGTTAAAGTGTGGTCAGCACACCTGCTGCCCGTCGTCGCATTTGTTACCAAATATAGCTTCTACTTCGCTTAGGATGCTGGAGATAAAGTAATTAAAGTTTCTTGAAAGGTAAACATTATTTTGTCAAAAATATTATATATGTAGAGTTTTTGATTGAGCACTCTAATCAAATTAAATTCTATTTGTATTTAGTATAATATAAATCCATTATCACTAATATTTATCGTAAGGGTATCTAATATAATTTGCTAAAGGTAAGAGGGAAGCCTTAAAACTGTTTTCTGATAGACTTGTATCTTCATCTATTATATATTTGTCATATTTTCCTCTCTCTTCATTTGCCATTTGAAGAAGGTCTTTTTTGAGCATAGTAGTCTTTTAGTGCAAGCCATTCAACCGAATGTTTTTTGTCCATGATTTTGTAGGAAGCTTTTCATATTTTTTGAGTGATATAAACCATTGTCTAAGACAATGACAGCTTTTTCCATCAAAAGGGTCAAATACATGCTTGAAATAGTTAACGAAAACATCACTGTTAATTTCTTTGTGATAATATTGGGTAAACTTAGTAAGAATATTAATTCACCCTTTTGAACAAAGCTGTCTTTATTTCCAATGTGGGATACAATAAGACATTTTCCTTTTCCAGTAGAGGTTTTCAGTGAAGATCATTTAGGAAAGCCTCCTTCCTGCTTTCACTTCAGTGTCAATCCAAACAGGTTTTTTTAACGGGACTCTTATTGACCCACGTCTCATCTTGGTCTTCCCTCTTGATGAAATCTTTTGATAATCAAAGATAATCCCATCGCCACAAAATGATTTCTTCTCTCTCTATGAGAAAAGCATTTTTGCCTCTTGCGGTAAACTTGAAGCCCAACTTTTTCAATACTCAAACATCATTGTCCTCTTGAATTTCAGTAATTTGTCATCTATGTTTACAGCTTCCAAAACTTTATTCAATGTCGGTGGCTCATTGAATTCATGGACTATTCTCCTAAAGCACACTTTATCAGTTAGTTGATCTTTTCAAAAGTTTTCTGTCTCTTTTTTTGTTGACAGGTAGATTTTCTTTTGTATGCAGCAATTATATTGTACACACTAGATTTTCCTATTCCAACCATATTTTCAACCTTCTTAATGGCATAGTCTATTAACACACAGAACACAATTCTCATAAAAAAAATACGCCTAAGTATCAGACGCATTTCAACGACAAGGTCATTCTCTTCAGTGATACACAAGCTATCACTGTAGAGGTGGTGTAGCTCATTTTGTTCCAACACATTTTTGTAAACATTCCCAATACATTGTTTCTTTGCACTATGTATCACTTGCCCACTTTTGTTCTTCTTTATTGAGGAAAGAATTTCCATCCTTATTTAAAATAACCAACTTATTTTTAAAACTTTTATATCACGACCTTAACTTAAATAACTATAATAAAATTATAACTTTCTAACACTAAATAAAAACCAAACATACTTTTATGTGACTCACATGATGGTACAACAGAAAAGCAACAGTGACAGTGAAAACATCTGACATACAGAATGACTGAGCATTACTCCACGGAGAGTGGAGTAGCAAAGATAAAGTTGCTGGTTAGGCCTACTAGGAACTACTATGAATCATCCCCTAAGTACACATGGCTGTCTCTTCCCTCATTGGCTAAGTCATATCATGGGCAATTGTGAGGCGGAGCTTCACTTCAGACTCTTGCCGAATGAACTATAGTTAGCCAATCATTACAACAACAACAAATTCAGACGACCTTAATATTTGATAAAATACAATAAATTTATAATATTAGTGGTTAGTGCATATAACTATTATATGTATCAGCTGACTAAATTGTAACATCATATTTTGTAATAATTATTAATCTTTTCATATTTTGTACTTTTACTTTTGACAAAGTTTTAATAAAATGAAGTGTAAAGTACTTTCTATTTTTATTTTCTTTGATATACCAATAAGTTAAATACTAAGGCCTTTTGGTAGGTCTATTTATAAAAATATCTATACGTTTTCTACATACAGAAACACATACAAAATTCAGATATATTTTTCACTAGTTTGCAGTATAAAATGTTCACATTACAGAATAATTCTTGAATTTCTCAACTATAAATTCAAAGTCCCAAAAATTTCAAACTTTACAGATCTTTTCACCATTTTAAGAGGTGACAAACCAGTGCCACCCCACCACAATCCCTATACTTGCTTATTTTTTTTATCATTATAAACAAGTGTATCAGCTATTGACGAGAATTTACATTTCATATTTAAAATATATTTACTAAACTGATTATAGCAGCATTCAAGACTTATCTGTTTAGTTCTGACTTATATATTTTAAATTTTGAGTTTAAAAGTTGAAAGCTTCTAAACTCCCTTCTTATATTGCTTGTAGACTCACTTGGCTCTAAGGGCTAACTGACGATCACTTGGACACACCCACTGTTGCTTAGATGGAACCCTTTTGTCAAAGTCAACCATGTTTCCTGACCTTTGTGCTGTAAAAGAAGTTGTATTCATGGTTCCATAACAGTGTAGAAAAGGGCATAAAGTTGTCCGACCTAAAACAATAAAATTGTTTTGTTATGAATTAAGATCTGATGATGACTGGGACACATTTGCTGTTGTTTAGACCAACCCTGTTGTCAAAGTCAACTATGTTTCCTGACCCTTGTGTTAGTCATAGTTAAATAATAGTTTAGAAAAGGCCATAAAGTTGTCTGCCCTAAAACATATTATTTTGTCATGAGTCAGGATCTGATGATCACTCAGACATACCCACTGTTGTTTAGAGCAGACACACCCACTGATGCTTAGATATAATACTGTTGTCAAAGTCAACCATACTTCCTGATCCTGAATTGCAGCTCTATTATAATTTAGAAAAAGATAAAAACTTCTCTGACCTAAAAAATTATTTTGTTACGAGTCAGGATTTGATGATCACTAAGACACACCCATTGTTGCTTAGATGTAATCCTGTTGTCAAAGTCAATCATGGGTCCTGATCCTTTTGGTTTAAACTTAGTCAAAGTCAAGGCTCCATAATAGTTAGAAGACAGAGTTGTCTGACCTAAAACATTAAATTGTACTGGCATGTGTCAAAAGAGTTTACTGTAATTGTAAATTAACAATGTGTTTTCTTAAGTATTAAAATAATGGTGCAGAATTAGGGCTGTATTTAGGATATTTAGAACCCTAGACTCAATTTATGCTGCGGGCCCTGCTAGTGCATTTTAGAGCAATTTTCTAACTAAAAACCAAAAAAGAAATAATTAAAGTTTATTATTAAATTGCAGAAAAATTTACTATGCAGTATTTAGAAGTTAATGAATTGATGAGATAAATTGAAAACAATTGAATCATTAAGGTATTCAACACGATTTATTATCATTGCTATGAACACCTATATTAAACAATTAACACAAAGTTGAGATTCATGTCTATGTTATCAAATATGCAAAAATCACTATTTAAATTTTAAAATAACATATTGTAATTTTATGTAAACATGTTATGCAAATGGCAAATGCAAGATAAACACATCTAAAAAGAGAAATGTAACAAACAAGCAAATTTTATTTATATTTAATTCAAATACTTTATTTTCCCAAACAATCAGACTTAAAATGAAAGTGATAAATAATTTCAAATCAAATGCATAGAAATGCATTGATAAGAAATATAGTAGAGTGGACTAAATGTTATTTCAATTCTCATTTATCAAAAATAATTTTTAAAACAAAATGTTTGAGTGTTAATTTTAAATCTATAAATTAATATTTAGGAAAAGTGTATACATTTTCTAGTTTAGTATAAAGTCCTCATTTCTGATTTATATAAACATAAAAAACAAACCACTAAATAAAATCATAAAATCTTGTTGTTTTATTTCTATAAACTAGAGATGATTTTAGAAAGCATATATCATATATGTAAATCAAAATCTACTTATTATATCTGAAACCAATCTTACACGTAAATTCAAACATCATTTCGGGTGTGAAATGAATTTATTAACAGTGAGTTAAAAGATGAAACTATACTACAGTAAGTTACATTACTACGATAGTTAGTAGAGTAATATTCAATACTATGACACTAATATGTATTAAAATAATGTTTATACAATTTTCTACTAAATTGTAGTTAGTATATATATATATAACGTATAACTTAACTTGGAAATGGCTTAGTGGCTAATTAGTTTGTGCTTACACTTGTAATAATTGAAAATAACAACAAGGGAAAACTACTTTATTTATTAAAAGCCACACGTTGGGCGACCAATTGTATTAATTGAAAAATAACGGTTATTTTATAAAAATTATTACTTAAGATTTTTTAAAAGAAAAAAATGACTTTATTTTTATTAAATTTAAAATTTGCACAGCAATTATGGGCGCCAGATGTGTTACCATCAATTTAGAAAATGAATTTAAAAACTTAATTGAATTTATGACTTTAATTATTTTTTATCTCAGGGTGTGAATTCTTTTTTTCAGTGTACTTACAGTGATTTCTGGTTAATAGAATGAGTAACGCTTGAACTGAAATTTTAACATGAATTTATTAAAGTAACATTAGTACATGGCATTGGTTATCATAAAAATATCAAACAAATTAACTAAAACTAACATCCTATCCCATTTATTTTTTTATTTCCTTTGAAGAAGGATTTTTATTCTCAAAGTTTCAAATTTAACTTTACGTTGCAACTAAATATTTATCAAACAAACAAATTAAAATATCTGTTACTTATTATCAAAATTGTTTTACTTTAAAGAAAAAGAAATATGTCAAGAGACATTTATTATTTATTCATTCTAGAAAATGTAATTACTAAAATATCAAATTATAAATTCTATGAACATAAAACATTTTAAATTTCACATAATATACAAATTAAGTTCTTTGTGCTGAATAACACATTTTTTACCAATCCGTTGACGTCGTCCCTTTGTCCTGTAATGATGCGTAAAATGTGGCATCGAAGATAAGTCCTTCTGTGCAGTCCGTGTAGAACTAGTTTGATTGAAATTGGTCCAATTACACCTTGCATTTGTATTTTACTAATGTCTTTCAGCGTAATTAGTTCATTTTCCACACTCCATGACTATTCATTATTCGACCATTATAACATTTCGCGCGCGACAGTCTATTGTCTTGTTTTGCAACACGCTATTTTATAGGAAACACTTTGTCTGTTCAAATTACACTGTATATTTTTGTCCAACTCTGATTTAAGACCTTACTAAACACATCTTACACCATTAAACTCTGATCTAATACTTTTATCAACATTGAATCTACATTTTTTTGTAAAAGTTTCTCTATATTGGAAATACGTCTTACCCCATAAAACCTCTCTTTAAGACTGAAAAAACTACATCTTACACCTTCAACCGCTGAACTAAGACTGGAAATAAAACATTTTACATTTTTCTTAAAACACCACTTATACAAATTATTATAGGTCTGACCACATCAGGTCCCAAACTCAGACTGACTAAACGCATGGTGAATTTCATATATCCGGTTGGTCCAAGGTTTACAGCCCTAGCAACAAAGATTGTCCCACTATTTCTGCTGACGTTGTGATAAAGTTTCTCGCAATTCACTGCATACACTGTTCATATTACTGACATACCAACGAGTTCCTTTGACTAATTATTTACAACACACACAACTTATTAAATTTCTTATGACTAAATTTTCTTAAAATCTATACATTATTATTTATTTGTGTTTGGAAATCTATTCTATTATGAATTTACTTTATTTTAACCTTGAGAGTCATAAGTCATGTTTTTGACTCACATTCCATTACCCGTTATTCAATACGATTTCTATTATAATAAATTTTTACTCAAATTAACCCTTTTTGGTATTACACACTTCATACTAATGAAGCTACTTGTAATATCTTCATAACTTAATTGTTTTAAAATATCACTTTCAATGTTGAGCAAAGGCAAAACGTTTAGCCTATCTTATAACATAGAAGTTTGAAGCCTGTTTTGATGAACTTCAATATTGAAAAGCTAACTCGGCAGCTTCCAACTCATATTCTTCAAAGCTATGCCGTTTTGTTCTCATGAAGCTTGTTAGCAATGTCAGTGCTGAGATGGTTATGTTAAACTCCAATCTAGAGTTATATTGTATTATGTTCTATATAGTGGTGACTATAGCACTGCGACCTTTATAGATTTATTGTGCCCCCCTTTCACTATTCCTTAGAAGCTCAGTATTTCCAAATACCCTTTCCAATACCATAGCCTCCATAAACTCCAATCTAGGGCTCGGCAGAGTTTCACTTTTTTTGTTTACTTGTCCCAAGATATCATCCATTTCCATCTTTGACATCTTGTTATGCAAACTTAGAGAAGTAACACATGATTTTCCTGAAACTTCTTTGTCTTCTGAAATTTCAAAAATGCATTTTTATTTCTTTATAGTCTTGTAAAAGGCTTTTGTAGCATCTGCTCAGCATAACCAACATGTTGTTGTTATCCTTTTGGGCAAGAGAATGGGTTTGTCAGTTTCTGCTTTTTTTCAAGCAATTGATTAAAATTTTATATCTGTTAGTTGAGGCTGTAAAATATATATAAAGTTCTTCCAAAAAATCAAAAAGCTTACAGCACTCGGCACCAGCCTACACTATAAAATTGAAAGAGTGTACTGCACAAAGTATCAATAATGCTAAATTGTTTTTTGCTAGTACCTACGCATGAAAGCCGTTGTTCTTTCCGTTCATTGAAGAAGCATTATCATAAGACTAACCACGGCAGTTCTTTAGGTAAGAATGTTCCAAATCTTTCAACAGGGATATATTCCTCAAAATATCTGAAAATCAAAGTCAGCTGATCAACATGACCTTTGTCTGGAGTTGTGTCTAATGACATTGAATAGTACTTTGACTGCTTGATTCGAGAGATATCTTCATTGAAAACTAATTTGCCAATTAGTTGCAGAACTTCTTTGCAAATCATCGATGATAGGTAGTTTGTGTAACCACTTCCATGGTTCTTAATGTGATTCCTTAAAAAGGTGTCATACTCTGCTATAAGCTCTAATAACCCCAGGTAGTTACCATTTCTTGGTGACCCAAGTGTCTAATTTTCTTCTCTAAATATTATATCTCTTTCATTAATAAAAATTATCACACTTATCAATCTCCTGAGAATTTCTCACCAGTATTTTGCTACATCTTCTGCTTCATGTCAGTTCTTGATCAATAATCCCCACTTCATTAGAGTGTTCTGCAAAATCAATTACAGCATCTAGGTGGTTTTTACAAGTTTTGTGTTCAACCAGACGTGCAGTAGCATTTTTCCAATCACAATGGACTGCATAAACTGTGAGCATGTGCTGGAAAAAAGTTTGCATATATAGGAGTACACATCTCTACTGGTAAGAGAAAAAAAGAGCCATGAACATTTTACAGTATGTTGTCACCATTCCATATTTTCCAATAATAAAAATGTGTTTGACATTTTTTTGTAAAACTATTTTCAGAACTTCTATCACTTTTCTTGAAAGATTTACAGTTAAATAGATCACTGTCACAATGTTGAAGTTCTGTAACCCCCATTTTTATGCAGTAATCTATTTTAACTGGTGTCATAAGCTCTGGCCACAATCCAATGTCATTTTCCAAGCAATCACTTTCACTTAAACCAGATCCAATAGAAACTGCTGGTGATGTCTCGGAAATCACTGCTGGAATTTCTGGAACATGAAAAAATATATAAAATTTAAAGTGAAAGAATAGACAAGAAATTATGCAATCATTAAAAGGGGCGTTATATAGGCTTGTGAAAAGTTCGCCATTTGTCATAATGGCTTACAATAGTGACCACAGGAAAACTGAACAAATAAAAACAAAGAGACGATAAGCATGTTAGCATGCCAAGTAGTTAGCTTTTTAACCATTCACAATTAAAAAGTAAATTATGATATTGTGATATTGTAATGAAATAATTATGAATATTGCTCTGTACAAATTGTACTATGATTTGTAGGAAGAGTCCAAATTACTTGAAAGGTTGTATTATATTTATTATTATTGTCACAATGTCAGTGTATCTTTTATGAAAAATCGTTGCTATATATATTTTAATTTAGTAATAGTTAAAGTGATGAAGCCCATCAGTCACACCTACATTCTAAATTATGTTTACAACTTCAAAAAGGTCTACAGTTTTAAGTTTGTTATCAATCAACAATCTAATACTAAAATAAATGTAAAATATAAACAGTTTTTATTGCACAACCAATTTTAAAAAAAAACTTTGCATATTTTTTTTAACAATAAATAAAAAAGTGCATTAAACCTTTTTTCAGAAATTTCTATTCGCAATAAAGGAAACCAATTCGGCCTACAAGCTTAATATTTTTAAAAATTATTTTTATTAAACTTACCACATTGCCATCTTCAAACTTTTTAAGCTGAATCATGTTAGCAGGTGAATCTGTATCATCGTCATCATTATTTTTTGGAGCACCAGATGAACTTGGCTTAAACATCATATAATCGATCATGTGATTTAGCAATAACTTCTTCATTCTTCTTTTCTTTCTCTTTTGCATTCTTTCATTTGGAACTTCTTTCTTTTTAAGGCGATTAGTTTATCCATTACCAGAATTCACGAAAAAATAATTAAAAAACAACTTATTACAATATCTTTACTTCATTGTTATGAAAATGTTTTAAATAACAATATGAAACAGTAGGCCTACATATTAAGATAAAACAAATGATAAATGATGATTATGATCACCAATACATGCAATATAGAAAGGTTAAAAGCACAAAACAAATTATTGATGTATGCATGTGAAAAGGAAGACTGATCTATTTTTAGACAGTGCTCTACTTCAGTGATGCCAACATGTATGTTCAAATTACCCCCTCCAAAGGCGCCAGATACACGCACATTCAAGCTGCTGCTCCATGCATGTCTCGGCAGAAGTTTTCACTTTAGTTACCCTTCCCAATGACAGGCATTTTTTTTTATTTTTTATGGTGCGGTCCCATAGGCTGCAGTCTAAATAGTCTGTACATAAATGCGCCTCTGTGCAGAGTTCTTGTACAAACATGTTCTCATGAACTAGCACATACCAGTGGCACTTGTCGGATGATGAGTGTGAAGTGTCGCTTCTTCTGTATACAAATGAAATCATAAAATTGTGAAATTAAGGTCACCATACATATAACACTGATTGTGTCTTATTTATTGAGAGATGGAATATACAAATGAGAGAGAGAGAGAGAGAGAGAGAGAGAGAGAGAGAGAGAGAGAGAGAGAGAGAGAGAGAGAGAGAGAGAGAGAGAGAGAGAGAGAGAGAGAGAGAGAGAGAGAGAGAGAGAGAGAGAGAGAGAGAGAGAGAGAGAGAGAGACTGTGTGCTTATTATGGAATGAATGTCTTACTCTTTCCCTTACCAAACTCCATGAGCCATTCCTCCTCTCAAGTGATACGAACTATTAAGTCACTTCAAAAATGGATGGTTACCATGACAAATAAGCTACCCTCTCCCTACCATAACTATGCAGTTACCCTGGTGAAATGATGAAAGAGAAAAGACAAAATTTGTAACTTCCATTGCTTTATTTAATAATCAGTTTAAACACGTAATAAAAACCATAAAAGGTTTTTGTTTCGTGTCTGTCCATTGCAGTGGTTCAGTTGAATAATTCTATAATAGTTTTAATCAAAACTCCTTTTTCAAGATGGAATCATGACAACACACAATTTTTTGTGTAGTGAAAAACCTCTTACCTTTATTAGAAGTAAATAAAGTTGTGAAAAAAAATGATTAAGTGTATAACTGAAATTTAAAATAAATCATGGCACAATGAATTTGAGTAGTTGTGTGGTCCCTAGTCATTATTTAAATAAATTACTCTATATGCCTTGCTTAATTGTTAGTACAAAATCAGTTGTAAAATAAATACAGTTGTGACAATTTGGGTAACTAACTTGTGCCTTACAAAAACACGAATGTTTGTTGTGTTTTTAGTTTTAAAATAATTGAAGAAATATTTATGTAGTATGTAAGACACTTTAAATGAAAATTCTAAACTCTATATTAAATAATTTAATGAAAATGTCTAGCTTAACAAATGTTGCATGCACTTGCCTATTCGTGCAGTACTTTGGTAAACAAGAATTAGCATTTTGCAGACATTATGATATGTCCTCTTCTAATCGTTGGAATTTTAAAGAGCTATTAGAACACATAATTACAGTAAGTTCTTTAGATATTCAAAAACAATAAAAAAAAATATCTCATTGATATTTGCCTGTAATTCTAAAACAATTCAAAATGACAATTGAGTACATTTCTCATTACGATTCTTTGATGAACACATTGAAAATTAAATTGTAATTTTATTCTATTCAAGTAGATGATACCACATATATTGCCCCATAATTGTCATTTAATATTATAAATAGGTACATTATAACTGGCAGAAAGTTAACTAAGAAAGGTCTTAGGGATTTTTTATTTTATTTCAGTTACAGCCTAACTGCATAACATTAATTGTTTAATGTTATATCAAGTAACATTGCCAAATTTAACTATAAATCAAAACTTTTAGGACAATGTTTTCATGTGGCTAGTGTAATGTCAAGGCAATTAAATGGTCTTCAGTCAAAAATCATAGAAATAGTACTATAGGCAATGTTGGTTCACTATTAAGCTCATCGTCTTAATCTGGTGTTGCAATAAAGCTCCTATACTATTCTAAAATGTCGTGTATTTTTTTAAACCTAAGTAGTTTATCTTTTTTCTTACATCATTCTACTCAGTGAACACATACAGTAGACATAATTGTTGGAAAATGAATATGGTACCTACTCTCAGATATTGTATTACAGACTTTGATGTGTTGTTACAAGCAAATAAAAAATAATGTAATAAATGTAATTACATGGTTACATTAGTTATTTTGTCCTGCACAATTACAAACAATTTTGTGTGAGTAATATGTTTAAAAAACACAGTTTTTCTGAATATTTTTGTTGTTGATTTCACCAGTTCTGTTCAAGAATATTGGAGATCAAAAATTTTCTTTTGAAGCAATTGTGAACAAAATACTACAAATTGGAATCTGTATTTATAATATTTACAAAGTTATTAATTTTTGTGTAGAGCATAAATAACTTTATTATTAATTACCTTCTTGATATGTTTTTTGGACAAAAATAATCGTTGTAATTTCGTTAGTCTGTATGTGTTAGTGATAAAAAGTGGTATTTAAAAAACTGAATTATAATCAAAATATGAAAAAGCTGCTGCTCTGGCCGTGTTCAGTGGCAGGGGTATAGTTTTGGTCCTACTGGACTTATTATGGCCACGTATCATGCCAGACAAAGTACAGTGTCCACTAAGTACTGGCCAATAAATGATTCAGTATCTTATTAAAATTCAAACTAATACATAGTTTTCACAACAATAACGTATAGACATTTTAAACATTTCAACAATCTGACTTAACCTACTTTAAACATTATTGTTGTGTATATGAATAAAACTGTTTGGTTTATATTGCAAACGCCCACTGAATCATTTTAAAATTCATTGAGATTAAAGTGACCTTTGTGTCACATGGAAATATTTAGTAAAATTTGTTTGGAATGCTTTCAAGTATCGCTAATCAACACTGGATATTCGATCTTTAAAAACAACAGTAGAAAATCTGTGGAAAGATTGTGTCAAACATGTTATAAAAATAGAAGAAAAATATTGCTAAACTGAGCATGTGGTCAACATTGCAGTTGAGTCTATGGTTATTAATTTCAATGACTCTGATTCAGGTGATCAAAGTGAGAGTAATGACATGGGTGATAGTAAAGGTGAGAAGGATTAATTACATATAGCTTCCAAAGAAAAACCCACATGAGTCATGTGCACATTGTGGAACTTCTATCAGATGTTGTCCATTTATCTAATATAATATCCTAATTAAATTACAAAATTGACATTTCCATGAAATATAAAGAAATCCTATGAGCTTTTTGCGAGATCTCGGTTTAATTTTAAATTCAGTTTGAATGGTGTACTCTACTCTAACTGCACAAGTCTGACCAGCTATAGTTTTGTAAGTCCTGGATACAGTTCATACCTGCTGCTGCTGCGCCAAGACTGTACATTCACAGCACAGCGCTGCCCCGTCTGTTGTCCGGTGTCATTGTCAATTATAATTCAATAATAAATGCAAATAATTATCTACGATTCTCTTTTATGAAATATCTATATTAATTATATCATGCTGTTTATATACATGTAAATAATATTTGTTTAATATTATTACAAGTTGAATGAGCTGCACATCAGAAAAAAAATTAATAACTCAGTATACTAACAAAATAAAGATTTGAAAAATTCCTGTTATGTTCAGAACATCGCAGATGTCAATCACTGTAAAAGAAGATTTATTTATTCACCTAAATTTAAAGGTATCTCCAATACCTGGTAAAATCTTAAGTTCAACAACAGCAAAAAACTTAGAAAAGTGTGTTTAAAAAAAATTACTCTAAAAATAAAAAATTGTTTTTGATCTTTTAAAAAATGTTATCTAATCGTCCAGGAAAAACAATTAATGTAAACATGTAACTAAATTTATTGCAATATTTTTCGTTCGCTGTTAGCAACACATTAAAATTGGAGGTCTTTAATAAAAACCAATAGCACTTCCGTTATTACACGATGGTGATCGAACATAAAAATTGTTAAGTTTTATAAATAGTGAATGGTACGGTATTCATTAATAGAAGTGTTTCTTGGTATTATCAATAGTCCAACTACTGGTTGTGCTTCTGTTTTGTGTAGTGAAAAGTTTTTTAATACATTTAATAACTTTTGCTTTACATGTTTGGTAGTCGTATCTAATGATATTTGTGAACATGTAGATATATTATTAGGTGTATTACAAAAAAGTCACTAAACATTAGGTTTTTATTTCAGAAATTAAACATACGCATTCACTCTTAACACATTCGCTGCAGGTGATCGGGATCCCGACCATGGCGGTATCTACTTACACGCGTATGGTCGGGATCCCGACCACAGTGCCATCTCTAAAAATAGATGGTAGTATGACTGTAGCACTACACGGGGAACGTTCATATGTTGTTAGCATGGTTAAAAGGTTAGGAACTACTTTCCTCTGCCGTAGTTTCCATGTGGTGGCGTATTCATCTATATTGTGCGGTGTATACTTCTTATGCTAGTTTCGCGTTAGTGAGTGAGTTGTATGAGTGTATATTGGTGTTTTTTAGTGTGTTTTATTGTTTCGTATGATGGCTGGGCCATCAGGAAATGTGAGTTTTGAACCAGAAAGTGAAAGTGAAGTGTCAGATCAGAGTGCTCCTGCAGTGCGCATGGTCGGGATCCCGACCCAATATTTTTACGCCCTGTATGACGTCATTTCCGACCTTGGACAACTTTAGCTACCCATTCATGGCACTTCATTATATAAAGGTAAGCTTTACTCTAAAAAATATTGTCAGCATTTCATTAAGGTTGACTAATTTCTCTTAGCAGCGAATGTGTTAACCAACAACAGAAATAAAAGCAACTATAGCAACATATTACATTTAACTGTTTAAAAAACAAACGTTTCAACTGAACTGCACGAAAGAAGTCAAAAAGTTGCATTTACATTAGATCAAGTTTGTGAAAAATATAAAATTTTGTATTATGAAATTTTAGATACTGCTTTAAATCAAATGTACTATTAAGACTACTAAATGAATGTACTATTTTTTTCACATTAATGGATACATCAAACTTCATTGATTTTTTAAAAACATCTCCTATCGAAACATTAATTAATTTAAAAGTAAGTTACCCTAATATCCTTTCTGATTTCCCACAACTGAAATACTGAAATCTGAACTACAACTTCTTTATGAAGATGAACAGCAATGTGTTCATCTGTATATATGTGTATTTTTAAAGATATTTAATATTTATTTCTTGAACAAACTAAAAAAAAATGTAGAGACGATTAATGGACTGATATGATCTATTGTGACTAATTTTATTCTTAGTCATGTAATGTTAAATGAATATTGATTATAGTCCTGTAATTATGTGTTATTTGAGAACAAGCTACCTACCTGCAACAATCTCAATGTTATCCAATCAGGAAATGCAGTGAAATGATATAAATAAATAAAAATAAAAAACTGTTGAAAGATTTAAATTTAAAAGATCTAATGGAAAACCAAGAATAGGAGTATTTTCAAAGAAGCGTTTTGTTTAATATTTACAATTCCATCCACAATTGTTTCCATAGAGAGACGTTGAAAAGAATAAAATCATATCTTGAAAATACAATTTCAGAAGAAAGACAACTTACTAATTTGTCAAAAATTTTAGTTGATAAATATGCAATCATTTTATGATGACATTATTGATAAATTCACAAGTTTGAAAAATAGGAGAACCAACCTTTTATTAAAGGGATAAAATAGAACAAAATATGTACAGTACTTTCATTCATTCATTATTATTATTATTATTGTTTCTATTATGTTTATTTTATTTCCGCCAGTCATCTGTAGCCGCTTCATCCATCTCGTACACCAAGAGCCACCACTGGCATACACATATTAAAATTATCCTCAATATTTAATAATGTATCAGTTTTTCACCATGCTTGATAAAGGAAATCAGTTGCTGACTCGGTGTATATAATATTTAGGTCACACTTGTAATGCTTTTCATTACTGATATTTTGGTACCTTAAAATTATACCCGGCATTATTGGAAACAAAACAGATCGTTATTCAGAAATACTAGAGAAAATAGGTCTCCGATATATAGTATTCTTGTTCTTTTTTTACATTCAGACACCTAACACACACAGTTAAAGATATTTCCATGGTTAATAACATATTTGATTGATTACACTTTAAAACATTCATATAAGACAATTTGAAAATACCAGTTTCTGGACTTAGACGACCTGAATATGGATATTTGTACATAACATTCAAAATTAGATTTTTGATTGGTTATAATTTCTTCTCTAAAAAATTTCTATTTGAGAAATTAGAAAACTGAGAGAGGTGTAAGTTTCCATAACAATTTTGTACCACATCTCTAAATATTTTTAATAACTTTGAACATTTGTTTTTTAAGTACAGTATTAGTCTATAATTTAATAAGGTATAATATCTCACATATTCACCATGGTTATTCATACATAATAATATTCAGAAGCGCTAAAACGCAAGTGAGCTCGGAACACAAATGAATGCAGAAGAATCAAAACACAAATGAGCTTGACACACAAACAAACTTATAGTAAATAACATTCAGATGCGCCAAAATGCAAGCAAGCTCAACACATAGTACATAAAATTCAAAAGCGGCAAAACATAAGCACGGTCAACAAACAAACACATAGTAAATCAAATTCAGAAGCATCAAAATGCAAGCGTGATCAACAGACAAACGAACACATAATAAGTAACATTCAAAAGTGCCAAAATGTAAGTGTGTAAACACAAACAAGTAAATGTGTAAAAAATTTTTGTTAGAACAAGATACTTAAGAATATCAGATACAAAGTTAATTAGTCTCTGGTTTGAAAGCATTTCCAAAGTACATTCTTTCTTAATAACAAAACTCCCTCTTTGAGTGTGCTTTGTTATGTTGAATGATTTGTGTTTCTGTATGAGTGTATAAAGAAGGTGAATTAAATGTTACATCCCTGTGTGACTCAGTATCATGTGAGGAGTCAGTTTCATCTCCGTGAAGTTGGCGGACCAACTTAAAGTTAAAAATTTGCGATATAAAGCTCAAAATCTATCAGAAATTGAGTTTAAAAAAAAATTGTTTACTAATTTGAGAGCTGATTTTAATTGCATAAATGGTGATTAAAATTAAGGCCCGGCAAATATAAATTACCGGCTCTAGTTTAAGCTGAAAATTTGGATATAGTTGAATAATTTAGATATTATTTTGAACTTGAAGAATATAGGTAGATCAAATTTTTAACTTCATAAAAATAATATAGTTTGGAAGAAGAGGAACAAAAACTAAGACCCATAGAGAGCTCAAAATTTGAAATTAGGTACATAATTTTTACTTGATTTCTATTTTAAGCACTTTTATTACACAAAATAGGCAGTTTAAATCATTAAATTTATATACCTGCTAACTTCACATAGCCTAACTGAGAGCTCAAAATTAGAAACTAGGCACACAATTTTAGGCTTAAAAGAAATCAAATTCAAAATGTGGTTTTTCTAAAAGTTCAAAATGAGGTAAATATTATGTACCTAATTTCAAATTTCGAGCTCTCTGTGGGCCTACTACTTCTAATTAGTTTTTGTTTATTTTACCAAAATTACACGGTTTCTATTAATTATGGTTAAAATGACTACTTAAATTGTGAAACCAATATTAGACATGCACTCAAATTGTAGTAAATTTTAAACTTCATGTCTCATATTTTGAGCTTAAATTTGGTCCGCTAACTTTATGAAGATGCAGGCTTCACAATATAGATGAATATAAGGAAAACAGAGGAGTACTGAAAAGGAAACAATTTTATAAAATAATTAAAACGTGAATGGTTGCATGGCATCTAGATTCAAATATAGCAATAATTAAAACATAAGGGTCTTAGACCAATGGTTTAACTTAGGATAACAGCTTTTCTAAATTTGTTAATATCTTTACTTTGAGGTAAAGATTGTACAAACAGAATGCACATAACTTTTGGGTAATATCAGATAGCTCATTTTAATTTGTAATAATTAATAACTTTAAGGTAGAGTTGAGAATTATCAATTAAGTTAAGATTATCGAATTAGTTAAGAATTAATGCCCATTTTTTAATGTATTAAATTTTATTAACACATTTAACCTATCCTTATTAAGTCATTATCCTTGGGGTTAAGGGATTAAAGACAAATAATCCAGGGGTAGCAGAGGATTATAATCACATCTACATCCGAGGAAGGTACTCTCAGGACTGCTGTGCACAAGTGAAAAACCGCATCCTGCTTAAGGTGACCCTGCTTGAACAAAACACAAGCGGATCTAGACTGGCAAGACAAGAAACATTCCCCAATCTAAGGTGTAAAGTGTCCTTAGTATAATCCTAAGGTTAATCCGTGCCAATAGATGAATTGTACAAGGGTAGTTGTGCATTAAACGGAGTCTATGGAGGATCAGGTGACCCTTCGTAGAAATTGGCCACTTTACAAACTTTATTACTTGAGGGAACAAATATGGATTCACTACATACACACAAAATTTAAATATTAAAGTATGCTTAGCAAACATTGATAGTGATAATGAAGCAGCAACAACTTCTGTTGCTTCTGGGTCAAATGACAAGGTGTAAGGAAGGCCTATAAGCTATGCCAATACTTAAATCTCATTTAAAAAAAAAAGGATATGATGCTGGAAACAGACGATTCCTCTCAAGACACTATCACAACTGAATCAATTAAGAAATTAAAACAGATGAAACTGAAGGTAAAATAAAATATACCAGAGCAGAAAAGATTTTTTTTTTTAAAGACTCACAGAACAGGGCATTGAATGGAATCCAAAACTGTGGGAAATAGGCAAAAAAGAAAATTAACGAACATTCTACAGAGAGTACAATAAAAGTTAGCTGCTTAAAAATAGTCTCTCAGATGGCAGTACCCCCACAGAGAGTGAAAAGAAAAAAACCTAAGATGGCAGAAACAAACAAGCTCTTTACAAATAAATAAAAAGAAGCGATATCATCATATAAAATAATATTACTCAAGAAAAATATCCAGACCAAAAATTTAATATAGAAAACTTGGAGCAAATTGAAGGTTCCGTAGCTCTGGAGTTAGATAAATCTAGATCATGGAGAATTTCCTCAATTCAGTAACACCTACCTAGAGGCTGAAGCCTATATCATGGTTTGTGGAAACTTAGAAATCAAGATGTGGTCGGAGAAAAACATTCCAAACATAAAACCTTGGAATGCTGCTAAGCTACAGATAGGTGACTGAAAGGACATCCTGAAAGTTACCAAAGTGATTTTCAAAGCCCCTAAGGTTTACTCAAAGGTAGAGCCCGCCAAGATTCTTGAAGTGCTTAGCAAGCAGAATAAGTCCCTCAAAACCGAGACTGGAAGGTAATTGTTTCAAATAATACCAAAAACCACCAAACCATAGTGGTCAAACCACCATAATAGATGGTGCCTCTTTGCCAGCTTTAAAAGCAGTAGACATGAAAGCCTACCTGGGATTTGGTAAAGTGTACTTCACAATACTCCAGAAGAAAGACAAGCCATTGGCAAATTCCCCTGAGGATAATAGTAAGGGATTGTCACCAAAGCTTAATTAAGTTTTTTATCCAAAATCAGGTAATACTTGGCTGGACACCAGGTCATAGAGGCTACGAAGTCAACGAAAAGGTGGATAAACAGGTAAAAATGGATTCCAGATATATCCTTCATTGGTCCAGAACCTGTATGTGGTATAACTAAAGCTGTAGCGAAAGAAAGTCTAAACAATGGCTCAACTTAGAAATTAAGGAATGATGGACAAAATACTCCACAGGAAAACTTTACAAATCGCTGGTCCAACCAGATCTGAAACTCTCTAAGTTCATCAATTCACAAAGTAAACAAAATCAGAGAAAAATATTAAGCTTTGTATCAGCCCATGGCGTTTTCAAGAAGGATCTTAATACCATGGGATTATTCCAAGGAAACCTGAAATGCAGACTATGCAACCAGCACGTAGAAACTGCATATACTCCTAAAGTGTGAAGCATTGGGACATAGAAGAGAGCTGATCTTCTGCCCAAATGTAACATTTAAAGCAACAAACAACCTGGCTAGGAAAATCCTGTTCTTAACCATGGGCAAAGAAATAAACTAGTCAGTAAGAAGAAGTACACAAAAAGTCTTATAGTCTGAAATGTCTAAGGGGTAAAACACGCTTCTTTCCTAATAATAATAAAACTCATTAACCTCAATTGAATGATTATTTATTTGATTATACCTTATAATTTATTTGTTTATTGAATCTATTTACAATTTATTATGTATTAAAATGCAGGAAATCGGCAAAGTTACTGATTGCGAATCTGACTACTTGTAGACCAAACATCCAGACACCCTAAAATCATCAATAAAAGTAGTCAAACTATTGATTGGCAATATTGGTACATATAAAAAATTCTAAAATAATCAGGGTAGAATCGGGACCTTCAAAAATGATTGTAAAATGTAAAAATTACAGTTCCAAGTAATTTACTTTATATAGGATGATTCAAAAGTTTGAAGCTAAACTTCAAGAAATGATAGTACAAGTAAAAATATGGAAAACTGGTTTTCGTCATATGTTGATAGGAAATTGTTTCATTATTTTTGCCTTTACAATCATTTTCTGAAGATAGGCTATATATTTTTGAGACATCCTATCAATTATATATCTACAATTATCTTTCAAAAATTTGGTGACCACATTTACCAATAATGTGATCGGCTTAAAAAATAAAAACACAATAAAAAAATCTTGAAAGATATCTGTCCTTAAACTATTTTAAGGTTATTTTATTTCTTGCGGAGGCAATAGCGCGCCATCGTCGCATGAACATGACAACACTTGGTGTGGCTGATGTGTGTTGTTCTACGAAGCGCAACGTGATGTCAACAGCAGAAGCAGCATCAGTATAAGTCACAATCTCTGTTGAACCTTCTTCTTCCTCACAGTCACTACTACATACATTGCCATCATGTTGACCTTGGACCAGATTCACTATATCATGTTCCTTCATATATCTTTCGTTAACATCACCTGTTGCCCAGTCCTCTAGACAACCTTCTCCAGCATCTTCACAACGTGGTACTTGCTGAACAAGATGTAGAAGCTCAATACCATCGTCTTGTGTGACAGGTGTAGGGGTAGGTGTTGTCTAGAACTCAAGGTTTGGCCAAAGCTTCTTCCAAGAACTCCGGAGTAAGTTCACACTTGTGTTTTGCCAGAATTCAGCACCCAATAAATAACATCTTAAACTGTAATTTTCTTTAAATTTTCAATAACAGAAACAGAGTTATTTTCAATCAGAAACTGTAGGAGCATTTTCTTGCAGTTTAATTTTACATTCTGTAGAATGCCCTGTTCCACAGGCTAAAGTAGTGAGGTAACATTTGCGGGGCAGAAAAATTGCTTTTATGTCCTGCATACCGATTGCATATCCTAAGGGTGGGAAGGGGCGTTATCTATCAGTAGAAAGTGATAGTACATTTTCTTCATTAATTTTTGTCACAGAAGGTACAAATTGTTTGTCGAAACATTCCTTGTAAAGAGAAGCAGTTATGCCTTGTTCTGATTGCTGTAATATAATATATAAGGAGAGAATTCATATTCATCTCTTCAGGGGTCTTGGTTTGGCCCTGAAGTAAGTAAGCATTTTTTCTGTAATTAAATTTTCATCTGTAAGTAAGCATTTCATTTCAACAGTAAGCAGTTATTGATTGCTTTCAGTTATTCAGTTTTCAATAATACAGTAATACAGCAATACAATAATACGTTAAAGCGGTAATACGGTAAAGTAGTAATAAAGTAAAGCGATAATACGGAAATACGGTAATACAATAATATATAATACGGCAATGCATCTCTACTAACCTTGCAATAATGAGTTGTCAATATATTTAGAATGAGGGAAGGTATAGCAATGCCAACTATTTAAGTTCAACAGAATTAGGTAGCCTAGCAGATTTAAGTTACCGAAATAATTAAATCGAGGGATGGTATAGCATGTGAATACTATGAAAAATAGAAATGAAATAGGTTAGGAGAAACGAGTTGCCGACACATTTAGAGTGAGGGAAGGTCTGATTATTTAAGATACTATACTTTTACGTAGCTTAGCAGACACAAATAATTAAAACGAGCTATAACGTGTCATGTGCCGACTATTTGACATTAGCCTAGTAGAAACGACACAATTAATGCTAGGGGAAGGCGTAGCTTGTGCCGACGTTTTATAACTTAATTATGTTCTCTAGCAGAGGAGATTGTCCAGCACAATAAAAGTGAAGGAATAAGTACCATGATTTATAGACAATTTCATTTCTTAGCCGAGACAATAAAGCGTGGTAAGACGATCAAACTTTAAGATACAAGACTAATAATAATAATAATAATAAGGTGTTGTATTGTTCTTGAAAATATTAAAGTAAATGCACTAAAATTTAAGAAAATATTAAACAAACAATACATACATTAAAACTACTAATTCATGCAGACTAAACTCATGGTATAAGTTTTATAGTACCGGTGGAGTTATAGTACCGCTGGCTTATCCCTTTATCTTTTCTTTTATTATCACTCAAAATTTAATGAAATCAAATTTTTTTAATTCATACAATATAATATTACATTACAAAAAAAAAAAAGGTAAATTAAACAGACAAGGTATGTATTTGTAGGTACACAAATAAAATTATAGGATACTAAAATAACAGAAACCAAAGGCATAAAACAAAACACTGAGCAGAAACTTTATTTTAATTAATTTTAATGTAACAGCAGATATTTCTTGTTGAAACTACATATTCAAGGATAAAATAAAGCAATAAAGCTTAAAGTTTCAAAATATTTTAATAATATAAATGAACTACTTGTTGCCCGATGATGCCGCAAGGCTAAACAATTGTAGCTCATTTATATTATTAAAATATTTTGAAACTTTAAGCTTTATTGATTTATTTTATCCTTTATTTTAATTACCTCAGTTTCTTTTTTTTAATAGTTTAATTTATTTATTATAAAATTATGTATTTTTAAAAACCAGGTCCAATGGTTTTTATCAAATTTTGCTTTAAACATAATCTCTCTAAGGACCAAAGAAAACTTTGGTCGCCATCTCTTAAGGTGTTCGTGAGTTATCACCTTAAGATGTAATTATTCAAAACCGGCTTTACCATTTTCGTTCAAATTTTAGTGAATTGTGAAGATTGATGACTCAAACTCGTATTTCAGAAATAATTTGTAAAAGAACACAAATTAACCTAGACCTGTGTCATTGAAGCTTCATCATTTTTTTAATCTGGTTTTGGATTATACTCGGTGCAAAAGCTTATGGCGGTTGGAGTTGGGCCTCTCCGTCCCTCACAATCGCGGCCACGCACATTTACAGCCGGGTCAACCGATGACTCGCCTGCTGGGCACTTTTTAATACAAAGACTACTTTATTCTTTTGTGGATATTTTACAAATGTATAGTTTTCATTAAATTCCTTGTAACTTTACGTTAAAAATGAATCTAAACACAGTTATATTCGAGCTATTGGACGTAATTTATAACTCCTTACACCTTGTTTATCGGAAGGCTATATGAAAAAAAAAGTCAATTTTCTACTGTAAAAAAAATACTGTTGTTGAAATGTGACAATTCTTTTATTACTTTTTATGGTAAAAAATGCTACGCGAGAATGCTAAAATTACTCATTAATGCTTATTTACAGAATCTAAGGGCTTAACTATTTTTATAAATATTTAATAAAATTACTTCGTTAAATTAAGTTTATTAAATACACAATAGTAGTTTATCTTGAACTTCACTGCGAAAAAATGAAGAAGGGTTGTTATGAACAATCACTAAATAACGTTATATTGCTTTATTTTAAACATTTCAATGAAGTATGCCATTATGGGTGTTAAAATCCTCTAGTAAGTGTACTTAGTAATCATCCTAAGAATAAAATTGGTGAAATATAAATTTTGTCAGAAATACCTTAAAGAAAATATAAAGAAACATCGGCAATGTTATAGATCTCTCTGTTTCATCTTTCCTGGTCTCTCTTAACCAACTCTTGTTCTCTTCTGACCCTAACGCTATTGTAGTGTTCGATGGCTAGTGGTCTTTATTTCATGTTCTCTTCTTGCTTTTTTTACAAGGCGATGATGACCGAGAGATGTTTCGCCTTTAAATAACAGGGGGGGGGGGGGAATAGTTTTAATTCAATACGATTTAAGCTGATAACGCATGTATGGCACAAGTGAAACAAGTTTAAGCTTTATTTAAATAAATACTGTAATAAGTCGGCATCCATCGTTCATTTTTACTTTTTGATTGACAGTTTCGGAACTGGCAATTTTGGTGACGAATTGTAGGTTTTCGTTTATTTTGGGGATGTGTGAGCTAGAAAGTTTGAGCAATGTTTATTTGTTTAAATTACATGATATAAGTTTCATTTACATGTGGTTTGACACTTTGGTTACAAATAATCACATTTCATTAAAATATTATCAAATTGATTTTAAGCTATTCGACCGTCTGAGACGCTGCTTGTAGTTAGAATTTTTGGGCAGATGACTATATTTTTGGTTTTCTTAGAGATTACATTTTCAACCAAATTTGATCAAATTATTTTAGAACCCAATTTTGAGAAAATGTTATTTTTGTGTTTTGAGCTTTAGGTAGTTTAGCCTACAGCCTACAGTCAAATTAGGATCCATCAAAATGGAAATCAATTCTTGTAAGCACAGTTGAAATATGTGCTCATATATAATTTGATCAAAATCAGAATGAGCCAGGTTTGTAAGGCGACAGACTATAATGAACACCGAGGACTTCAAACAAACATTACCAGCAATTCTAACTAGTGAACCGTCAAAGATTACGTAGGTTCGAGCCCGGTTGATGGAGTTTCGTTTGTACTTGTTACCTACTCCTTTTGTCTTCATTAATCTAAAAGAAGGAAAAAAACAAACAACAAAACCAATAAATACTCTATATCAATTTTTTTACAACGATTACAAAACTTTCTCTATGTGAAATAAACGGTGTTAAAACATTGCATAAACTTTCTCAGACACCAATTCACAATCGAAAAACTTACCAAACAAAACTATCGCCAAAATGACAGTTCGATAGTTGCCTGTAAAAAATTGAAAATCAACCGTAGATTTTGTAAATTATTTTAAACTATATTTAAATGAAGTTTCTGGTTTTTCATAAACTTGTCTCAAACATAAATGTAATAAGATGAAATCTAGTTTTAACAACAACAGTAAGGTTATTCGGTTTTTGAAAATTATTTCCTAATGGTATTTTTCTGGTTTTGAACACTGGTTAGGGTAGTTAATTTTCACAAAAACTCGAGTAAAATTGCTAAAGAGAAATTACGTTTTTTATAACACCTCCATAGCCGGTTTTTTTTTAAGTTTTTTTTTTACTATAACTCAAGAACTGAAATTTTTTAAGAGATTGCGAGCAATATTTTTGGTTCGTTAGAGACCACACTTGAGCAAAATTTGAGAAATTCGTAATTTCATTCATTCTCTTATAGCAGCTATCCCCAAATTTTGAGTTAAGAAAAATGAACAAAAGTCCCTAGATATAGGCAAAATATACCCAAATACAAAATTTGATTAAAATCTGTCCTCACGTTTAGGCTGTAAAACACTGCACAGACATCGATAGAATTATGACAGAAAGAAAAACGACAGACATCATTTCCCAAACCACTTTTTGGACTTAGAGGACCTCAAAACTATTTTTGACACATCACATAACTTTCTCTATACCTACTAAGTATAAGTGAACTGCACAATTGTACATTTCACAATATTGCATATGTTTTCGAGAATGTAATATAGCTCATGGCCAGAATTTTTGTTCGTACTTTTTATATTACGCCTTGTAAACAATAGAAAGCTTGACTGATAAACAACAAAACTGAAACATTCTAACAATCATATGGCAGGAAATTGATAAGCGGGTTACAAGTGGATGTGGGTAGTTATTGTACTTTCTAACTTTTGTACACTGATTTAAATTTCCTACAGTAAATTTGAACACGAATAATCGATGTTACCATCGTCAGTATTTATCTAATAGTAATAAATCTATAATGATTAGCAACAGACTTTGGTTTATTATTTGACAAAAGTGAACATTTTGGTCATCGTTTCATTGGAACAGCTGTTATTTAAACCTTATAAACAGCTTGACAATAGCCACTCTAGTGTAATCAATACCGTCAACAAGGGACCACCTGTTGTGTCGACACTATTTCTGACTTTAAGTTTAATTACTGTAAAATACCTTAATCTGATAATAATACAAATTAATTAAATTCATTCAACTTTATAACTTTTTTAAACATGCACACACACATATTTTTATAAATAGTTTACAGTTTTAAAACTATTAAATTTAATATTTTACGATATATTATTAATCATTATTATTTACAAAGAGGCAAATATAAAAAAAACTGCTCAGCTTACCTAGTGTGGTTTGAAATCTCCAATGTTCTAACACATGTTTTACACAATAAGCGAGGGACAGCCTGTTGCTTACGTTGGATGTGAATCTGTGAAATGTCAATGGAAGCAGCAGACGTTCGGTGTGTGCGCAGTAAAATCCTGCCTTGTGCTATGTTACGTCAAACCTTCTGTTCGATAAGTGCGTATATAATAAAATGTGACCATCTTCCTTGTTCATTTAACGTTCAATCATAAACGTCAAGTCTGATATTTCACGTTAAATATTTTTTTTTTCATATACACGGTAAAGAAAATTTTATTAGGTCTTGAATGTATCAAATTACCTTGTTCATAAACGTCGAGCCAATGTTAGTATTCAATATACATAACTTAGAATTATAACACATCGAACCAATGTTAGTATTCAATATAACTTCGAATCATTATACGTCGAACCAATGTTAGTATTCAATATAACTTCGAATCATTATACGTCGAACCAATGTTAGTATTCAATATAACTTCGAATCATTATACGTCGAACCAATGTTAGTATTCAATATAACTTCGAATCATTATACGTCGAACCAATGTTAGTTTTCAATATAACTTCGAATCATTATACGTCGAACCAATGTTAGTATTCAATATAACTTCGAATCATTATACGTCGAACCAATGTTAGTATTCAATATAACTTCGAATCATTATACGTCGAACCAATGTTAGTATTCAATATAACTTCGAATCATTATACGTCGAACCAATGTTAGTATTCAATATAACTTCGAATCATTATACGTCGAACCAATGTTAGTTTTCAATATAACTTCGAATCATTATACGTCGAACCAATGTTAGTATTCAATATAACTTCGAATCATTATACGTCGAACCAATGTTAGTATTCAATATAACTTCGAATCATTATACGTCGAACCAATGTTAGTATTCAATATAACATCGAATTATTGAACCAATGTTAGTATTCGATATAACTTCGAATTATTACACGTCGAACCAATGTTAGTGTTCTAATATAACATCGAATCATTATACGTCGAACCAATGTTAGTTATCAATATAACTTCGAATCATTATACGTCGAACCAATGTTAGTATTCAATATAACTTCGAATCATTATACGTCGAACCAATGTTAGTATTCAATATAACATCGAATTATTGAACCAATGTTAGTATTCGATATAACTTCGAATTATTACACGTTGAACCAATGTTAGTGTTCTAATATAACATCGAATCATTATACGTCGAACCAATGTTAGTTTTCAATATAACTTCGAATCATTATACGTCGAACCAATGTTAGTATTCAATATAACTTCGAATCATTATACGTCGAACCAATGTTAGTATTCAATATAACTTCGAATTATTGAACCAATGTTAGTATTCGATATAACTTCGAATTATTACACGTCGAACCAATGTTAGTGTTTAATATAACATCGAATTATTAAACCAATGTTAGTATTCAAAATAACTTCGAATTATTACACGTCGAACCAATGTTAGTATTCAATATAACATCGAATTATTAAACCAATGTTAGTATTCGATATAGCTTCGAATTATTACACGTCGAACCAATGTTAGTGTTTAATATAACATCGAATTATTAAACCAATGTTAGTATTCGATATAACTTCGAATTATTACACGTCGAACCAATGTTAGTGTTCAATTAACATCGAATTATTGAACCAATGTTAGTATTCAAAATAACTTCGAATTATTACACGTCGAACCAATGTTAGTGTTCAATATAACATCGAATTATTGAACCAATGTTAGTATTCAAAATAACTTCGAATTATTACAAGTCGAACCAATGTTAGTGTTCAATATAACATCGAATTATTGAACCAATGTTAGTATTCAATATAACTTTGAATTACACGTCGATTAGTATTCGATATAACCGCAAATCATTACTCGTCAAGCTAATTTTAACATTTCTTCTTCTTTTCTACATACAACTATAAGAAAAATTGTTATATATAAACAATGATAACACATTTACAGAATGATTCTTGCACACCCATTCACAAAACCAAAGCCCAAGAGAACACAAAACAAAACCAATTGCCCATTTTGGTTTTATCGATGAACAAATTTTTAAAAAACTTTGAACGTCGTCTCTCAGTATATGCCAAACATCTAACTGGGTCCTAGGAAAGTTTAACAAAAAATTTGGTGGAACTTGAAGATGTACTACCAAAACTTTATGTAAAATTTCACGTTCAAGGAAATTACTCTTCGGCAGTACCGAATGAACAATAACTTTCTTTATAGTTTATTGGTTGAATCATTATCCTTCTCAATTCACCAAAGTTTGATCTTTCAGTGTTTAGTTTGTTTTCACATTTTGACCGATTACTCCCAGATTCAGAATTTACTGGAAGATATTGATAAAAAAATATTTAAATATTTGATCAAAATTTAATCAAAAGCGTAAAATCAGATTTTGAGAAATTCAAAATATATTTTTATTTTACGGTGGGATACATTTAATTTTCAATTTCAAAAGACGATGTGGAAACTTTTCTCGACTCATCTCGGACCTATAATATCCCTATGTAGAGGGAGTTGGAACTTAGTAGAGTTTGACTTTCCTCTAGATAACTGAGGTTTGATATACAGACCGTATTGTAAAATCACTCTTTTTGAATTCAAACCTCAAAAATAATATTGTCTTTTGTAAAATTCTTTTTCTATGATTCTATAACTTTCCTATATTATGTGTATGTGAGAAGATAAAATTAATGGCATTTAGAAATCACCATCTAAATTAACATCTGGTATACATTTTTTTCGGAAAAAAGAATAACGGGAATAATACAGACATCGCTCGGTAATGAGAGGGTTCGTTGTAGACTATAATATTAAGTCAAAATCGTCGTAAGACGAATCAAACACAAATTAATTAAGAATCAACATCGAATGGTCAGTTTTTGTTTTGTTTATATTAATAGTAAGAACTTTGGACAGAAAATATTATTCTTTTCTGAAGATAAAACACAAAACATAAATAATTATAAATTATTAATACTATCCTAATATGTGATGATTATAACGGGAATATTTATAAAGAATATTATTTTATTACTAGTAAAAACGCACAGAATACGAACTTTACATCGTCAAAGTAGATACAAAATGTCTAGAATTTGGAAAAATATTTGGTGTAGTAGAGAGGTTTCTCTTAAAAAATAGTTTTTGATGACAATATTTAAAATAACCAAGAGCTACTTTTTATGTTAACTCCCTACCCCATCGTTTATGGACAAATATTAAAATTTTGTAAACCCTCAGGGGCTCATTTATAGTGAGTATGGGCGTGGAAATACACAGGGAACCTAGCTAGTTCTTCTCTTGTTTTCTTAGTGTATACGTTGGTATTAGTTTTTATTTACACACATGATGGCAAACGTCAGACTAACCGTATCAGTGATGTCAAAACTGTTGATTTTAGTATTACTTTTTATATCTTACGTATAATAAAATACGAGTCTAGCAATCCCGAAGTACCTAGCTGGATCTACATCTTTCTTCATCTAGTCTTGGGTTAGATCCCTGGGTCTTGGGTTAGTTTTGGACTAATATAGGACCTTAGAGTAGGTAAATTTTTGATAATTCCTATTGTATACAATCATACAAAACAATGTTTTGTTAGTATCGTTAGTATCGAACTTCACACTTGCGTGCCCATTTACAATTTGTAAAATGAAAGGTCACACGTAGTTAGTTAAAGTCAGTTGAAATTAGTTTAATAAATTTAAGGTTAGCTTCGAATATTTCTGGCATCACAAGTGAGAAGTTCAGGGTTCATATATTTTGACACTCAACGCTTATTCAACGCCAACTTCGGGCATACCGAAAGTTGACGGTATTCGACTTTATTCCACATAGCCATCACATCAGTGAAGAGTTGTACGACACTGCGTTCGCTAGTAAGTACAGTTCGTCACATTTTATAGAGTCATCCTAACCAAATCTAACCTAACCAAACCTACACTTCTAAGAGGTACAAGTTGACGACAAAACCGGTTTTAAAGAGCGTCGTATGGTATACGATTATGACTTGATGGGAGCAAAACCGACGAAGAAGCAAAGTGACTGTCAGGAAATCGATTTTAGAGGACACAATGACGACCACTGGGGGCAGCTAACCATAGCGAAGACACGTACATACGTAGCGGCTAAGCCATACCGGAAGTATGCACGTCCGTATAACGAAGGTATAAAATGACGGAAGCGGAAAACAAATAGCAGAGATATTCACCGTGGAAACAGTACCAATTAAGGAGGTATACACGGCTAAAGCGGCAAACACATTAGAAGAGGTACGCAAGGGCGTACCTAGGATCAAAACTAGGGGGGCAAGGGGGGGGCAAGCCATGGTCATTCAATATACAATTGATTATTAAAATAGTTATTTCAAGAATTGTATTAAATTCCAGCAACAAAATGTATAATAAAGATTTTTTTTTGCTTCCAGAGGGGGCAGCTGCCCCCCCCTGCCCCTCGCTGGGTACGCCCATGAGAGGTAGAGCGCTCAGGGGCTCAGTTATAGAGAGTACGGACGAGAAAATTCCGAAGGGCTCTGGATCTACACCTTTTCTCATGTTGTCTTGAGTTAGATCTTTGTCTTTCATATATCCTATCAGGTCTCCCTTGACCAAATCTTGTTCTTTTCTAACTCTGACACAATTAGAGTACTCGAGGGCTAAGATCTTTACTTTCAATTCAAATATGTTTTATTATGTACGTAACAATCTCCCTTTTCCTTATTTACTCTCTCCGTTGAATTCACCTGAGGATGTCTTTACGGGGGTCAAAACATGTTCAAAGTTGTTTTTCTACAGCCAATCTTTCTACTTTCTCGATGTTGTAAATGCTACTCCAAAATCAGTTACGATTTTATTTGGCGTTTGAAACTCTGCAATATTTTTGCATTTTTTTAATGATTTTCTTCGTATTTAAAAATCAAACACCCAATATCACAATTCAATAAAACAAGATTTATTTACATCTTCAGTACTGAAAAAAACCCTGAAGATGGTAACTATGTTACTGAAGTGTACATAAGTAAATAAATCTTGTTTTATTGAATTGTGGTATTGGGTGCAGTGAGCTTAAAAGTGTAATGTTTTCTTTGTAGTAGGATTCCTATCTGCGTACAATTTTACAAATTTTGAAAATGTGTCCACAATAACTAAAATATGCTGTACATTACCTAACCTTTTTAGTAGTGGTCCTAGGTAACAGCTAACATTTATTTGATGTCTGTTGGAATTATTGGTTTACTGTTTGCTTTTAGTATTTTTTTTCGTTTTATTACTATATTGACAATTTTTTCATCGTTTTATGAACCCAATATTGCCAATACAGCGTTTTTTATATAAAAAATTCATATTTATCATGGTTTGCAATTTATATTTTCCTAGGTGACCCTATATTTTCTAGATTTTTAGACGGAATGTTGTCTTTTTCTGCGCAGTGTTCAATCCTTGCATTGTAATACTATATCGCAAGTACGCACCTGGTTAAACCTAATAACCTAAGTTAAACTTAGCACTTGGAAATTTACAGCTTTTTAAGAACTTTAAAGCTTAGTTATCAGATTTAAATTTGGAGTTATAATTAAGGAATCCCAAGAACGATTGTAATTTCTTCTTATTTAGTGGTCTTTGAAAATCTCTAATGTATTGCAATTTCTCTTGATCTGGACTGAGTCCTTTTTATGATATCACATAGCCTAAAAATTTATTGATTTATTGACAGAAATATATTTTAGTGGTATTTATGCTTTCAAAATTAGAATACGAGTGGTTTTCTTCTATAATGTGGCGTGCGTAGTTAGATTTTGCATACGCAACTCTGTTTCTTGGAAGATGTTCTTTAAATCTTTTTTTTTTAAATTGCCTCCCAGTTTGCCCTATATAGAAACACTCTTAAAGAACATCTTCCAAGAAACAGAGTGGCGTATACAAAATCTAACTACGCACGCCACATTATAGAAGAAAACCACTCGTATTCTAATTTTGAAAGCAACTTCCATCCAATTCACATATGCAAGAAGAGCAAACAAATGGACGCGCTAGAGGAATATGAAATATATAAAGCGCAGTTAAAAAGTCCAGAACATATGTTGAATGACCAATTGAATTTTAAGTCCAACTTGATGTACGACTTTGCTAGAGGAATAGATAAGAAACACGAACACTAAGCGGTACTGCAGGTGTTAATGTACCGTGTATGTGTATATGTGTTGCTATATGTTGTGTAATAATTTATTTTAATGTTTTAACGACCTCAGCAGAGCGATATTCTGAAGATGGAACGAGTTCCGAAACGCGTCATATGATTATAAAGTAAGTAACTACTTTATTATTTAAAAAGTCACATACACGGACATTATTGTTCTTTTATTATATAAAAAAGAGTGACTTGGATACAAACACAATGAGTTTTAAACTTATTTTTAGTTTTTGACTGAATCTAGTTATTATTTAAGTTATCTTATTTTTTAATTATTAATTTTGTTTCGTATTGTTGCCGTAACTACCGATTCAAACTTAAAACTAACACACATCTAAATAACAGAATTCACAAACCTCTTTTTTGTATGGAAACATAAAAAGAATAATTCTTTGTTATATATAATTCAAAAAATTCTTTTTGATGCTTCCACGCCACTTTAAACGGAAACCGCTTCAAAAAAATTAAACAACCAACGTTTTTGGGGCATTGTTCAAATTTTCTCATACAACTTATACAAAATTATTTGTTTTACTTTTTTTTAGTGTATTAAGCTCAGATTTACTGTTTTTATGAGACTATTCTCAGGAAGTGGATTTTAGAAGAGATTGAGTTTATTGAATTCTGCTGTTGTAATTATTTAAGATTAAAATAGAGCACTTTGTACATACATACTGAGCCTATATGTAAGGCTGAAAACATACATGAGGATATATCAACACAATGAATTTTAATCTGGATCCTTTAAAAAAGTTTAAAGTTTAAATATTTATTCAAACCATACTATAGTTTGTTTATCCGTAGGCCTACAATAGTTCTTAAATGCATCAATTCAAATAAATATTAAATCTTTCAAAAACTAAAGTGATAAGACAAATCACTAGTATCAATTCTCCGAAATATTATTTTATTTAAAAAAAAAAAATTTATTTGGCTAAAAATACAAAATATGATTGTTAAAATTGCAAATGAAACACTATTCATTCATATAAAAACACAAAGCAATATTTCCTATAGCTAAACACAATACTTGATGAAATTTACACAGAACATTTATTTATGCATAGCATCCATTTGTGAAAATTGCATTAAAAGACATTAATAAATATTCGAATTATAAGCGAAAACCTATTCCGAAGAACAATTAAAAATCACACGTAAAGGATTCCCCCCATACATACTTAAAACTAGTAGATGGAATTGAAATTTTAACAGGTTATTATCGAACATAACAAAGAACATTTTGTGAAAGTTTCATTAAAAAATATTATTAAATACGCTTTTCGTTATCGGTTTTTATAAAATATTATAACAAATTTGACTTAAACACAATTATAGAATTTAAGTTGTTCTTTAATTATTCATAACATTACGTTTTAAAATCTTTTACAATATAAAATCAATTATTGTCCAAATCTGATGCACTTTATACTTATACACTAACGTCTTAACCTACTACTTATTCTAAGTACATAGTTAGAATAAAATTCTAATTCTACCATGTCTTAACCTAAATAAAGAAATAAGAGTGCATCATATTTTTACTTTTAAATTTTTTACTTTAAATTTATTATTATAAAATGCTCCGGCTAACTGAAATGTATTATTTTATTAATTTTTATTTAATTTCTCTTTACGGGTTCGTGAGGTTCTTTGGTGACTATAATTTACATATGAAATAGAATTTGGTGGTAGTTTATTTGATTGAGATTGTCCATTAATTTTTACTTATCGCTTGGAAGTTTTTCACTGCTCCGATGTTCCTGGTCCGTGCACGTGGTTCCCGTGTAGACTGCCAGTAGATGGATCGATTTGCCTTGATCTTTTCGACGAATTTTCTTTTCTTCCTTACACTTATTTCTCACTCACTTTCGTGACGACGATTACTTTAACTTTCTGTACTAATATTCCTGTTCAAACACTTTTATAACGACGCAATTTATCACACACTTCTATGACGACGATTATCTTTTAAACTATTCTTCGGGGATTATTATTAATACTTATACAAAAAAAAACGACGCAGATACTAATTTATTTTGAAGTTTGATCTCGGCTAAATCTTTCACAATCGATCTTCTTTTCTACTAAAGAAACACTTGCTCCAGAACTCCCTCCTTCAATCAGTAACAACCAAAAAGAAAGAACGAAAGAACCTCGTGCTCCTCTCTTCCACCCCCTATATATAAGTTCTAATTTCAAATGCTTTCTCCCGATCCTCTTCCTTCATTGGCTTATTTTAAATCTTGTACGTTACTTGTGTAACGCAATTTATTTCATTGGTCCATTTCAAACATTTTCGGTTGAAGGCATTGACTTTTGGAATGGTTTATTTGACTTCTTGAGATCTGTGACTAATGTTAGAATAGTTTTTCTAGCTGTCAACCCTTTCAACTCTTTACAATTTATGGCCTGCCGAGCACTGACCTTTCAGGGAGCCCTCTATTTCGTTATAATATGTTATGCCAAACTAACCGTGGGAAGTAAATCAGACTCAAACCTGGATTATTTGGTATTCAAAATTATTCAAACTGTGGCGTTTTTCTAAAGAAACGTCACACAAAATAACTCGTCTCAATAAATCCTAGACTTTGTTACCTTCGGGCGCGCTAGAGAACATCAGTTTAGCAGTCCCTCTTATCGCTCTCTGCGTACCCCTCCTTTTCTCTCCTCTCCTTCTCTTGAGCTACAGAGAACTAGCTTTCAGATCGACAAGCGGGGAACTGGAAGTTACTTTCGTATCACCAGCGTAAGCTGATTCAAGAGTGAGGCCGTATTATATTCAAGTTTGGGGCTGTTCAAGCCTGGGCTGAGACATATATTCAAATTTGGGGCTGTGTTATGCCCAAGTCTGAGGTTGGCATATATGTACAAGAGTTAGACTAACAGATCTATAAGAATTACCCTAAATTTATAGTATAAATTTGAAGAGTTAAATTTGCAAAAAGTAAACGTCATGTGCTAGATGAGCAATTAAATTCGGGCTCATGCATGCCTGGAACTTGTGTGTATGCATATACAGGGGTAACTGATATCCTGGGCCTTCTGATGTAATCACATTATAGTCAAGGTTTTTCTTTTCAGGTAGAAACCGGAACATTGTGAAATTCAAAATAAAAGTAAATAGTTATTTTTTAACAACCGGTGATTTGGACTGATATCTCATAAATTTAGGACCTTAATTTTAAAATTTGGAAAATTGTAATACTCGATTGTTTTTGGTACCGTAGCGATTGTAATGATGTTACATTCATGATGTTTGATTAAGTGTATGAGAAATCCTATAAGAATTATTTGGAGAGGCAACGGTAGGGGTTCTCGCACGGGTCAGCCTTGTTATATATATGGGGGGGGTGTTATGTAATTAGATATATGAAATTATTATGGGTTATTTTTTTATTTCTTTTTTTGTTTTGTAGTTTTTATTTTGTAACAAAAGGGGTTTGTCTTATTAAAATTTAGAAAAAATAAATAAATAAAAGAAAAAAACATATATATATATATATATATATATATATTGATATAAAAGGGAATATTTATTATTATTATTATTTTATCTCTATCTCTCTCTTTTCACTTTAATGCTGCCCGATCGCGATCCTCTCCGTCCCTCCTATGTCAGTATAAATATGTATTTCCTTTTTGCTTGTTGATTAGACTACTCCAAAATTTTACTGTTTCGGTTGTCAACACCAAAATTCCGTTTGACCTAATAAATAAAATAATTTCTTTGATCAAATTTGTGTCAAAACTTTCATGGTATTGGTAAATGTCTTTTGTTATCATTGTTCTGTTGTATTACTATTATAACAATTTCAGCATGTTGTTTGATCTAAGAGTGTTTCTTGAAAAGACGAACACGTCTAATTAAACGCCAGAACATTGCTAATGTTAACTTTGTATGTATTTCAGTTTATGTAACATATACTATCTTTGTAGGCCTACTGTATTCACAGGTGATACGAAAGCCCAATTTTCCTTAGCTGCTTCTACATTTGTTATTGGCAATTTATCCTTTGTCTTAATTAGTGTAGTCTTTTATTTTTATTTTATTTCCCTGAGCTTGTGGGGTTAAAGAGTCCACTCTGGGTTTATCTAAACAAGTTACATGTTCCCAAACCTGACCTTCCTCCTGAGTCAAAACAGATAGAAATAAGAACCAGACCGAAAAAACAACCCCACAAAACTAATTTTATCACGATGAAATTTACACAGAACATTTATTTATACGTAGAATCCACTTTGAGAAAATTTCATTAAAATATATTAATAAATATTCAAATTATAATTGAAAACCTATTCCGAAGAAAAATGTACGATCACCCGTAAATGATGAAAGGCAGTTTTCTTGGGAATAAAGACTTTTCTTGGAGAAAAATTTATGAGAATTAATTAATTAAATCAGGTTTAAATGATAAACCGGGAGAAAACAACTTTTTGCCCGGTTTTCCTCAAAATACTAATTTTCTCGCGAGTGGCGTGTAAGAATACAAAAACGTTATTCAACCGAAAACTATACAAGTGCCATCTGAGGACTCCATCAGGAGCTCTCTTGCTTAGATCATCTTCATCTCTTTAACTTTAAGACGCAACACTTTCGTAAAAAGGGACTTCACACGCAGGATCGCTGAATCTACCTAAGAAACCTCATAGCTTACTGTCATCAACCAGTGGAAACAGTGACCATACCGAGGGAACAACGTTTCTCTTATTCCCAGTGAATAAAATGAAAGGTAAAGGGAAGCTCAGATGTCTATATAATTTTTAGATTTTAGCAATTTAAGATTTATTAATAAATTCTGTAATGCTCTTGTGGGAAAATTCAATAATTATGCATGGATTCATTTTTCAAAAATCAAATAATTTTTTTTTAACATACCACGTTTTTAAAACTGAATAAAAAGTATAAAATAATTTTTCATGACCCTTCTACAATTTCGAGGGAGGATTGTTAATGGCTATGGATATATTTGGAATACTTTGTATATTCCAAATATGGATATATTTGGAGAGAAAAAGGTGGGGCGCAGGCAATCTATGATAGTTAAGGAGGAGTAAATAAATTAAATTACAGTGAATCTCATTTCCGATTTACTGAAATTAGCTGTGAATTCATCCGGATTGTCTACTTATATTATTTACTGGCTGCGCCCCACGTTTTTCTCTCCAAGTATTCCAAATATACCCATAGCCACTAACAATCCTCCCTCAAAATTGTAGAAGGGTCATGAAAATTTTTTTTTTTTTACTTTTTAGTCAGTTTTAAAAACGTGGTGTTAAAAAAGTTTTATTTGATTTATTATTTTCTGTTTTTTAGTCTTATGTCCGGGTGAAAGATTTCAATCGGTTTTGTATATATTGATGAGACTCTGACGTCTCTGACAGGGACATATATAGGAAATTCCCAATGCATTTCACATCCTGTTTATGCGTCTCGGGAGTTTCGCACGTTCGTTTTTCAAAAAGGCGGCGTGCATCACTAGCAAGCCGAGCAGCACGCGCTTCCGAAGCCTCGCTTGCTCTTGCTTGAGCATGTCGATGCACGTCATCGGCAAGTCGAGATGAATTTGCGTCCCCCATTTCACGCGACCTCGCTAGAGCCTTTCATTTCTTATCATTTTCAAGTTCGATCTTGCGCTGTTTTTCGGGACGTTCTGTAGCTCGCTTACGGCGTTTGACTAATCTTGCCAACTTATCTGCTTCAGATTCCTGTTGTAGCCCAACTTGCCGTGTGTTGCTTTTTCTTCTCTAATCGTCGCTTCCGTTGAGTAGCCGTCTCTTTAACCATTGTAACGATTGTCAGAAATGTAATATTCACATATATGCTTAACACACTATTGAATGCACATCTGACGGCGAAAACCCAGCGCACTATTCACTATCACCAAAAGCACGTGAAACGGGATGTTTCCACTGGAAAATGCAATTAAACTTTAAACTAGGGGGCGAAACGCGACACGCTCATACAGGAAAATGTACACACTTGAAACACAAGTTCTGCTGTTACAGCAACGCGAGAGAGCAGAAACGAGAGTGCTGATGCTGTATACTACACTGCAGAATATGCAAAGCGTGCAAAGCTGACGCTGCTCAATTTTTATTTGTTTAAACAAATATAAAGACAAGAAACCAACTGAATATTGTATTGTCATCCAATTCTGACCTATGTTCAAAATTTCAGGTCTCTAGCTTATCGGGAAGTTAGTTTAAACTCAATTGCAAAATTCCACCTGGACAGACAGACAGATATGACGGAAACCGAACTAATAAAAACGTGGTAAAAAGTATCTAAAGTAAAGTAAAATCAAAGTATATTTTAAAAATTATTTGAAAACCGGGATTACTCTCCTTGATCTGTTGTTGAGCATAAGAGACATAACTTGAGAAAATTGTATGCCTCACTAAGAAAAATATTAAATAATATGAATAAATATGAAGTTTAGAAGTAAGAAAATATAAGAAACATAATATATATTATTATGATATTTTATATGGAAGAAATGTTATAGTAATCAAAATAAATACTAATCAACATATATAAACTGTTATATATTAAGTTTTATAGAAAATAAAAACAGTTAGTTACAACACTTTAAGTCGGCCGATTAACATGAGACAAACACATAATTGTTTGTATAATGATAATTTTTTTTTCTCAAATAATGCATATTAATTACATTTTTATTTTTAATTGAAATATTCGGTGAGGCGTGACTAATAGGATTTACTGGCCGGCCCACCCCAGCTATTCATCAGCCTAACCCACCAGCCAGGTACTCTGCTTCAAATTAACCTGAGACGGGCTATAATTATTATGTTATACTGATGGGACCATTTGTCTGTGCGCAAACTTTGACGCTACTAGCCGTTCTGTAAAAGTAGGGCTCGCTCACCCAACTATGTTTGTCTACCTTTCGCGAGACATAATTACTGTTTACAAGATTTGTAGTGCACATAGAAACATGATGTTTACAAACAAATTTTATTGTTTTACGTCCTTTAAAATATCAGTACTAGCAAAGGTAACATCTAAAAAAAAATGTGATACTAAAAGTTGATTTACAATACTAAATTTATTGATTGTCTACATACATTTTAATCCAGCTCTTAAATGCTGCTCAAATCATCGTCGTCATCGTCCTCCTCACTGCTGTCGCTGTTTCCTACTGATATAATCATTGATTCCACGAGGTCGTCGATCCGCGGCTCAGCTGAAGCGTAATTATTTTCAATAGTTTTTACAACTCGCACTTGTTCTCCCATTCTTTTGCACCAATGAGGTTGAATTTTTCCTCTGCTAATGACTTGATGCTCTCGAAGCTACATTGAAGACAGGTGAATAATCTACGTCCGATGCGCCGCGCGGGACCACATGTTTTTGGAAATGAGCGATAACCACTCCCCTCTCCCCCACCGCGCCATAGCAAGCCGCGCGCACAGACAAATGGACCCATCAGTACTTGTAGCTCGATAGCTATTTACAATGATTTATCATTACTATTATTTTTTCAATATGGTGTTGTCAGACAATTAAATGGTTACAGGTATTGACTATTAATATTTATGTTAGTTATAATCTGTCAAAATATTTTCCTCCATCAATAATTTTGAACCAGCATTTTTTCTGTGTCCCAATATGGTGTGTTTGCACCTTTAAAGTTTAAAATGGAATTTGATGAAAAACTAATTTTCGTGTCAGATATATTAACACAAATTTTAAAATTTACATTTGTAATTTTTGTAAAAAAAACATACTTCATTGCCAAAATACGCTCACAATACAAATTTAATTATATCAGTCCACATGTTTTGGTTATAGTGTTGTTATACATTTTATTTTTGTAGTGTCTCACGACCTTTTAAAAGTTGAATGTCAAATTTTTCAACAGTACCTACACTACGTTCAGTGAGAAAAATGGAATTTCACAGAGTTGAGTCTTACATTAATATTACTTTGATTATTCTTAAGACTTTTAAAAGTTAATACTTGTAGTGTTTCCCACGGTATGACAACTACTGCACTACGAACTATCAGTTTATCATTGTTTATTGATTTGTGCAGAGTTTGTAAGGGTTGGTGCAGACTGGAGGGATTGATGGACATCAAAAATAAATCTTACCGTAGACAATACACTAAATGTACATTAAAAATGATATCTATATATCGCCCGGACGTTTTGTAAACGTAGGAACAGCTGAGTGTTGTCAGGGGTATGATCACCTTGATAATAAATAAAGCTACGAAAACCTATGTGTCCTATATTAAATAAGAGTATTAAAATTCAACATAAAAAATAAATTATGAAACATCTTTTGAGTTATGAACATTTTAACTTGATTTATTTATTTCCATTACCTCACTTTGACTTTTTGTAAACAGAGGAACAGCGGAGTGTCTATTGTCTGCAGTACCGATATAGTGCAATCTCCTTGATAAGAAATAATACTATGAAAACCTTCACGCTATACAGTAAAATAAAAAATAAATGTATTAAAATTCAACATAAATTATTATGAAAAAATGTTTGAGTTATGACATTTTAAGGAGTTTTGTGAACTGTGGAACAGAAGCTTGTCAGTTGTCAGCGGTACCGATATAGTATGATCACCTAGATAAGAAATAATACTGCGAATTGTTATTTCCTTAAAGTGCTAATCTTTAGCAATTCACTATTCATGTTAACGATATACACTATGAAATTCAATATTTCTGTAGAAAACTTATGAACAATTTTCGGGAAAACAGGTGGGCAAAGTGTAACATATAGGGAACTTCAGTAGAAAGTGTTCCCTTAGGTAACATGTTCTAATATTTGTTAATTTTTTCTTACGACTATCAACATTAGCAATAGGATCAATTTGTTTGTAGATTTCCAAAAGTTTGGTCCATACATTGTTCTTCTTGTTTCGATCTTTAAATATTTCGGACTTGACTTTCCATAACTCTGGTAGTTCTCTCAACATTTAGAAAACTCCACCCAACTCTGAATATGGAGAATACTGGACATAATTAATTATTAGACAACACATAACAATGTTAAAACATCAAAACAGAATGATAAAATTGTAGTTCGACATTTTGATACTTCGACACCTCCCTAAGTCCACAAAGTGTCGAACTATCAAAGTTTTACTGTATTTATATTTTTAAAGAGATTTTCAAGTAACTTGTAAAAACCAAAATGAACCCTGAAATAAGATTCAATCCTGCAAATCTGCTTAGGTTGGGCTAGAAATACACCCATCAATGTACCCACCAAATTGTGCTCAACATTGAACCCATAATGAAATACATGAAACACAGATATAGTTGAAGCACATAAATAATACCAATCTTGATAAGGAGCACCCATCTAGTCGACTTAGCCCAGTTAGAGTAAAAACACTCTTTCAGGTTCAAAATTTCAAAAACCCTGGAAAATGCAAACAAAATCATGCTTCTCAAATGATTACACCTATCAATATGATACCACCCTTGTCTTGAACAACACTAAATATCATCACTAATATATTTGGTAATCCAACCAAGGCAAATAATCCTTTACATCTGAAACAAAGCTATACTGGAGATCATAGACAAAGATATTAAGATAGTCTGCATAACTACACTGATAAGTGCTTAGATATTGTAACGAAAAATTCTGACTCTGATGTCTTTGTCCCCGAGTTGGACCATGAAATCTATGTTTCATCATCTGCTACATCCAGCATGGAATCTGAACTGTTGGGTATTCTTACAGCACTACAATATGGTAGAGCTTCCAGCAGATAAGATCTTAACTGATTCAGGACTTTTTGTGGGTACTGGCAACATACAAAGCTACCATCACACTTTTAACACTCACAAGGAAATAGCCTTACAGTGGTGTAATGTGAAATGAAAGGGCTGATAAAATTGTAAAAACAGCAATGTAAAATATACTAAAGTCCTAGTAGTTCAGGCCTATGATGTTTGTTGTGAAATATCTAAAGGAGAATAAAAATAATGGGTTAATTCTCAGATGATTAGTGGTAGCCACTGTTTGAAATTCAGAAAAAACCTTTATACTTTTGTAAAAAGGGCTCAGCAGAGGGATGGTATCTTTTTGGTATGGTAGATCCTTCATTTTGCGGACAGTGCTCTTTGGATGTGGAAACCTTGTCCCAGACCATCCTGGATTGTAAGAGAGCTGACCCACAAAAAAAACTGAGTAAGTGCCTTACATAGGCAATCCAGCATCTCCCTTTCAAGCAACCCTTAATTCCAAGTCACTACAGAGAGGATTTACAGGATGCTGGACCCACATCATAAGAAGCAAGAAGTTATTAATAAAAAGATGATTCTTGTTAATGAGCAATAACATAATTTCAATAATATCTAATTTTATATCATTCAATTTATTTAAAAATTCAAAACATTAAATTCACACAAAACTTTATTACATGAAAAATAAAGAATGCACAATACAATTACAATTTAAAAAACAACATTGCCAAACAATTTTGTTGCTAACATTAATATAATATGAACCATACTTAACTAGGACAACTTTGGTAACACTGGCATTGAGTAAATTTGTTCATATAGCAATATAAAACTAGAACAGAGATATACTTTAATCAACTTATAATAAGAATCAACAAATGTTTTACAACACAATTGTATATATGAGATTGTATATAGCCTACTCAACAGAAACAAAGTAAAAAATGGAGTACAAATGAATTTTCCATGATATTTTTATGGCATTTAATAAACACTAAACCAACATTTTAAATCTTCTAACAGTTAAAAAAAAGTATTTTCCAAAAAACAATATTCTTTGTGATCATAATTCAAATATTCATACAAGAAACTGGAAGATTAAACAATTACCAAAAATTAAATGCCTTACTAAAGCTAATGGAAGCGAAATATTAAATTGATTTTTCTAACTACCAAGAACTGTGTGATAACATGTTGAGGATGAAGACGATACATGTATCAAAGAAAACATTTTTTTCCTACAATGAGATTGATGCAAAGATTTAGGAGAAGGGCATTCCTTCATCATGCATAATAATCATTGTTCTTCAATTTTAACCCATCTAAATAGTCTCTACGGCTAGCAGTCCAATCACATTCCATGCCCTTCGTTTCAAACTCCAGGTTGTAAAATAGAGAGAAGTATGAGAAGGGAGGAGGGTCTTTTCTTTATTTAAGGGTCTGTCTCAAAAAAACTAATAATCAATTCACCAAACATACTTAACACTTCCTCTGTGACATCAACAAAATATTAAATTCCGATACCAGGTATAAAACTCTATTTTCAAATTTCCCTAGAAATTTAGGAGAATGACAAGAAATGTAGCCTGACCTTTTCAGTTCTGAAGGTGTTCCATGACACTCCTACTATTTGGCTAACTTTGTTACATAGAGGGTTCAAATTTGCTATTTGAATTTGGATTAACAGCTAAACCAGGCAGAATTAAAAATCTTCATTATTATTAAAATTAGTTTTTTCTACTGGAAAAAAACTTAACTGCAGAATAGAAATACATGCACTATATTACAGGTTTGCCTAGCTCATGAACTGAGATTATGACCTTGATACATGTATTGACCTCTTTAATTCACTGTTATAATTATTAAAATAAAATAAATATATTGTATACTTAACAAAGCTGAGCGGAATGATGCAACTTTAATATTTTATAATGGAAGTATATATCACAAAATGTTGTTTTACATTTAAAAGCACAAAATTGTATCTAATTAAAAAAACAGATAATTTAACTTCATGTACTGATGGTAACCATTCTAATCACAGTCATATTGTGCTATGGAATGTTAGTTTACCAGGAGTGTGTACAGTAGCACAACTCATATTTTAATATTTAGAAAAAAATTATATTTTTCAATGAGTGACAAGAGGACGTTCTCTTAACATGATTTGTTGCTTATATCTCAGGAGTAATTTTCACACTATGTTGGACCACATGGGCTCACTTAAAGTGAGTACGGACCCTGACAGATCCTAGCTGGTTCTACACCATTAACATGGACATCCTCCATTTTAGTATGTCCTTAAACAAATCAGATCCTTTATTTTTGGTAAAATCTTATGAAATTGAAACAGTCTCACCTTTTACATTTATAAAACCAAAACCAGCCTTAGGCATTCTCTATTGTCAATCCATATTTAAAACAACATACAAAACGTAACTTTTTGAAAAATTAAAATTGAATAATTTTGAAAAAATCTGAATTGTTTTATTGTACACTTAAGCCATTCATTGAGGAACAGTTCCATAGTAGCGCCTTATGGATAAACGATCTATTATGGAATAGTTCCGTAGCATCATCTTTATGTACATAGTTTTATAAATACATATTGAGCTTGACTTGTGAAATGTTTTAAAATTAAACTTGAACAGAAATTTCTCACAAATAATAAGTTAATTAACTCAAACATGTTTCAACAATAATGTAGTGATGCAGAAGCTACAATAAGTAAACTACAACTAACCTACTACTGTACCACACCCGTATTTATACAGAATGTAGGAGGATTCTTCTATTTAAATCTATGAGGTAGCACTTATAAGTAGTTTCTAAATTTCTAAAAAAGTATTTTATTTTTGAAACATTTATTTGTGTCGTTCAGACTGTTTAAATTTGTAAAACATTTCAACTGATACATGCATTTTCCCATTCACACGTGTTGATATAAACCATAATTTTATACAGTACTGAAACTGATCGGTTTATTGTAAATATATTTCTTGGATACAATTTAGGACATAAGGTGAGAGGTTATATATTATAGTTTGTATTTTTAATATAATAAATAAGAACAACTGAAAATTGGGTTTTTAAGCAATTAAATTGGATTTGTAGTGCCTACTTGGTTACACATATATGGGAACCTAAATGGGTTAAATACGGAAAAACAGAGAGATTGCCAGAATAGCAATTTAAGGCTGGATTTTGTTGTATAAATGCAAAATGAGAACGTTTTTGATTTAACGAGATTTGATCAGTAAGCAAGGGAAATAGTTTTTCAATGACAAACTATCCCGTTTCATTTTTAACGCAGTGAGATGTGCTATTATGTGCCTAAAAACAAAATGCTAAAACAACACCTAAAATAGCACAATAGATATGCATGCACCCATATAAAATTGAATGTACTGGGAAGAAAAAGAACCTGAACAATAAAAAATATAATAAAATGGTATCGTCCACAGTTTGTGCGGTGACCCATCGTTTTCATTATGGTTAGTAGTGATGAATCAGCCATTTGAGTTACAAATTTTGTACACTACCAACTAAATATAAAATGTAGTGTAGAACCAGGGATCACTAGAAAATTGTATTTACAGCAATATATAATAGATCGGATCATACGAGCTTTATGCTGAGTATCAGACGTGATCTAAAAGTTCCCGGAATGGATGTCCCGTATGCGAGAAGAGTTAATTACATGAATCACTGCTACACAGCTCCTCTAATTGGGCTCGAGAATTGTTTCAGTTGGAGAAGTGGCGTTGGTGTTTTGTTAGTTGCAGTGTTCATTTAAACTGTTTATGCAATCTGACGTTCATGAAAATGGATGATTTGAAAGAACACTGAGTTTGTGTTATATTTAGTTTTTAACTCAGGAAAACGGCAAAAGAAATTGTTGAAACAAGCTTTTAGAGAGAGTACAATGGGTAAAACAGTTCAAAGAGAGGAGAATATCAGTTGAAAATAACTAACGTTCAGGAAGGCCATCTTCAGGAAGAAATGATGGAATCATTACTAGTGTCTGTAAAAAAATTCTTGAAGATCATAGACAGACCATTAGTGACCTCTAATCCTACAGGATTCTATTGGAGAATCCTACAGGGAAGTTCGAAGGCAACTGCAAAATCGAATTCGCCAAACATGTCATCAGATGTGTGCTGACAACTATAGAACCATCCACCAGTTCACACATCTCTGACTGTGTGTGAATTTCTGACCTCTACAAAGTTTAGTGTCATTCTCCACCCTCCGTACTCCCCTGATTTAGCACTGTGTGACTTTTCAAATTTCCTAAGATGAAGATATCACTCAAGAGATGAAGTTTTGACACGGCAAAGGAGATCCAGGAAATAACAACCGATGTCTTGAACATATTGACAGACATTGACTTCCAGAGATGTTATGAAGCATTGAAATCTTGCTGACATAGGTATATCAACTAAGGAGAGGACTATTTTGAAGAATCTGGTGACAATTAATTTTTATTTTGTATGTATAGTTTTTAAATAAACCCATTCGGGAACTTTTCGATCACACCTCATACATAAAGCTTTATTTAAATGCCCAAAGAAATGTTATATTAATAAATACAATTTATAGATATTAGTCTTGCTGATAAGATTGGAAAATAAACATTTTGAGTGAATTGATAGTTTTTGAACTCTACCTACCTAACTGTTTAGATAAATCTGCACAGTCTTTTGACATTGGAGGGAAAAGATTAATAAATATAATTTAACTAACTAGAATTAACATTATTAAAAAACTTGTTTAAAAGGCACCATTGTTTTCCAAGTTTATTGACAAATCTAAAGACTACAACACATACAAAGGCACATAAACCCTGTCCTTAATGACTGGTAAGTTGGCTACATCAAAACAACTTATTTACTCTGTTGGAATCATAGGTGGAATTACTTAAATACTGAAGTATACCTCATTGAATTAATCTAACTTATAACCTAAAGATCATTAAATAACATTAAATTAGTAGTGTGCGAAGTGCAGAAATTTTAACAGGTGTATTTGGTTTGAATTTTCAATTCGTAAAAGTTCGATTCAAACTTACAAATGAAAAAAAATTGGAATATGTTTATAATTGGAACCTAAATTTAAAATGTTTATCCAAAGTTATAACTTTAAAACACTAAATTAAAATTGTTTAATATAACATTTGGAGACATTTTGATTTAAGTAGTTTACCAACTATTTCATCCCTGTGTAGTTTGTCTTCACCCCCCCTCCCCCCCAAGGCAGGGACAATGAAGTGTTTGTCCAATAACAATTAACCCTAGGTAATAAAAATTCAGCAAATTTGCAAAAGCTGTGTGTTGGAAGTTTACAGACGAAAACTATCAAACTTATTTCAACAAGAGGTAGCAGACCTATATTCCTAGAACTTTAAACCCTTTCTTTTTTTAAGGAAACAAAATCATTGATTAAAAGAATACTTCACAATTTTAAAACCTTGTTAGTTAAAACTTTGTGTTATATATATATATATTGCACACGAGAAAAAGTAAAAAATAAAGTGAAATATTTTTCCCTTCTCAATCACATAATAAGCAACAATGAATATTCTGCTGTAAATAAAACCTCATATCTGTTAATTGGAAGTATTGTTTCATTATTACCTGTTCAGTTTAAAAAATATATTTAAAATGAGTGCTTCTTTATCCCACGACTGCAGCAGAAACACAGAGCGAAGCATGATCTACAGATAGACTGACTGGTTTAATAAAGACAGCAGGAATTCTCACCGTAATGGACAACAAAAAGTCGGCTTTCCATTTAAAAGAATAATGACAATATCAAAGAAGCTAAGCAAAAGATTTTCAATAACTGACAAATTAAATAAATTTGAGTTGTGCTGCTCACAGTCCTTTCTTCTTTTTGGTGATGTACGTTTCACCTATTATTCAGGCATTATCAAACCAAATTCTATTGTATTTTTCTTGCATTGATATATGGGCATTGTTTAACATTTAACAACTTGTACACAACACTTACTGTACATGTTATACACACAGTAACAAACATACAGTTACTTATACATTTTAAATCTGTGATGGTTGTACTGTACACACGTGTTTTTGGGTTACTTCGGTTGTGTGTGTTTCGGGGTTGTTCGTCTTTGAATTAAGGGGTTCTATTTTGAATGATTTCGTCAAAGATTGTCTGACTGGAATATTGTTTTTTTTTCATTTAGTAGTAAACTTGGGGTCTAATGTTGTTTGCTTGTAAATTTGGAATTCATTTAAAATATTAATTATTTGCCTTTGGAGCACTTATGTAAAATTTGCAGATTCTTTTCTATTTTGATGTAATTGTGGCTGGTTGTATAAATTGTTAAATGGTAAAAATAATCTACATATATCAATGCAAGACTAATATAATAGAGTTTGGTTTGACAATGTCTGAATAATAAGCGAAATGTACATCACCGAAAAGAAAAAAAAGCACTGAACCATCACAACTCAAAAAGATATTTATTGATGAAACCAGTTCTGTAAGACAATCAATAATCATGACGAATTAAAGTTGATAAAGTGCAAGTGAGTTAAATATAAACCATGACTTGGCACTTAGAATCATCCATGATTATCTTAACGTTCGAAAAATCTGTGCTCACATTATAATAGATGGGAAGTTGGCACAATTTGTGTCTTGAAAATTATTTATTTATTTATATTTTAATGAATAAAGCCCAGAAAATTTTAAACCAACTAATAACATTTTTTTTAATGGATTTGATACACTCTACAAATGTAAAAAGATAACTGAAATTTCAATCCAGAAATTGTTGTAACACCTAATGGTTTATATAGAATTTTTCAACATAATGTCAAATATGTAAAACTAATAAAAGCATATTTATTATGATCCTAAACCAATAATCAAAAAGTATGAATTTTAACAATATAATACTTTTAAAAAATAAATTTTAATTCAACCAAAGGAAATTTTTCATCCTTTAATCTGTTATAAATTAAACTAGGTAGAGTATTTTTTATTAAGTTCTTCAATAGTTCGTTCATTAATTTTTGAAGCAATCCATTTTGGTAAAAATGTTTTAAAATTTTATAAAATCGACAGAGATAGAAAACACATATTTAGCTTTTAATTTTTTTTTAAATTTTATAAAGTTTTCCAATTTCTAAATCTAAATCTTTTATTCTGTAAACTCCAATTTTCCAATAGGATTAATTTCGTTGACTAAAATATCCATATATATATATATATATATATATATATATATATAACAAAACATATAAATTAATAATCTTTTAATATAAACAAAATTTAACTTAGTACAAATTATTTTTCATATAGGTATGATTTGCATAGTGCTGTACTATTCGATTACCCAATTTCATATAGGTACAATTTGCAGAACACTATGCTATTCGGCTACTCAATTTCACCTACTTTTTAAATTTATACATTTTTTAAAGTTCTTAATAGATATTACTAAGATTATTATTATACATATTTTAATTTAGGCTGCTACTTTTTTTTCTCATTTTTAAATCTTATGTAATTTAAATTCCAGATACTAAAATTTAACTTTCTTACTAAATTTTTCACTATAGATAAATGAAAGCTGAAAAAACTATTACAGTTACTCTGAAATATCCTATTACAAAACTACTAGGACAAAAAACAACCAACCAACAGATAATTTGGACACTATGGTTATTAATGGAAAATTTGGATAGTAACAATCATGTTACAAATATTAGAAACATAATTCCCTACAGATGAAAGAATTTATTCCAATTACAGAACCATTTTGCTACAATATTATGATTGTTTAAGTAACACATTTTATAAATTTTGAAGGAAAGTTAGAATATATTAATTTTCTAGTTAAGAAAGACATATAAACATATATGTTTTTTTAATTAATTTTTTAAGAGGAAATTTTTCTACATTTAATATAGAAGGGTGTTGCAAGACAAAGATACAGATACTGTAAAAGGTGTTTAGCAGATTATTTAGGAATATACAAATAATATTATTAAAGAAAAATATAAAAATTGAGTTGTAATTTGTTATAAAATAGAATTAGCAGATGATAATATCTGATTTTCAAAACATATTATAGTGTGGAAGAATATCTTAAGAGCAATTAATTGAAGTTATTTGTTACAAGCTTCTAATATTTTGTTTTACTATTATAAAGTGTTTTATTTTTGATATTGTTGTGTATGCTGTGTGAAAATGTTTTGTTTTGGAATGTCACCTGTTTTCTAGCTTGGCTAAGTTGAAAAAATGTAATGTGACAGCAAGTTAAATAAATAAAACAAAAATTAAAACAATGCTAAATAAACATAAAGAAAGATTAGTTTTCATTGCTTTTCCATTATAATTATATTATTTCTGTGTATGGTTTATCTATTCCTTCCAATTCTATATACTTAAAAATGTAATATTTCCCAAATAAAAACATTGGACGAATACAGTTACTATCAGTTGGTCCATAAATAAAGTAAACGTTACAACATTCCAGTATATTTTACAACGTTACAGTATATTCCTAGAATAATAACAACTATTATCTTTCTATAATATTTTTGGTTATGTAAACTTGTACTTCCCTTTCCCAAAGAGCAATATCTTTTGGTATAGTTAGGCAAAGCATTCATTAGAGAATCTAATATAGAGTCAAGTGGATTATCTTTTTCCACTTTTTATAATATAAAAAGTTAGGGTCGTTATTCACATAACATTTTTATTTAAAAATAAAATTTAGATTTAGTAAAAATATATTAAAATTGTCCTGGTAAATGAATTAAATTGTCCCATTATAAAAATTCAACATTTTATTATTTTTTAAACTTTTTATAATTTTAGGCAATTGGGTATTTTACTCTCTAAACAAATACTGTTTTAAGCAAAAAAGACGTAGTTAAATCTGTCAATTGACCCTGTCAATTTTTTTTCCAGGGTCTGGAGTATACATTTTATTAAAGGAAGTATGTAGATTGTGGTGACGATAATATAAAATATCAGGAAATATATACCCCTGTGAATGTTGAAATATAGATATTTTAAGAATGAAGTATTTGTTTTTATTCTGTACAATGGATTACAATTTATTATCCAACAGATATGTATTTTACAAAAATTAAGATCGATTGGACAGAAAGTTTTAAAAGAGTACTGTTATCAAAAGATTTAAAGATATTAAAGGTTAAAGAAAATTTAGAATACAGCGGGAATATAAAGGAAAAATAGACAAATGGGAGACACAGTTGGTTAAGTAAAAGTAATTTTTTTTTTTTAAATATCTCTGTTGAATTTTAGATGTTAAAATGTTTTTACCCAAACGGTTTACTTAAACATTGATAAACAAATGATTAGATTAAAGGATGGAAAATTTTCTTTGGTTGAATTTAAATAATTTTTTTAAGTATTATAAATATTATAAAAACCATACTTTTTGATTATTGGTTTAGGATTTTTAATAAATTTGCTTTTATTAGTTTTACAAATTATACATTTTGTTGAAATTCTATATAAACCATTAGTTGTTAGAACAATTTTTTGAATTTTAATTTTCAGTTTTCTTTTTACATTTGTGGCAGTGTATTAATCCATTAAATTTTTATTTATAAGTTGGTTTAAAATTTTCTGGGTTTTACTATTTTCATGAGGAATTGAATAAAATATTAATTTAATATTAAATTAATTATTTTCTTAATGGAATTGATTAAAAATTAAGAAAGACCTTTATTGCATCTGCTATCCCATATTATCATCTATTCAGTGTTGCATATCAACTGCCAGACATTACTAAAGGGAATCATTTGAAAATGTCACAGAAGCTTTTGAAATGTTTATAAGTTGAAGGAAACTCATTTCTAAACCGGACAATAACCATTGATGAGACATCGGTTAATCACTTTATACTTGAGAATAAACAAGAAATTTTATTCTAAAAACACCTCTCGCTTCCTCCTTTAAAATAATTGTAATCTCACACATCTGCAGGAAAGTTGATGATGACGACATTCTAGGATATGGAAGGTCCATTTTTAATTCACTTTCCACTTAAAGATCAAACATTGAATAGTTAAAACTTAGTGTGAGCTACTGTGATCACTGAAGGGAAAAATCAAATCCAAAAGGTGTGGTTTTGCTACAGAATAATGTTCGGTCTTATACACCAACAAGACAATTCATTCCCTTCAAGATCTTGATTATGAACTGCTGAACCACTCACCTACTATACAGCCCTAATCTGGTTCCAAGTAATTTTAACTTTTTGCCCCACTGAAAGCTGCAAGGGAATTATTTCTGTTCTGATGAAGAGATCGTGGAAGCAATGTAAAATTTGCTACACACCACACCCAAGCGTTTTTTTCAGGAAGGGTTAAAAGACAGACCAAGTATGTAGAAGTAGGAGAGAATTATGTTGAAAAATAAGCAACTTCATTCATGTAAAAGCAAATAAAAATAATGTTTTTTAAGATGTCACTTCACTTTTTTTACTTATCCTCGTATATAAAATTGTTTGGTTGTAATCACGATTAAATTAAACATGAGTTTGTTTAAGCCTATCTGGCTTGACTATAGACATTTTCAATACTGTTGAAATTCATGAAAATTAATATTTTTGTTAAAAAACATCTAATATTACTGACATAAAAAACATTTATGATTTATACTGGCATAAGGTTATAAATGCTATACCATATATCATAATATGGCTCATAAACACTTATTAATTAAACATTTTGTATTAAATTATAAAAGTTTGAATTCCATTTAGATTCAGATTTTCCAGGGATTTTAGTTTGGTTTACATTTTATAAAGCAAACTTCAGTTCAGTTATATATAACAATCTTTGGTTTAGACTGAATCAAATTTTGAAAATGATAGTTTAATTTGGACTGAAAACTTCAAGTTCGCACACTTCTACATTAAATTCATTGAAGATACAGTATTATATTTAGTCAAAATCTATGTTAGTTATCACTTACTATATTTCTTTAATAAATACAAAACTATCATTAGCAAACTATGCTCCAACAATTACATAAATATATTTTTATCTATATTTACAATTACTTCAATAAATATTTGGTTGACATAAGTAGCACCAATAGTTATAAATAAATAACGTCACTTGAACTAAATGACTAGATGATAAAATACGGTAATGAAAAATCAGATTGTCTGCCTATAATGAATATATTAAATGAAGTTATCATTTTTCAAATAAAACTTACCGGATAACGATTTAAACAAAGTTTTAACTAAAACCCATCAACAACACTATGGTTTAAATATAAATTTGTTTTTCCTTAAAGTAATATATATTTAAGAAAAATATTCAAGATAAAGTGTTAGAAAGCTTTAAACATTATTAGATGAACATGGGCTTATTTATTTTTGTTGCTTAATATCTATACTTTATACTCGATATGACCAATGAAGATAGGAGAATAGCGAAACACGTAAAAAAAATGCAATGCCATCAAACTAATAAAGTCCAAACTGAGAAATATAAGGGAGCACCTATACAAACTGAGTGAAGCAGTTCCCCTAATGTTTAATGTATGGTAATTCTTAACTTAATTGGTACAGCAAATATCCTTCTTTTATATTCCTGTTTCGACAAAACTGTTTGGTGATAATCACATCTATTTCAAGTTTCATCACCTCAAAGTTTGACAATTAATTATTAAAATCACTTGGAAAATACATAAATAACACTGAACAAATAAAATTCTCTTTTAACTTTCCTATCAGGTTTCTTTTGTTCTCTTCCTACCCTGATGCTCTTAGAGTATTCGAGGGCTATGGGTTCTTATTACATGTTTATTCTTCTTCTTTTTTACAAGGCAATTATGATAGAGTGGTTTCTTGCCTTTAAACAACAAGACAAAAATATAAACATGTTATTGTATTGCATGGTTTTGATTAGGCTATCTGATGTCCACAGGACGGGTTACAGTTCCCTCCTCCTAGATAGTTTGTTTATTGTACATCGATAAGCACTTTATTCTGATCGGATTGGAAATATTGAGTTGAATATTACAATTTCTTTTCCTTTGGGGTATTCTATTTTAATACAGTAACAAAAGTTATTGTCTTTTGTTCTTCTCACATAACCATTGTGTTTGCTGCTGCTTGTGGGTGTTTTGTTCAGTTTAGTGTGTTTGAGGTTATTGTTTTGAGAGTTTATTACTTAGTAATTTATTGTGAATTCTTTATTATGTTTTGTTGATGCAGATTTATCTTCACAACTATATTCTACAACTATTGTAAGTGATATTTGAATAGTGTAAACAAATTTTTCTGTTATATTATACAAGTTTGTTGGTGATTTTTTGGTTCAAATTTTTGTGGCATAAAGACAATTTTTCTTATTCTCGATTACCTGACTCTAAAATATATCATTGCAGAAAATTTATAAATTCACATTTAATTCTACATACATTTCTCTAAATAATGGTATATTATAAGTTGCGTTTTGTATAATATAAATATTTTTGGTGAATTTTTCAAAATAGGGATAATTTTTTAGCTATTTTGTACTTTTTTCATAAAAATGTATTTTTCTAAATGAAAGTTTCTAAATTGATATTTTTCTACACACTTTTCAATTACACTACAAAACTTTTTTATATCTTGAAAATAATTAGACAATTTTTTTTTTATGGTATAATATATATATGCTTTTTGTGGCATTTTGGCTTAGGTTCGGTGTGATTTTTTTTGATTCCTGACATACTAATTCCAAAAGTTTTATCTATATTTTTTTTATTACGTACATGAATTCACCTGCTCTTTACAAATGATATATAATATTATAAGTTGGGTTTTGTATAAAATAATTATTTTTGGTGAATTTTTCACTTTTAAACAAGTTTTTCTTCATTAAAATTGATTTTCAAAACATATATTTTATAAATTGATTCATTTTTTTATTTATTTATTCACAACTAAATAGCAAAACTTTTGTATATCTTGAAAAAAACTATACAAAAATTATATAGGTTTTTTGTAGTGTTTTTACTTCATTTTATGCATATTTTTTTTATTCCTAACATACTAACTCCAACATTTTTTTCCATTAAATAGATCAATTCTATGGACCTTTCTGAGAAAAATGATATATTTAAACAAGTTGGGTTTAGCATAATATTACTATTTTTGGCGAATTAAAATAAAACATTAAAAAATGTACAAAATGACCCGCCCCTTATCTAGTGCCCAGTTCTAAATATGTTGTTTACTGGAAATACATTATGCTTAGAACAATAAAAGATACAGGGTGAAAAAATTCACTTCCTTCATCTGATGAGCCATCACTGTGTGGAGATCAGAAAGTCTAACCAGAACCACATATGCTCATATTATTATGTAAATTTGTTTATGATTTTCATGGATTTTTCCAAGTGTTTTTTATAAGTGAAAAACCCTGAGGTGATTAAATTTGAAATAGAAGTAAGGCTAACAAGAAAATGTTTATGAAACCAGTAATCTGAAAACATATAGGATTGTTGACATACAGGTGAAAATTACCTTATATTTTCAGTAAAATAACAATTCTGATTATACAAATCATTAACCAAGTCTATTATTTTAACACTAAATGTAGCATTGTTAAGTTACTTTTTTTTGTTCAATACATTAAACACATGGTTTAATAATAACTGAATGGTAGAATATTAAGATATTTTATTTCATGTCTATAAAAATGAATTTAGAAATTTAATTCTTCTTTTAAATTTGTTATATAGCAAATTTTTTAACAGCAAAATAAAGACAAACAGACTTTTCAATTATAAGATTTGTTATTCGCCATTCCGAATATTGATATATTAAATAATAAACAAATGTAAGACTCACCGTCCACAATATTCTGTTTTGGTTGTTTTATATATATAATGAATAGCCGAAACGGCCGTCGTATATAAAAAACGACCAAAACAGAATATTGTGGGCAGTGAGTCTTACAGACTTTTCAAGTGTCTAACTAAACAAACAAAATAATTATCTATGAGATATTGTTTGATGAGTATATTGCAAATATTATGGCACAAAAAAGTATATAATGAATAAGCTTTACTAAATACATGTTAGAAATCACTTAGATATATTGAGCAAAATTTGTATTCTTATTAGAGTAAGTATAAAACTTTTTTGCTTGTCAACAATTAAAGAAAAACATTAATTAATTTTCACAAAAATACAATATTTCAACGAACAAATCGCCATCCTCAGTTCCTATCAGCACGCAAACTACTAGAAAAAATAATTACTAAATGTAATAACATGTAAAATATGTAAATATATGAAATTTATATATAATGGTAACAAAATTAAAACAAACTAAGAGATAAGATGACATCAAACTAAACCAAAAGATAACAAATAATCTAGCAATCTTAAAGGTCACAAGAACCTTTGTGCCACAACATATATATGACACAAAGCTATATATGACTTCTATGTTAAATAATTTAATATAGTATTACAATTTTTTTTTTTTTTTTTTAACATGATGTTTGTCTACTAAATAATATGATTGTTTCTACCTAGAAAGTAGGGAGCTCTTTGTCAAAGATCTTGGACATTATATCAACCTGCATGACAACATCAATACTCTTTGCTGTTCAGTTTATTGTGTCATTGTTTAGTAAAATTGAATAAGGAACTTTTTAGCATCAAAGGAACTTTTTCAAATGCTTACTGAGACTTATGGAGAAGATGCATGTGTATTGAATGGTATAAAATATTCAGTGAAGGGTGTCAGAACGTGGAAGATGATGAACACCCTGGACAGATTCTATTTCAAGAATCAAATCTTTGTAGACAAAATAGCGAGATTGTTCGAAAAGTCCACCGCCTAAATGTCCAAACTATTGAACATTGATGGGAAATTTTCCGCGAGTATCTCAACATGAGAAAAGTTTATGTTATGAACCCTAAAGGTTCTTACACTAGAAGAAAAAGAACACCACAAATTTGATTTAACATGTTGCAGAAACTTAATGCCAACCCCAACTTTTATCAAAAATCATCGCTTATGATGAAACCTGGATCTTCCAGTATGATCTTGAGATGAAATGACAGTCAATGTACTGGAAAACACTGTCATCACCAAGAATGGAAAAAGCTCGACAAAAGTAAGTTCAAATTCAAAACCTTGCTCTTATGTTTTTTGATGTGAAGGGCGTAAAGAATTATTTCAGAAGGCTCACAAGGAACCAGTATTATTATACCAGAATTGTAGTTTCATTCTTCATCAGGAAAATCCAACATTTTCTGAGACAAATCATCTTGTAAGTATTCTTTTCTTTAAAGTGAAATCTGTGCTTATAGGAACATGTTTTCCATTAGTGGATACAGTAAAGAAGGAAACAGCAAATATGTTAAAACAACTGACAGGAATCGATCTGTTCCATGCCTTCAATCACTGGAAAATAGGGGGTGTCAATATTTTGATGAAATCAATCTAAAAATTAATTCGAGGAAGAGTAATTTCATGTTATTTGGTAATAGGCAGAAAGCAAATAAACTTCATTCAAATTTGTTTGGATAATATGTTGCTGGAGGAAGTTGATGTAACCAAATTTTTTAGCATTGTTATAGATAGCAGGCTAACATAGATCAAATACTTGTATATGGATAGTGTGTGTAATAAAACAAGCACAGGAGTGTTTTTGCTCTGATATCTTGCTAAATATTGTGACACCAATTTATTTAAAATGACCTATTACGGTCAAATACATCCACATTAAAATATTTTACTGTTCTGTGGGGAAATTCAAATAAGCAAAATCTACACAGAGTCTTCCTCCTTACAAAAAAGGCAGTAAGAACAATAGTTAAATTGAAGCCGAGAGAATCATGCAGGGAGGCTTTTAAGGATTTAAATATCCTAACCCTTCCCAGCATTTATATTTTGGAGGCGATAGTGTTTAAATGTTGCTTTAAGAGCCAAACTGCACATAATGGTGATGTTAATAATTACTTCATAAGGAAAAGGGGGGATTTTAGATGTGATGGCATAGACTGAACATCTATAAAAAACTTCCTACCCAAGCTGGGATAATCCTATTTAATAAACTCCCTACATATTTTAAAGAAATATCTGACCATAAGATATTCAGATCGAGAATGAAATATTTTCTGTTGAGGGGTGGGGGTGTACTAGGTGGACGAGTTTCTATACTCATGCAAATTCGTCATTAATGATGTATCCTCCCCATAATGTATCTTTTATTTATTTATTTGTATTTTGAACTATTTAATTTAAATATTAATATTTTATTGTAGTTATCGATTAAGTTGTAAACAAATAATCTCTTTGTAATTGATTATTGCAAATGTCTGACTAATGGTATGACAGTCCCTCATTGTCAAATAACCTTAAAACCAGAATAAGAAATTAATTAATTAAAGTTCTGATATAATAAATAAATTAAGGTTGTAATTATTGTATTGTATGTTTTGTATTTTCAAAGAATATATCAATTAAGTGTATTTTTGAGATTACTAAAGTTGTTTTTACTTTTGTTTGTTGTTGATCATTTACTTTGTGTGTTATGTTGATTGATGTAATTTATAATATTCCAATTTTTTAAGGATAATTTTATAATTGTTATTGTTTTAAGTTAGGATTAGTTTATTAAGTTGGAAGACATGTCTCATGCAATCTTTGAATTGTCAAAGGAGATTAATAAACTGAATTGAATTGGAAGGGAATTATATTGAAGCTGACAAGTATTAGAATTGTGACACACATAAATAAAGGTGAGTTACTGTATTTGTATAGTTATAGACACACCTTGTATATAGATTGACCTTTATAAGACAAACTTCTAATATATCAGTGGCGGCTCGTGATAAGGTTGCACAACCCCCATCCCATATATCTAAATGATAAAAATATTTTTTAAATCTAAACATTTTTTGAAAATATTAATACGATTACAAGTTTTATCTACATCCTTTTAAACGAAAAAGAAATAAAAAAGTACAGTGTAGAGCTGGTGATAACTAAGAAAGAATTGCGTGATGTGATGTCATCACTTAGGTTGCAGAACTCCAGTGCACCAGGCCTGCCCGTCCCTCTAATGGTAAAATAACATGGAACACTTCGCCTCTTGAAAACTTAACGTGTTGCCTAGCAACGGCCTATTTCTCTATTAGGATACAGAAAGTTTGTAACCTGACAGTAGAAATGCGCACTGCATAGTTTACACTTGACTATGGAATGGACTACAGCAGCGCTCCTTTGTTCATCTGGTTATTAACTCGAGTCGTCTGTTTATATTTGTTTTCGAGGTTACAAGTGTTTTTTGAGTGGTTCGATCACTTTCAACCTCTATTGTTCATCTGATAACAAAAATATTAGGGACATTTTGACTTTAGTATTAAGTATTTGTTTTAAATAGTGTTGGAATAATTTTCACCTTGTTTGTTCAATAATAAATAAAACTCAATTATCTTATTTGTTCTTATATGAAGTTGTCTGCATATTTGAGTGGTTTGATTATTGTATCAAGTACTATTAGTGTGAGGATTAAGATGTGGTTAAACTATTAGTAAATGACAGTTTTGTTATGACAATGTATTGTGTTGAAAATGTATTACAAAGACCTATCAGTTTGCTGTCATGTGAAATTAAACGATTGGGTAAGCCTACACCGACCTTCCTAGTTTTAACCAAATTGTCCAAACTGGAAAAAATCTCTTTTACAGAAAATTTAATTTGGATTTATACTGTTGGTTGTGTGGCTGTAAATTAAAATTGGTATTATTTTGTTTCCCCTGTTTATTGTTTGGTGGAGAAGACACATTGGTTAAGACAGGATTTAAAGATCTAAATCATATTGCTGTTAGAATAAAAAACATGAAGCATCAGCTAACCACATAAAAAATAGCTAACAATTATTACCCTTTTTCGGGACAACAACAATTAAACAGCAGAACAATTAAATAGTGCATATAAGATGAAAATTGCAGCACATAATGAACGGGTAAAACAAAATAGATATGTATTAAGTATTATTATAAATTGTGTTTGATTTTGTGGTGCATTTGAATTGGCATTAAGAGGTTATGATGAAAATCCTGGTGTGATTAAAGGGTTGATTAATTTCAGTGCTGAATTAGATGCAGTTCTAAAGAGAAATCTAGAGTGCTACAGTGTTCAAGGGGACATCTAAACCCATCCAAAATGAACTTTTGCAAATTATGTTAGAGGTCTGTCATAAACACTTACAACCAACAAATTTTTCAAGCACCAGCTGCCACTGCAATATAATGGATTCAGTGTTTTGGCAAAACAAATTAATTTTTATAATAATCTTTTATTTTATTATTTTTTTTCAAGAATTGTTTACACTTCTATATAAGTAAAGAACCATTTGGTTAAAAAATATACTCACAACACAAAAATACCACAAATAATTGTGAAGGAATAATTTATATCTAAATATTTTATCAAGTGTTAGAGAACAGCTGTCACCAATGATCAAGTAAGCGAGAAAAGGTTAACTCAGCGAGTTTGTTTACATATGTTGTACAACTTGTCTACTTCAAGTTTTTTGTGCAATTTTTTTTAATTTTGTCAACGGTCTCCATAATATGTGTCTTATATACTTTTTTAATCATCAACATTAGCTGAACAGTTAATAAAGGGTGTAGACCTGAAGGGTTTTCATTATCTGTTGCCTTATTTGATGTCATAGTATTTTTTTTATCTAATTACCCACCATAGAATATTCTTGTCTGAAATATCTTAGTAGTTGTTTTCTAGGTGGATGTGTGCTGAAGACAACTGAGGATGGTGACTTAGTTGTTTAACTATTGTTTTGTTGAGGTATTTTCTTGTTATGGATATTAATGTGTTTCTTTAATTACTGAAAAACTAGAAAATTTCATTCTCAATCTATCAACAAACTTGTAAAGATGAATAAAAAGACAATACAGTAGAACCTCTGTTAACCAGCCTCGGATTAACCGGTCCTCGGATTAACCGGCCTATATCGTAGTGTACTGGTTGGATGAGAGTTTCCGAAAATAAATTGTAATTGAAACACCAAAGCGGCGGCAATATCAAATACTTTGTCGATAGCGGTATCCCAATGTTGGCAGCGTAAAAACACCGCGGCACCAAAGCAGCGGCGAGTCAAACGACTTTGTCGATATCGGTATCGCATTGTCGGCGGCACCAAAGCAGCGGCGAGTCAAACGACTTTGGCGATAGCGTATCCCATTGTCGGCGGCATAAAAACACCGCGGCATTGGCACCCGTCGGTATAACAGACATATACAGACAAAAACGTTTGATGGGCCGCTTTTTTTTCCACGAATCAATTTAGTATAGCCTACATTATGGAAAATATAACATTTCTTTTTCTTGGAAGCTTGTGTTGGTTTCGTTTGAGACGCGGTTAAATGTGTCAAAAGACTTGACAAGGGGGAATCTGTAAAAAAGCTTTGTAGTGTTTAATTTTTTCATGTTTGATGTATAATATACGTAACATAATATATACGATACATTTATGTACAATATAATGAGTTGCAATAACATCTTTATTGCATAATTTTTAGTGCTACCTAATTAAATAAGCTTTCTTTGAACGAAAACCGATTTTTCACGGGAGCCTCGGATTAACCGGTCAAACGGGCAACCGGCCCGGGTGTCAGTCCCGACTAGACCGGTTAAGAGGGGTTCTACTGTAATAAGTAATAAATACCCAGTTATTATGAAAAGTAATTAAACAGTCATTTGATGCTTTATTAACATATAACAAACAATGGAGAGGAAATATCAAGAACTTTTTGTAAAACAGGCATTTACATCTATTTTCCTACCAAAAAACAAAACAAAAATAGTTTTCTAAGTTTTCTCACATTGATTTCACTTGCTATAATTTGTGAAATGAGCAGGGGTCTGGAAGGCGCAGCGGCCAACACACAACATGGTCAGAGGATCTGGGAAGCACAGAGTCCAACACCCAACAACAATCTTACACTATTATCAGTTACCATTAAAAGTTTTTGGTACTATCAGACAAGACAATAAACTTGAAATTTTGCACATGTCTAGGATCTATGATGTAAATGACCAGAAAAGTACAAACAGTGATGATTATGTTGAAATATATTTTTGTTTTTGTTACAATAAATTATTTTAAACTTTAAATGTGTTCTTTTTATTTCAAAATGGATCTTACTTAAAAAAACAAACCCCCTAATAATAAATATTTCTACCCAGGTTTAAAACTAATACAAAATGTGCATAGAAGGCTTATGTTTTTCTATTGAGTCAATCTTACATGTTATTCCTAACATCTGAATAAAATTTTTAACACCACCAATGACTTTATTTGACTATTGTCAATATTAATGGTAAATAACGGAAGAAATAACATTTTTAGAGAACCAATAAAATCAATTTGTTTATATTTAGACTGGAAATTGTATTCACCTAATTTCTTTGCAACCCTTACAACTGAACATGTGTATAATACGCCAATACAGACAGATTGTTATTATTAAAACTTCAATGTAATATAATAAATTTTGTAGACTCTACTTTTTCGGTAATTGAATGTAAAGAAATGTCCAGTGATATTGTATACCTTTGCATATTCTTTTCACATCTAAGTTTTTTGTAACAAAAGAATACTATGAAATGTTAGGTTTCATATTAACAAAGCTCCATGGATAACTTATCTCCTGATACTGTATATTGTTAAAATTGTATTGAAGTATCAGCACATACTGTCATCTAACTTCTTGAGACACTAATTTACAGAACTCGTAGTCATAGCCTATTACTTTACAAGACTTATTCCCTTTAAATATATTTTTACTAAATCAGAAGTAAAAGCCACTGTATAAATATTGAAAGCTATACTTTGGACAATTAATGTTATTTAGGCACCATACTTTTAAGGCAAAATATCAACAACGAATCCAAAACTTAAACCTAATTTTCTAAGAGAAAACATAGCCTCTGTATACAAAAATATCTTATTTCTACCACCATTTTAAATATAAATCTCATAAAATTTAAAAGGATGATGTACATCTTATATTTAGGGTATAACATTTTAGATGAGTAAATTATCTTGACAATCACATAAACTTTTTTTTATTAATAGCGCTAATTTAGACATGTAATTCCCGGCTCGAATTAGTATATGTAACACAATATGTTTGGTTTTAGGTTAGAGTTTAATAGGGCACATAGTCTATTAGATTAGATTTTGTATCGGCAGAAGACACAGGCTTACCTTGGAAAGTGGTTCTTAGTATTACCTAATAGTATACTAGTAAGAAAACACACATAAACACATTAAAGTTCTGAAATATTTCGTAAACACTGTTCACTTTTTCAATCAGTAGAGTATAAAATACAGCCTGAATTGTTTTAATCTAGGATGGATCTGTGCTGAGTGATGAGCCACAGATTTTTTTATATTTTATAATGCCTGTTGGGAAAGGGAAAAGGATAAAGAGTGATTCATCAAAGATTAAGATTAGGGGGTTCTCTAGAATTTGTGACCCATTGAACTAAGAAGATGGTAACTGTATCATCAATGGGTCACAAAATCTAGAGAACCCCATAATCTTAATCTTAATCGAATCATCCTTTACCCTTTTCCCTTTCCCAACAGGCTTTATAAAAATTTAAAAAATCTGTGGTTCAACACTCAGCACAGAATCATTCCAGATTAAAACAATACGGGCTTCTTTTTATATTCTACTGATTGAGAAAGTGAACAGTGTTTACGAAATATATCAGAAATTTAGTGTTTTTGTGTGTTTTCTTACTTGCATACTATTAGGTACAATGTTGTTGAGCACTGTGATGAAATTCACAATAATGATTCGAAATTTACCCCTAACCACAATCACTGGAAACTTTAAAATAAAACACAATTATTCGATTAATTGTTCTTTATTTATTTTTTCCACTAAATACCCTGATGTACATTTCGATACTCAGGGCAATGGAGGGTCTTGCTTTTAAACTAAACTAAATCTAAACTTACATATCTACCAGTAGATATGTAAGTTTAGATTTAGTTTAGTTTAGAAGCAAGACCCTCCGATGATGATAACCATGTTATCGAAATGTACATCAGGGCATTTAGTGGAAAAAATAAATAAAGAACAATTAATCGAATACTTGTGTTTTATTTTAAAGTGTCCAGTGATTGTGGTTAGGGGTAAATTTCGAATCATTATTACTATTAGGTAATACCAAGGACCACATTCCAAGGTGTCTCCTGTCCGTACAAAATCTAATCTAACACAATATGTTTGTTATTTTTAGATGTGTAACTCTTTGCTTGAATTAGTAGGCTCAATATAAAATTTTGTTATTCAAATGTGTAATTCCTGGCTTAATTGGTGTGCTCTGTATAAACTGTTTGTTATTCAGACCTGTAATACTAATTTATTTTTTACAAAGTGATGATGGCCGAGAGGTTTTCACCTTTAAATAAGGAAAAATATAAAAATGCTCCTCATAAAGTGTTTGTTATGTAGACTGGTATTTCCTGTCTTAAACGGTACGTCCTTCACAGGACCATAAATTCCTTAATATTCTTCTCTCAAATACCCTTAATTAATGTCACCAGTTAACACAGTCCAAGTTTCCGCTGCAGGTAATTCCTTGCTTTAATTGGTATGTTCTGCATAAAGTCTTTTTCATTTAAACCGGTAATTTCTACCTTAATTGGTATGCTCCACATAAAGTATTGGTTATTATTTAGCCTGTAAATTTCTACTTCAATTGATACATTCAACATAAAGTGTGTGTTATTTAAATGGTAATTCTTACCTAAATTGCTACATTCAACAATCATTATACAAGATGAACCAAAGTAGGTTGGATGGTAAATGATAATGTTTATTTTGAAATTATATACATATGTTATCTTTTTTCTTTTCAGATAGTACAGAGAACTTATAAGAAAATAATTAAGATATTAATGCAATAAAATGGGTGTTAAAAGAGTATTGTTATAATCAGATTTATTTCAAATTTCATCACCAAGTGGTTTTGTCAGTTATTCAAAACCCTTGCAAATAACTCATGAATTCTGAGCTGATGAAATCTGAAACATATCTCATGACGGCAAGGCATTATTGTAAAAACCGATAATATGAAAGAATATAAAAATTGCTGATGTACCAATTACTTAAAGTTAGAAATACTATATACTGAATACAATTTTTTGTAAATAAACCTGGTGACTAAAAATATAAAAAACATTTACAAGTTAATTATGCTGCTGGTCACAACACTTGAACTCATCAAATAAACCTGTTTTTACTCAATAATTTGGAATTGGTCATACCTACAGAACGATGTTTCGTCATTGCATAACAAGATTTCAAAGTGGAGATACTCATCTAAATAACATCTATACAACTATTAATAGAGTTTACAAATTACAACATATCAATTAAACGAGATATCAGCTAGGTGTGTTAAATGTCAATGAATATTTAAACAACAAATGCAAACATAAATTCTTTCCTTTTTCAATTCACGAATCAAAGTTATGTAGCCAATAAAAATACATTTTACTTTACATAAAGTACAATAGATGAGCAGAGTTTGGCTAATGGTAGCTGAAACACTCTAGTGTTGTAATTTTGCTTCTTATCCATTACACTTTCATCTATATTTCCCCAATATAATCAGTAATGTTCCACACCTAATTGTCGAGCTATTTGGAAGAGGTATTTGCTTTTTATAGGTAAGGAATACTTTGTCATTACATCCACGGATTCACACTGAAACAAAACCACAAAATACAAACTAATTAATACAAAAAAATTATTGCACACTTTTCTTCATATACATACACATCCATATTCACTAATTCATGCTTATTAATATTTTACTTATAATAGCAAAGCTTCAAATACTGTGATCAAGTATTTGATCTGGTGAGAATCAAGTGTTTTCAAACATCTACGAAATGTATTTTGAAGTGTGTCTATTAAAAAATGAGACTGATACAATTACTTACTTTCATTTATATCTATCATAATTCCAACGCTTGTCCTCTTCAATATAGTCTCCATTCGCATGTAATATACATTGCAGTCTTATTTACCACTGGTCGAAGAGTTTACCACTAATCAGTGTCTGTCAGCTGTTTAACATATCTAGGATTTTCTTCTTTAATGCAACAACTGACTTTGAGAATTTGTTGTTGTACATTCTGTTTATTATTGTGAAAGTTTTTGTATGTATGTGTATAGTTATGTTAATTATTGATTTGTTACTTACTTATTGATGTATGTGTTATATATTGTAGGCAATAAAAATCTAATATAATTTAATGTTGTGATAAGGTAAAAAATTAAAGTTTGATTGTATGTTTGAAAAACGCGGTTGCAAGGGAAAGGGTAAATTGGATTAAATAGTATTTCGTAATTCAATAAAGTAAATTCTAACATGGAAATAGATTTTCAAATCAACAATATAATTAATACTATATAATTTTAAAATGTATTGTTTAAAAAATGTGTTTGTTAAATTTGTGCTGTGTAATATGAAATGGAAAAAACACCAAGGGGAGTATGTGAACTATAAAAAACTGGTTTAGCGGGTATGTACAGGTTCGAAAACAGCGGAGGACAAAGAATTAAGTTAATCGAGTTTTGGGAGGAGAAAGGTGGTAGGCAGTCTAGCTTTGGGACAAGTAGCTGATAGACCTGTTTTGGGTTGTGTGTTAGAATGTTGTTGAATTTCTCTAAAATGAGAAAAATTCATAAAAGTAACTAAGATAGACGATTAATAGTAATCAGTAGTGTTTTCCGTATAAACTTTTAAACAAAAAAAAGCGTGAAAACGTGTTAAGTTGAGTTATGTTGTGCAATATCATGCACGTGATTTTCAAAATTTGGACAATGAACAATTATATTCACTAGTTGGTGAAATGAACTTTAGAGATTACGACCACGACATCTTTAAAGAATATAGACGTATTTCAACTGTGTTCATCTACTACAATTACGAGATCGGCAATGATGTTGCTCAATGGACAATGAGTTTCGACAGTCTAACGAATAAACATGTATCACAGGTTTTATTGTTTCATATAAACTCTTTATAATATGTTATATGTATTTTTCTTATTTATTTATGTAATAGATACAAATTTCATTTTATTTCATAAAAATCTAAATGAGTTCAAATATCATTTTTGATGAAAGACTAAGTTATTTTTTGTCTTTTTTTATCTTTTATGCTAAAAATGAAGAAGTAAAGTAGTTATATTTAAATTCTTAAATTCAGTTAATGGACTAAATACTTGCAAGTTTTAATTTTTAAATAATACACTTTTCAGATTAAAGTAAAATATTTTAGAACTATAGAAATGATCGATCGTTTTTCAGAAATAATAAAATTTATAAATTAACAAGACGTTAATAAGCATTTATATTTATCATAATTTGTTTGTAATCAATGTATGTTGATATTTTGTTTTTGATTTATGTTAAAACTAATTGCAAATATGTTTAATAAATTTTTATGTTAAAATTTCAGCTCAAGTGTGTTCATTTTCTACCAGAATTCACTGTAGAGTACACATATAACAAGAACTTGCGACCCAGAGATAAAATTCAATAAATTCATTTTTTTTGTTGTTTAAAATTGACGAAAGTCTGGCGCCCATTTCTGAGAAATATTTTTAGTAAAATTATAGACTCATAAATTCATTTTTTCTTAAGTAACATAAAAATCAAAAACTCTTCAAGTTATCTTATCACTCAATTATTTTAAATTAATACAATGTAATCATACAAAAATTTTCACACAATGTATTTTGTCAATGTTTATGGCTTCAGCTATCATTTGAACACACAGTCGGCAGGATTCTTAAACAATTAGGATACATTTTCTTCGGTTCTAGGAGAGGAAGATCATCCAAGGCCTTCATTGTCTCCCACGTTCTGATGTCCAATACTAAATCTCTTGTGATACTCAAACACATGTGCTCGAGAAACACAATTTTCCTCGTAAGGCTCTTTGAAAACAGTCCAATGGTTTTGTTCAATTTTATTTAAAATTTTAAATTGACACATTACTCTATTTTGAAACTTAGCATTATTTTGGCACTAAACTTTTGACACAATTGCACTAAATGATCATGCAAAATCAACTGAATGGCCAAGAGTGTTGATGTTTGTAGTAAGTCATGTCAAAGAAATCACAATCAGTTCTTACTGCTTTCTCTAAGAGGAAGAAACATAGTCATTTATTTAATAAGTACACCTTACATTTAGCCTTGTTAAAGAGACATCCCAGGTGCAACCCTTCTCAGATACTCGAGGGTCCTTCATTTTGTCATACCATGACTCCGTTTGATTATGACAGAACAGTATCGTAGTAGCAGTCTATAATAGCATTTCATAGTTGTGTAATCACATCATCCAGATCTACAAATTCTTTTACTCTGCTCAGTGACTTAATATTAGCTAAAAGCTCTAAAGAACAGGACTGTCAGTCAGTTGTCCATACAATATTAAAGGATTTTTTTAGTTTTGCCTATAGTACGAATGAGATATATTTACGTCCTGAGAGGACAGATTCATCATAGACATAACACAACAAAAGGTAACACCAATTACTTCATTTCTTACTTTAATCTGCAATGTTTAATACACAAAGGCTATTAGACGTAAGATAGCACAATACGAAATATTCAACTTTCTAAAATCGTGTCCACTATTAATTTTTTTTTTACCAATAACTCCCGAACTGGTGTTTTTTTGAGATGTGAAAACCAGTATGTTTTGTTTGGGTCTTTAGGGATAATATTTGAAAAAAATATTAAAATAGGTAGAGTTGATTTTGAGAAAATCCAAATTTTTTGTTTAGTCTTATGGCAGGTACAAATAAATTTTAAGTTATCAAAAAAATGAAAAAACAAACAAATATGATCAAAATTTGATCAAAATCGGTCTACCTGTTTGGGCTGTAGAGTATTGTACAGACCCGACTGTTGACACATTACAAAACTTCCTTTATACTACACATTGCTTCAACCTTATGAGTATTTCAAATTATATAATATTAAACAACACATCACAAAACTGTTTTTAAAGTCTTATCACTTTATTTATGAACCAAACAAATTTAAAAGAAAAGCAAATTTAAAATGTATATGTAAGGCTATGTAGGTTACAATCATAGAGTTTCAAAGAAACAACATAGATCCAAATAATGAAGATTACATAGCATCACAATTTTACAATTTTTAATAATGTTAGTAGATATGTATTCGTTGTAGTTTATTTCCTATTTCAACAGTTATTCAACCCATAACGTTGTGTTCGAAACATGTTGGTGTGACGATAGTAGCGAGTAAAAAAAGCTAAGTATCAATGTAAGCAAAATAACAATTCATAATTTTGTCTTACTTGACTGTTCTCAAAACTAATATAATGGTATTTCCTCTTCATTTGGCTAAATTACCACTTTCTTTATAATATGTAATTAATATCCTTTTCTACAGGATTATACAGGATTTTCTGTTCCCTCAATTTTTTCCGATTTCCCTATTTTCGGTAATATTGGTTAGCAAAAGAATCTAGTTTTAGAATATAAAACATACCAGAAATTTAGTTTTTTGGGTTAGTAGACCTGTAAATGTACTAATTTATTAGTGTGAACTGGGAGTGTGATACAGCCATGAGCTAATGTATTTAATGTTTTTTTTTTTTTTTATTTTTTTTTTTTTTTTTTTTTTTTTTTTTTTTTTTTTTTTTATTTTTTTTTTTTTTTTTATTTTCCTGAAGTATAACTTACTAAAGTAAAAAAAAAAATACAAAATGTTTTAAACTGAAAAATATTCATATCAACTTATTATTTAGGATATGTTTAGTAAAATTGCATACAACACTAAAAAATTTCTAATTTATATCAAATTTAACAAAATATGCCTACAAAACACCAAAAACTGTTTGGAATTTAGAGAATTTAACAGAGAGTTTTAGGGTTAAAAGATAAATCCTATATTTACTCACCAACGGTTCAGAAACATTGTAAGATGATAATGGCAATGTTGGGGCATCTTTCATTAAACTCCAAGGTTTTTCTCGAAACCTAACTTCCACAGGAAATAAATGCCCTTCTGTAGTAAATATATACTTGTCAAAATGGCGATTAACATAATTGTTCTTGTCAAATAACTGAAACAATAATATAAATTAAATTTAACATATTAAGAGTTATCACTATTTAAAGTTTATAAAATGGCAACAAAATGCTTAAAATATGGTCTAAGTCACTATTTATTGAGGACAGTTTTATGTATTAAAATAGTTCAGAATTATTATATTGATCTAAAAAAAAAAAAAAAAAGGATTCTGTTTTTCTCAAATGTCTTATTACTTTATAGAAAATATAATTATAATTCTATAAAAGGTTCATAATTGCATGACAATCATAATTTTATACAATATACATTTTGTCAGTCGATGGTTCTAAAAGAGAATTAAACTAAAGGTTAATAAAAAACCCAATAATTATTTTACAAAACTTAATTCAAACAGAAGTTCAATTTATAAAATTGAACCAAAATGGATTTAGCTTTATAAAGTAGAAACCTAACCAGAATACTGGCAAAGGCTGTAAATATTAAGTTGGGGGATTGTCTAAGTAAGCAACTTATTAGCTCAGTCTTCATTAACTATGCAGTCTTCCTCAATTAAACCTATTTCATTATATGTGGTTAAATGCTATAGAACAAGATGTAACATTTCACATTTTTCTGTGAATTTAGATTGGTTTGATTGAGTATACGAAACCAAAATCATATTATATCAGATGTAAACTGATATAGGTTACGTGTATGATTGGATTAAATTTGTGAACAGATAATGTTAAAGTGTTATAGAATCAAACTAAAATTAAATAATTAATTTAATATAATAAAACACCAGAAATATTTTGTAAATAAATGTATAGATGTAAATTAGATAAGAAATCATATTATATGGAGCATAAGTTGAAATATGGCAACAGTGTTTGTGTGTCTTTTAATTCTTTCTGATTGGTTAAAGAAACTAAGCCAATAAAAGGTTTTGGGAAGGGGGAGCAGAGTGAACACTTCTAGAAAAATCTCTCTGAAGTTAATTAGTTGTAGTAACAAGTTGCGAACCAGCAGTCAAAAACTATCATAAGTTGCAAAAACACCTCAAGTCTGGAACAGTCGCGAACAAAATAGTCTAAAACCAGCTCTGGATATGAATCTCACAAGAGAGGACTCGGAGAATAAACGAGAAAAAGAAGTCTTCAGTAAAACAGTGGGACAAGTTGTCCAAAATTGTTAAAATCAGTATTCAAAACAACCACGTTATCGTTGCATTTACATAAATTATACATTTGCCAGGTAATAAATAATGATACACGTTATATAAGAATCTAAAGACTAGTAGAGACAATTCTTTGGTAATGCCAAAAGTATCCAAAAATAAATGGATTATGAATAACTTCAGAAACATGTATAGACATTTAACAGTTGAACTATATATTATCTTTGTGTTCTAATAGTTTAAAATTTATTGTTTATGTATTTCAGAAACTGACTTTGTTTTCATAATTTCTTCCTAGTACACTTTTCGAAAGAACCCATGATCTGAGAGAATAGATAAAATTAAATGAGTAAAAGTCCCAACAAACTTGTTGCCGTCCTTTTTTTTAATTTATAAAAATAAAGGAAAATTAAATTAAATAATAATAAGTAATGGTCATGTTTGGAAAAATGCAAATATACAGAGAATCCAAACATTAGTTTAGAGTCATAAAGTTGTAATGAGTAAATAAATGAGCCAGACAACTTTGAAAAATGGTTACAGAGAATCCTGTATATTCCTGCTTTGAATGGTTGTAGCTTCATGACTGTACAAGAATGAAAGACGTGGTGAACTATAAACAAAAAATTCACCAATGGTACTGTTTTATGTGATTTAAATTTGTTATGCTGATTTACAATGACGGAAGTGTTGCATCATCATTAACGGGTACTGAACGATACATTGACAAAACGTTCCACTGCCTCTAACATGTGCTGAGCGATAAGTCGGTAGTATTATGTATTTCATTATAAATTCGAAAATATTGAAGATTAATGATTATCGTCTCATCAGTCCGTTATCAACTTTAACGATTATTTTTTTAATTTTTGTTGCCAATAACACTCTTAATAGGGTTGATTTTTTAAAGCGGCGTCTTCTTTTAATCGCATTAGATAGAATGGAGAAAATAGGTTTTAAAATAATAAAAAACTGTCAGATAAAATTTTGCAAAGGCCAAAACATTGGAGGTCAAAGTTGTATTTTCTAGTTAACTGTGTAACATGTTATAAAAAAATTTCAAGGCATTCAATTTAAAAAAACCAAAAATTATCTACAATGTTTTTCTTATATTTTTCTATGAAACAAGACAAACCAAAACTAAAATATATTTTCTTTATGAGTATTTTATGAATTTTTCATTAATTAACCCCAAAACGGATGATTAAATTTGACCTAAAACTACCTACAAATGCTGAATTTTTTTTAATGCAAAAATGGTTGGTAATCATATTAAAAACACAAAAACCTTGGTAAAAAATATTTAAAAAGTTAGGTTAGGTTATGTGTACCTAAAATGTGTAAATACATATTTATATGGGGTTTTATATATGCAAAAAATTCTTTGGAGAATCACAAAAATTAGTAAAGAACTAGTAGAAAAAAAATCTAAAAATCGGTTTCTATCAATTTACTAAACATAAACATAAATGACAAAAGCAAAACAAAAAACATAGAGAAGGTAATGTTATATAAACATTTTATAGACTAGTTTTTTTTTTAGTGTGAAAGTCAATGAAGCAAGGGGGTCCAACATCACAGCTGACGCTCATGTAGCGTGACTCTCTTCTGATCTTGTTGACGTACACAACACACCTTCTTGTGGCATTGACTTTCTTCTACGTAGCAGGCACGTACTCAGAAAAATATCTTTCCTTGAGGCGAAGAGGATCGTTTTTCAAAGATGGGTGACCTCGTTTTGAGTCGATATTTTCACCCAAGTAATGCTCAATTAGTGATTCCACCAAAGACTGCCTAAACTCGTAGAAAGTTTTCCCCCCTCTGTTCTTTGTAAAAAGTACATGAGCATTGAAAATACATATGTTGAGATGGTGTCTAAATTCTTTCTTGTACCACCGTTTTAGCCGCTTTCTTTCGACTGGATAGGCAGAAAGCATTTGATTTACCCGGTCGACTCCACCTATCAATTTATTATAGTAGTTCCCTATTATTGGTGTTACACCCTTTTTTCCCCTTACGCGTGACTCCAGTACAGTCCATTTCGTGAACTGACCTCAAACACATTACTTCACGTTTGTCCACCCACTTGATACAAGTCATCTTCCCCTTTTCTTCATACATAGCACTCATTTCACCGTTTTTCAATTTCATTTTCACAAGATCTTTTGGAAAGTTTACTTTCTTCTTTTTTTACCATCCCATCAACACCGGTCTTTATTTTTTTCAAGTTCTAGGGCTAGTTCCGGGCTAAAATAGAAATTGCCTGTGTACACTCTGTAGCCCTGGTTTTCCAAACCATTTAGGAGTGTCAAAACAACATTAGTTGTGTGGCCTACATCTGGATTATGTATAATATCTGTGCCTTTACCCAGGTAAATTTTCAACTTCCAAATATACCCAGTGCTGGACTCTGATAAAATGTAGCTCTTGATACTGAATTTGGCTCGTTTTATTTTAATGAACTTTTTGAAACTCAAGGGGCCATTCTACAGCAAAAGGTGTTCAACAATGGCTATGTCTCTCTCTCTCTCTGGCATATATACGGTTACAAACCGATCACAAATATAATCGAATACTGGCTGTAGTTTTTGAAGCTTTTTCGGCCCAACACTCACTACTTCATTGTACACAAAATATAAAAATATACTCAACAGTTGTAACCTGTTTAGAGTCATGAGGCTACCAAACCCAGGAGTGGCAGAGTGGTATTGGGGTATAATAACAGTCTATTTCTGACTTCCAAATTAACCAGTGCAATATGTACACTGATAAGAGAACATGAATTTCATCTCTGTTTTTAGGTTTCCAAGAATGAAATCTTTCAGAGATCTGTACGCTAAATATTGTTCGGCGTATTTATTTGTTTCCATAACTATTAGATCGACAAGTTTGTCAGTGATAAAAAGTTTGAACAACTCATACAGATCTATTTTATTTTCAATTTTTAGCTTTATGCCAGAGGTACCTGTGAAATAAAACGCAGAAGGTCTATCATTTAGAGAAACTTCCTTGTGATCAAGACACACAAGAGGAAGAGGTCTAGGTTTCTTACTTCCTACTATATGTCTTCTTGTTTCATCATGAGACTGTGAGATAATAGGGTTGGCCTCACCATGATCCCTATCGCCATCATCGAATTCTTCATCAATCACCTCGTCCTCATTCTCAGAATCAGAAAAGTTCATATGTAACCAGTCATCAATAATTTGGGTATCTTCTATAGTGACATCACAAAAACAACAACTACAATAAAATAACTAATAAAAATTAATATACAACTAAATAGAACAATAAACAAACAGTCAGTAACACAAACAAAGCTATTGCCATAGCAAATCACGGCGAACTGAGGTTGGTAGGCGATTCAGTCTATAGCTGTTAAGGCATTTACAAAATGGCTGCCGTTGCTAGGAAACGCAGTCATATCTTCTGTCATATGCTGCTATCTAGCGAATAAATACAATACTATTATATCCCGTCGAGTTATTACTTCACCAAACTAAACAAAACAGGACAAACATAACTTGCATAATATTACGTCAGTAGCACATTTTACTGAAAAGTTCACTGACGTAATATTACATCGCTCACTGTTAAGGGGTTAAGTGAAATATACAAATCTAATTAAAAATTATTAAGAAATAATTTTTGAATAGCATACACATTTTTATTTATTATATTATACTTACATATATTCGTTATAAATTGTTATTATTATATACTATCTAAATTGATCCTATTGTATAGTCAAAATGTAATTTTTATTCTTTTTTTATAAATTCCATATTGCCTTATGAATGCTTTACAATACGTTTATTACTTATAAGTAAGTAAATTACTTATTTATTATTTATAATAAGTAAATTGTTTTTTACCTTTAATGACAAATTGCTCAGAAACTGTGAGGGTATTTTTTGGTGTTGGTATAAGAGCCTAAGAGCTAGGAAAAAGCTAAGTGTATTAATTTTTTGTTTACATTAAAAATCAGCTACGTTTACAGAGGTTTGAATTTTTTTTCTAAAATATTGGTTTTCTATTGATGATAAATTGGAAAATACTTTGTCAATCAAAAATTCCCAAGACATCATTGTTTTAAAGAATTAAATTACCTACAGTTTTGGTTTTTTTCTAGCAACATTTTGCTGAGAAAAAACCCTTGCAGTTACCAGCAATTTGCGATTAAAGTTACAAAATTTTCTTTTTTTTTAATGTTAATCTAGTTATAACAGGGTCAAGTTAGGTAGTAAAAAATAAATATATGGAAAATGTTACACAAATTTTATGCACTACAAAAATGATTTTTAATTAAAATGAATTTAATATGTATTTTTCATGTAATTACTGAGAAGTTAAATGAAGTGTAGTGTTACAAAATGTGGCACGGGCAAATTTCAACTTTGGGAACTTACTAAGGACAAGTTTATTATTTTATTGTTCAAAACCCGGGAATTCTGTTTCTGAGGGAATTCTGTCACCCCCTTTTTGAGATGCCACATGTCACTGGTGACTTCCTAAGTTAATGTAGAATGAAATTTACCCGTTTGATTTCAAATACTTAAACATTGTTCATAGAGAAGAAAAGGAAATTTTAATTTATCTAATTATGTCATTCCTTCTCTTTGAAAGAAAAATAGAAAAAAAAGAAAAGAAAAAAAACCTTATAAATATGTAATTACTAGAACTTATATATGGCGTTCTATTTGCTGCTATTGTGCTAGGCTATAAATAGTCCCTGTTACGTGGTTTCGCTTTACACAGCACTTTGCTATAACCCATCTACCATTTATAACGGGGAATACCTGTACGTACAATTTTAATTAACAAATATTTTTTAAATATGAAGCTGGATTTAATATCAATTTTTTTGCAGTTCCCTACTATCCCTTACAATGAAAAACAATATTAAAGGAATCTTTTTTAGTTAATTATGCCTTGAAATTTTTTGCTAATACACAATTTCAATTATATTATATAGTTTGAGATAATTTTTAAATATTTTTAACAAAATCGCATTCGTCTTGAAGACAATTTTACAAAAAAATTGTATGGTGCTTGTAGCAATAAATATCATTTTCAAATATATAAAGGGAAATGTTTAAAGTCATAAGTTGTAAGTGTGTTATCGGTTTTTACTTTTTTATCATCTTTGCTATCAAGACTCTTTTGACCAACTCTTGTTCTCTTATCCCCTTGACGTCATTAAAGTACTTGAGAAATCTAAACATGGATTTCTTTAATCATTTCATGTTTTTTACTTCCTATTTTTTATAACACCATGATGACAGAGAGGTTTATGCCTTTAAACAAGTAAAAAATAGCAAAAGTGAAGGGGATACAAGAACCTGGATTTTCAGTTCTTACCAATAGAAAAAGTCACATTATCTCGACTATTTTCATTATACATACTTACCTTTCTTTCAAATTGAAATAATTTTTATCTATCAAATTCGATTTATGCAGGAACTCTTGGTGGTGTAAAAAAATTAATTATGTAGGCCCTACATAGCTATTTTTTACGCTTTTTTATCTGTACACAATCTACAATACTATAAATATTCGTATAGTTGCTTTTACTTTTAGGTTGAATATGCTAGTCTTTCAGTCGAAAATTATGTTCATTAATAAAGAATTGACTTATTAAACACAATTCAGTGCAGCAATACACCTCCTGTTGTTATCTGTTGACTACGATACAATCCAAGACTGTCATATTTCCCTCTTTCAGGCACAAAAACCAACAAACACAGGAGGGCACCATTCAGTGCTATAACACTGGAAAACAACATTGGTAGTTGTCGGTATGTACAAATATTAACAATAACATAATCAGAACACTAAAATTGAGACAGATGATTGAGAGAAGCCTGTGTTTTTTTCATTTCCTGATGATTTATGATTATGTAAAATGATTTTTTTTAGTGATTTCATAAAATAAAATTATCAGGATTGATTATGAAATTAGTATTGTTTCAAATAATTTGACAAATGAAAAAGTATATAAAAGTGGAATAAAATACAATTCTTTTTTCAAGGACAACTAAAAAATTCATATATAATTTCCACTTTTTCAGGAGGTCCTGGTCGTTAGATACTCTGTTTCTGTACTTATTTAAAAATTTTAAATGTCAAAAAAAAACATCAAAAACTACAAAAACCAACTTTTTCTTATCACAACACACTTTTCTAGGAATCATAATACATTTTAGAAATGAAGTGTAACTTACCAAATAAAGATATTTTGTTGTCTCACTCAGGAAAAAACTTTCCATTCTATCTTCAAGACTCATATCTGTAACACTATGCACTGTAGCATAACCACAATGGGTTCGAGTGTATCTGTTTAAACTCTGAAGTATCTCCATACCAACATGAAGATAAAACGGACTTTTTGTGGCCTGTTTTTAAACATATATCTAAATTATTTTACGAAAAACAACACTATTATATCCTATAACAATAGCAATTAAGTTGTATACATCTATTTTATAATACATTCTAGCAAAATAATAAAATATAACATCATACAGTTGAGAATGGGTCATTTATCATTTGCAATTCCATTGTACTTGTAGAGCTGAATTTTAAAAAACATTGAGAAATGAAACTAAGTAAATGATGAATAAACTACCAAGCTCATATATATGAGCTGTGTCATTATGGTTTTCCCAATTAAAAAAATTAGTGAGAACTGATTTGAGTACTCTGGCAGAGACCTTGGACATGTCTGATCTTGGATGACATACATCAACACTCTCGGCCATGCAGTTGATTCCGAATTACTGTTTAGTAGTTATTTTCTGTTGTATGTTGGAATGTTTAAAAGTTGAACAAAGTGTCAATTTGAAATTTCTAATAAAATTAAACGAAAAACTAACAGAATATTTTCAAATGTTTACGGGAGCTTACGGGGAAGACTGTATGTCTCATGTGATTGTCTCATGTCACATGTCTCATGTGTCTCTTGTGACATGTATGCACATGTTGAAACAGTGTGATGTTTGCTTTAACCCTTTATTTCTTTTTAACGTTATTCACAACAGAAGGTTGTAAATGGGAAATTGAACTTAATGCTATACAATTCCAATAAACCCTTAATTTTATTCAAGTCCCACCTTTGGGGAACTGTTTGGTAAATTATTTATTAACGTCCTTATTCTGCCAAACACCACAATGCCTCAAGAATAAAATACTGTCTTTAGTATTTATTCTTAGATGTTAGGAATTACTTTAAAATTCCTTTATTACTTTTATTGTTTAATCAAAACTAGCTCTTTTTTCTCTTATTGCTTTAATTTTAAAACTCACTCTCAGGGAGTGTCATTTGAAAGAGTTATTTAGCAGAATCTATTTAAAATTGTGAAATTTATGAGAGCACAAATTATTTTAAAAAACACACTTAATTTTAAGCTGAAAACAATATAGGGTTAGTTTAAAATCCACACAACAAAATGTTATCCAGAAATAAAATTTATATTTTAATTAAAATTCCTTTTTTAATTCTTTATGTTATTCAAGATTTTAATTTATAAAATTTCTTAACTTGATATAATCATAAATTTTCTTAACTTTTAAAACATATTACAAAAACTCAACATAAATATCAATGACTCTATTATTTCTCTAATTATTATTAAAATGAATATAATATCTTTACTAAATATTAAAATCAAACTTACTTTATAATTAAAAACATATTGACTTTAAGAAGTACATATATAAAATAAAACAGAATTTAAATTTGATAATTTTCCCCAGAAAGTTTTTTTAATTTACTGTAACTGTGGTACCTTGTAAACATATTTATAGCTGTTTTCGGCTCCTGTTAGGCAAGACTGATTATAGTTGTTCTGGTGAAGGTTGAAGTCTAGTTGATGTCAGCTAGCAGTCCTCAGTTACGTTGAAATCGGTTGTGCTGTTGTTTAAAGTTGAATGGTTGCAGATTGAAGATCTTGTAGTCGAAAAGTTTAAAGATGAAGTCCAAGTTTGAATCAGTGTGGCTGTTTGTTGTATCTTGCTATACCATTTGAAATGCCAGGTCGCTTCCAATAAAACTATCGGTATAGTGCTGATCACATAAAGATGATTGCAGACTCTCCTCCTGGTGCTGGTTAGAGATGTTCTCCTACTAGGAGCTGGATCAAGAGTTGTTCTCCTACCAGGAGCTTGACAAAGACTGCAGAAAAGTTCTGTTGAAATGGACCTCCAAAACTTATTCCCTGTTCCACTGGTACCAATTTCTATAAACATTTCCCTTTGATTTATGACGTTTAAAGTTGATTATTTGGTTTATTTCTTCAAGATTTCGCTTTAGTTAGTTTTTATTATAACCCTTTTGGTTATTTTAATGTTTGTTTTACTTTAATTAGTTGTTGATTAACTAATTATTATTTAGTTTATTTGTACATGGGTTGCCAGCACTGCTTATGCAAAATCCAAACACTTGACTCCTCCCCTATTGTGTGGTAGGGGTTACTGCAGGTTGATTCCTCTAATGTCTGATTTTCTGGAATTTAATTTGTAAACTTTCTTGAAAATATCTCTTGTTCTAACAGGAATTATTCTGGAAATCTGTAAATGTCATTTTGTTCCTCTTGACTTCTGGATTCCATACAACTTTGATTTAAAGTTGTAGGATGATAACTTTCTAAGATGTACCCTTTTTCGTTTTTCATGATTTTTTTTCTTTGACCAACTTTTGATCGGTTCGGAATTTCTTAATTCTTCTTTTTGGTTTTTGTAGCCTCTGCCTTAGAAATGAAGGAATTCTTTACGTTTTTCATTTATTTTCATTTTATGATGAGTTATTCATTGTTGAACTTTGTCGATTTTTAGATGGTCAAAAAACCCTCCCAAAATGAATTATATATGTACTTATTTTGGTATCATTATATTATGTCACATATCCTTAACCTATTTCCATTATAAAAATTTAAACTTATTATCTAGACAAAATTTTAGTTTTTTGTCTATGCATGTTTTTTGCAATAACTATTAAACTAGCCTATTCGTTTTAATAAATATTTTCTTGTATATCCTATGCTAACCAGTTATTCTTTGTCATAATATGCTTTTACATTCAAAATTTAAACAATTTAAAATTTAACATAGGAAATTGCATGTGAATACTTTTTGTAACAAGTTGAATCAGATTATTTAATCCAGTCTGGACCTGAAATGTCACGTGGTCAACAACTCTATTGTTATCTTTTGACCTGTAGGATCCTGTCCGTCCAGTCTCTCATCCCACTTCCCTTAGCTTTGAATGTTTCATTTTTAATGAAATTGACAAAACTTTTATAATTCTACTTTCCTTCATATTAAACTAATTTTTTCTGTACACATTATTAATTATTTATGGATATTACCATTTATTTATGTATTCTTGATATTTATTATGTTTTAACTAAAATTTTATGTTTTACAAAAATTTTTGTTTTTGGAACGATTTTGGTGAAAAACCCAAACCGTTTCAATGCGATTGAGTAGCACATAGATTTTGTAGAGGATGTTAGATCATGGAAAATGATGAACATCCCGACAACCTTGAAGAACTGAAGTAAATGTATAAATAAAATTAGCTAATTTGTTTTGAAAAAACTAATATCTTTTTTTTTTTTTAATTATGTTATAGTACTGAGTTCTCTTTGTATTAAAATAATTATGGTCATCATCATGAGACAGATTTTTAATCTTGATTAGAGACTGATTTAAAGAATGTGTTTGTTCAGTTTTGTTAGAAGCAATAAAGTAATTACTAAGAAAAATAAACCACAGACATTGAACCTTTTTGTTCTAAATGCTGAAATAAGCCTAAAACTAAAATTTCATGAAAACTGATATTAACATGTTGTTTTAGTAAACTAATTCCTCCATTTTAGTTAATAAAGAATCAAAAGTTCTAAATTTCTGATTAAAACTAACATTACCTAATTTGTCACAATCCTTTGATTCCTGTGTAAATGAGGCTTCCAGTTCAAATAAATTTGTTTTAAGATTTGATTTTTAAACTGAATCATATCTTTATACTTTGAAATAAAGATAATTGTTTAGTTATGTATCTAACTGAACCTAATCTAAGGGGCCGGCATAACTCCTAATTCACTTAAAATACAAAACACTTAATACTCTAAATACATACTGACCTGATATAGCAAATAAGTAGACTCAATAAGTTCAGGACGTAATGGATAAAAAGGAACATCAACAGATACATGTTGCCAGTTCCATCTCTCTGGTATAACACCATAACGTTTCCAAATGGTAAAATATAAAGCATGCAAACATATAGCTTCTTCTATATCACCATTTAAAACCTGAAAATAAAATAATAAAATAACAACTTTCATGTTTCCATTTTTACTGTACATTTTGATTCTATGGGAAGGATCAAACATTTTCTTTTCATTGCGCTATATTTTGGCCCTCTGGGCCTGATGGAAATTATATAATTTTTAATATAATTTACTATAAAATTGAAGCACGTTATGTGCATACCTATTATGATTAGGTTTCTATGTTCTGTAGAACCATTATAAATTCAGATGTCACCATTTTGATTACAGTTTTTCTTTGTTTAATATATGTCTAATGCGCAGATGTTAAAGTGCATCCACTCATACATCTACAACGCGACAATAGCACTGTGAATATGAGAACACAGCTGATCGAAGCAACATAATTTGTTTATATGCAATTAAAATAGGTTAATTAACAACAATTTCAATTATTACATTCAATTTTAAAATGAATTCAAAGTAATTAGTATAATTATTTTAACTTAGTTTATATGACTTCTTATAATTCAGTTCACATATTTCTATATATATATAATCTACAATTCATATTCTTTTGTACAATAATTTTAGATTATCATCAAAATGCGTTTTTCAGCCTTTTCTAGACAGTCGGGACTTATCGCCAAAAGACTCATTAAAATAAATAGTCTAATTCAAGAAACTATTGATCAAAACCATTCTGATCTTAACATATCTCAATAAATAATAAAGAAACTCACTGAATATCTTGAAGATGTTAATAAAAAATCAAATCAAATCAATGAATTTGATGGTTTTGTTAAACACGTAATATCCGATGAAAACATTTCTGACTCACAATAAGACGACGTAAGGATTTTAAAGAAAACATTACAGAATTAATCATAAGCGCTAAAACTAGCATTAAACCGTTAGTTCCTGCCATTAAGCCTTCAGATGATTTAAATGTTACAAATGTATCTCATCACTCAGAATCACATAAGAATTCTATCAAATTACCTTGCTTAGCATTAACAACATTTAATGGGCATTTGTCTAGTGGACAAATTTCTATTCTATATTTCACACAATTCATCAGAATGATTTCTTATCTCCTGTTGAAAAATTTACATACTTACTGTCATGTTTACAAAGTGAGCCTTTAAACCTTATAAAATCTTTCAGCCTTAAAAATTACCACGTTTCTTGGGATAATATGCGAAAAATGTTAGATATTTAGTTAATTTCCACATTAATAAAATTATTGATATACTTAATATCACACACGCTTCATTGAAAAATATCCGACAGTTCTTGGATATTTACTCAGAAAATTCTCAAGCTCTTAAAGCTTTAAATTATGATATAAGCCAAGAATTAACCCTTTTAACAATCTTACTAAGAAAACTTGATACAGAATCAAGAAAGGGGTTCGAAGAAAACGGACTGCAGACCAGCCAACTATTAATGATGTCATTAAATTTTTAACACATGAATGTGTTCATTTAGAAGACTCCCTCGCAACAGTATCTTGGAAAACATAATGCTTCTAATGTTAAAACAAATATTCCTAAGATTTCATATACTTCTAAAAACCAATCATTTCCAATAAATCATAACGTTTATAATGGCAGCAATATCTTCCAACACACAATGTATTTTCTGTAATAAAACAGACCATAAATTTTACTTTTGTAAATAATTTAAAGATGTAGACATAAACAAACGTTTAGAAGTAGATAAATCTGAAACACTGCCTATCAGTTGCAGCATAATTTCTAAAAATTACATATATTTTAGTAATAAATTAACAAAAAAGGATAAAATTAACAGTAAACACACAGTTGGGTTAAAAATATAAATGTTATAATAATATCAACTATTTCAACAAAATTAAGGTTGATTAGTTTATACATTTCATTGGCGGATTCATTGGAACAGTTGAGAAAAGATATGCAAGATGACGTAAATGTTTTGCGATGGTGGTTTACCAAGAGCTATATGGTAATGAGCCCTAAGACCAAATATATATATAATATATAATGTTGCTCGTAAGACCTATTTCTCAACAAACATAAAATATCATAGCATTAACTGTAAAGAAAGAGGAACGTGCGATTGCCTAGAAATAGAACAAGTAGACAACATTAGATATTTGGGATTATTCATGGATTCCAGACTCTCCTGGAAAACGCATATTGATAATACCAAACTGAAATTGATTAAATATATTAGGTTTTTTTACATGTTAAGGTCGGTGACTAAATTGAAATTATTAAAATCAATATACCATGCTTTGATTGGCTCAAAGTTAGAATATGGTATTGAAGTTTGGGGAGGTGCGTACTACAGTGTCTTAAAACCAGTCATTGTACTTCAGAAGCATTTTATTCGAATTATGGCAAATAGAACTAAATTGGAACACGCTGCTCCATTATTCAAAATCTTCAAAATTTTACCGGTTAGAAATTTATATATATTTAAAGTGTTAAGATTATTCTACAATAGAAGCGGAGGGAATTATACAACAGGGGGTGGAGGGAGGACTTTACGAAATGACTTAAACGTAGTTTTTCCAAAACCAAATTTAACAATTTTAAAAAAATTTTACTTATATCTTGCTCCAAAATTTTTTAATCTGATGCCTTTAAAAATTAAAACGTGTACAAATAAAATCGAGTTTTGTAGATTCGTGAAACAATATTTATTAGAACAGGAGCAGGTCTATATGTTTTTTATCAGTAACCAGTGAGGGAGAATAAACTGGTAGTAAGTGACTGTATTTTATTCTTGAAAGCTCTCTTCTTCACCGGTAATATGAATGGTAGAAGTGTGTGTGTGAATAATGTATATGTATGTGTATGTATGTGTATAGTTTTATTATTGTATTTCTATTTTTTTTGTGTTTTATGTTGATTTGAAATGGTTTGTCATAAAAGCCAAATCCTAGTTTTCTAAATGTAATTTGTGTGTGTATATGTGGGTTGGACTGGTCGGTCACATTGTTTCTCTCCCATCGAGCTATATTGTTAGAAATGTATAGAGTATTTCATCCCAAACAGGTTTTAACCTCGGGATGAAGTGACCTTTGCTATTTTCTTGTAATACAGCAGGAAGTATTTTTTGTTATTATTATTATTATTATTATTAATAATATTATTGTTTATTATGTTATTATGAATTTTATTTTATATGTATTACATTTTATAATGTGAACAGTTGTCTATTTTATTATTAAGCATATAAGATTGTCAAATTTTTCCTGTTAAAATTATGTATGAAAGAGGGTCAAATAAATAAATTTTCATTTTCATTTTCATTTTCATTTAAATGATTTAAAACCTTGAATTACTTCTTTCAACTAAATAACAAAAACTCACAAAGATAAATAGATTATAGTGGACCTCCACATTATCATTTAACGTTTAACATAAAAATAATAGCACTGCTAAAATATTTAATCGAAATATTTTCTTACCTTTATTTGTGTTTCTCATATTAACGCTAATTTTTGTAGTCATTTGTATGTATCCTTGTCATTTTTTTATAGTTTAATGTAACATTAAATCTTAATAAACACACACTGTTTCACTTGCTACAGTATCTCACTTATTACTTAGTTGGAAAACAGAGAAGAACGTATACCTGTACATAACCTAAAATATACCGATGCGTAAAGGAACAGAGACACTAGTTGAATGGTCATTTGACCTTTCTATTGTTAGTTAGTTGTGGACCACATGTCACTCCAACACGGCAAGTATTTTGTCGCCAGGCTCGAAATATATAAAAGATGAACTTGTCATGCTTTGCTGCAAATTAAAATCACTTGTATAACTTTTCAATGCAGTAAATCCTCAAACCTTAGTATGAACATATTCATCTTTTAAAGTTGTTCTTAGTTAACCGCGACAGAAATGAAAAACTTGCCCTTGTAGTTTAAAAGAGCAAATTGTAGAAACTAGGAACTGATTAAAGTATATATATATATATATATATATATATATATATATAAATTAACAATTGCCAATGAATCAGAATAACCCGAGAAAAAGAGTCAGGAATAAATCATTAGTAAGATTTAAATTATGTAAAGGAAAATAAAAACAGCTTGTAATTTAACAAGAATAAATAATATTCTATTGAAAATGTTTGTATATTGATTTGTCTATCTAATTTGATTTTAAAAGTAAGGTTACTACATAGAGTATTCAATATCTTTAAATTTTGTCCATGGGGAAATAACAGTAAGCTTCCACATTCATTTAAATATTTACAATATTGGTACTCCAACGTGAGGCATTTTAGTGAGAATAAATAATTATAAAGAGTAACTTCTATATACAATGCTAATTTGGTGAAATACAAAATTAACTCTAATTTTGGTGGTCAAAAAATAAGTAATTGTTCACTCCAATTTTGGGGGAAACAATACCTAGAGATCACTATATGTTGTTACTTTACCTGTTACATTTTGGTGACAATGACCAAAAAGAACCAAATACAACAATAGATTTTATAATTTATACCTTAGAATTTTTAAATAACTTTCTAACTTAAAAATAACATGATAAAACTCTCTATCTATATATTTAGTGAGAAAGTAAAAAATATACCAATAAAATATATTAACACAAATGTATAATGTGAACTTATATAATTTTCTTAAAGCATTTTCTGTACTAAATTAACACAAGTTTTAAAATATTGGATAACATTACCTGAACACCTGCAAATGCTGCTTGGAGAGAGTCAATCCAACTTGTATGATATCTTCCTGTAAACATTTCAACGTTAATATACAAAGGATGAAGACCATCTCCATGGTTGCAATGACTTCGCCTACAACATGAATAAAGTTTCAATCACAATAAAATCCTCATTAAAATAAAAGTTACATTCTATAATAAATGGTAAATGGTTCTGCATCATTACATTGAGTTACTAGATCATATTTATGAACACTTTGCTATAAATAAGCGACAATAGATGTGTAGTTGTTATTCCAATAGAGCTTATGTAATCTTCCATATTGAGTTCACAAACACACTTAGAAGTCCATTGATTAGAGATGACACAATGCTACAAACTGCAGTGAAAGTATAATTGTTATTCTACTTAAGGTTATGTAATTTTACTCAATCCTGCTTAGAAGTCCATAGATGGAGATACTACAATGCTAAAAACAAATCACAATGTAGGTCTATTCACCTATGTGTTATTCTACTCAGGTTATGTTATCTTTCACCCTGTGTTTCTCGATCATTAATGTAGATAACACAGTGCTACAAACAAACCGCAACAGAGATGTAGATGTTGTTTTACTTCAGATATGTGATATACTACCTATTTATATTTGATACTAACAAAATTAAAATGTGGCACAAGTGGAAAAAAAAAGAAATCTGTGTAAATATTTGAACGTTCAAATGAAATATTTTTCAGGCTTCAAATTGATTCAACTGGAAAGTCTGTATTTAAATATTTGAAATATTAAAAAATATTGTAATAAAATTTCAAATTGGATAGTAATTATTTATTTACAAGAGTCAAATATCAATTAGTATTCTAATTATTATTAAATACCCAAGGGCAGAATATTGACTTAGAGCTATGAGGTTATTGAAAATTGAAAAATGTTCAAAATAAAATTATGTTTGGTTAAAGGCGTATAACCAGGTACTATATTATACACTTTTATGAATCTAAGATGAGTGATATTGGCATTTCAAGATCAAGGAATTATATATCTATAGGTCATAACCGATAAGGAAATACATCTCAGTATTTCAAACAAAGATATATTGCAGGGTCTTCTTCAAGAAAGCACAATTTCAACATTTGCTCAGATACTGAAGCAATGCACTAAGGTCACATCTACCTTAATAAATGTGTGTAAAAATATGCTAATCAAATTAGCACAAATTAAGAAAATCAAGCTGATCAAAACACTGAGACATTGTGGAGTTGCTGGAAGTGAAATGGCAGATGAGTCAATTCCTTTCGTAGGACCTGAAATGGCCTTGGCACTCTCAAAGCAAGCTATCAACAGAAGCTAACTCAGTAAGATGCATTTATACAAGTGGAAAGACTGGTAATAATCACAGATCTTCTAATAAACAAAATTTCTCTTTCCAAAATGTCTACATGGTTGAGACATATCAGGACTCATCAGGTCACCAGTCCATTCCTTTCTTTCATTAGCAATACAACCAATACAAAGATATATTAAAAATTGTATTTGAGTTTTATTGTAGCAAAATTTAATAGCTAAGTTAAATATGTTCGTAAAATTACATGAACAGTGAAATGGGTATCTAATTTTCCGGATACATTTGCTTGTTTATACTTACAGCAATAAAATCTATTTAGGCTGCAATTTCTTTATATATTGTGCTATCAAAAGTTTTTACCATAGACAACATCTTTCAACAGTTTTGTGAATTCGGCATAAGTTTACCATTTTGCATACCCTTATAAACATTTTTATAAGCTATGAATACAAATAAATAAATAACTAATTAAGACATATTAACTACTAAAAACAAAATTTTGTCATTTGAGTGCTTTATAGGACATAAGCTTTCATAGAAGCTGTCACTTCCGTTTCTAAGCTTTGGCCTACATGAGGATCTCTCAGATTCGACCTTCATATTTCATATTCATATTTGTCAACATCCTGCCGCTTCGATTTTTTACGAGAAATGAAAATGTCTTGTAATTTTATTACTTTTTCCATTATTGACACTGACTATTTATTACTTCTAAATACAAAGTTGAAATTGTTTCTACCAACAACAGATGTTTTCAAGAATCACTGGAAGTTTGAAATAAACAACAGATAAAACATTACTGTTTGGGTCATTTTTTACAAGATGAACTCAGTCTCGGAACACAGGCGGGAAAACCCAAAGATCTCAAGTCCACTGCATGACACATGCAACTTGCCACTCCTTATCTCATTTCCAACCTTCCCTTCCCTTCAACACTCGAGTTTCTGTCTCATTTTTTTAATTGTTATTTCGTTGTTTACAAACTTTAAAGTCTCAATTGACCAAATCTGCTTTCTTGTAATACATTTTGATTAAATTTTACTTAATTGTTGCCCTTTAGAATCCAAATAAAGAGTAGGTCTCTTTATCTCTCAAAATTAGGAGTTTGGAGTTTTTGGTCAAGAAGTAAAAACTGAAGATCATCAAAGTATATATATATATCACAAAATTGGCGCAAGCAAATATGAAATTTCAGTGAAATGTGTAAATTTTAATCACAAAACGCAAAATATAAATTTCCATTCAATATATATATATACACTTACAAGTAATTTGGAAAAACAAGAAAATGAACAATGAGCGCTACAAAAATTCATTTAAGTATTTTCGAAATTATTTGCAAACTGTGAGACTCTTTTACACAAAGGTAAGTATGTTGGTATTAGTTATTAACTTTCACATATTTGATTAAAATATCATTTGAACAAATTATGAGATACACAAACTCTCACATACGTTCATGTTTCGTTTTTACTTCTAGACTAATAATGCACCATTTGAATTTTTCGGGAAGTTAATCAGTTAGTGATCAAAGAGTTTGGTTTTTAGTTCTTTGAGAAAATTTGTACATTTTTCATTACACATTGATGGAGGCGACACAATGCTACATACAAAAATGTAATTACAAAGTTATGTTGTTAGAATACTTATAGTAAAATTTTTATACCGACAATAATATATAAAGTTAAAACTGATAAATCTTACCCTTGTCTCATGTACTTATTGACACTGTCGTACAATTGATGGAACATTGCATAATCTTCCGTTTCTCCAAACATAATGTACGATTTAAGTAAATATTCATAGTATGAATCTAGACCTGCACCAAGACCACTTAGTTTTCCTAACCATTTACCAGAGTTGGCGTCAATTGAATTCCCTGTTTTAAAAATCAAATCTTAATTAATTATTATAATATATTGCTTATTTACTAATATTATTTGGAGATCCAGATATTATTGTCAAAATAAAAGTTAAATGACTATTATGAAACAGGCATGTACAAAGAACGCACATAGCAAAGAAAATTAAACTGGTTATGTAGGAAATACCTAATGTGAAAATACCTTTATAAAACTTACGTTTTCACTGCATGGTCAATAGAAAAGGACTTAAATATATTAAATATTCAAACTTGATAACTAAGTGTTAATACAGAGATTATTGGAGCTCAAATGTTTGTTCAACAATTAAGAATATCCATGGCTAATAATAATACTATATTGTTATATAGAATTATGCTATGTGGTTTCTAGGGACTCCTGGCATTCACTGATCATATCCACACATTTATTGACCAAGAATAAAATGAAACTAGTATGAGACAAGAAGAATACAAGATGAGAGAAAATAGAAAAAGAAGAAGACGAGATGAGAAAAAACAAACAATACCAGAAGGAAATAAAAGGAAATAAGATAAGACAAAACGAAACAAGAACTTGAACTGTCATTTTTATTTGGATACAGTAAGGCTATGTGTCCTCCTACTTGACACAATAACAATTCAAAAACTTCCATCCACATAATAAGCAATAACAAACTAAATAAAAAGTGATAAATATTCTTATAAAAAATTCATAATGTAGAAGAATATCCCCACAGTTCTTATATTAGAAATGAATGATTCAAGATTAAAGGTAAGCTTAGAACTAATTGAGACTATACTGTGTTTACAACTTCACAAAATTATGATCTAATTTTTAAACAAAAATTCTGTTTCTCATCAATAACTCCCATATTATCATTAAAATTGGATGCAGAATGTCAATAACATTGTAAGATCTACAGGAAAAAATTTATTTCCAAATAACGATTTTAAATGGTGGCCATTTTAATGAAATAGGTTGATTTTTTCCCCCATTTTGGAATGCAAAGTATCATTGAAATTATTTCGGTAGTTTTGGAGGAAAATTAACTACTGGTGAATTGATTGACAAATGGACAAATCCCCCCTTTCATCTTCTGGAGTTTCTAATCTTTGAGCATCTATTATGAACCAAGTCGGCATATTCATGTTTGTCGTTTGATTAGGTTTTTGTGAAACCATTAAGATATTTTAATATTCATTGTTGTTTAGCCTTACAACTACATTAATTTTATAATAAATACCTTTTTGCAGTCAATTGTAGTCTTCTTTAAACGATAATTTATATTAAGTAGCTACATTTTTTCAATGCCCCACAGGCAGCATCTTCAGGCTAGCTATTTACAATCCACTTATAGAATATTACACAAAATACATTAAAAAAAAAAAAAACTTATAATTACATATTTAGTACATTAACTGAACATGTTGCACAATACTAAATGTTTTTAATGGATAAGGTTTGTCACTGTTTAACCTCTTGAATCCCAGGTATAGCAGAGCCAGGCAATTCCCCCCAGCCCGGGTTTTTTTTTGCTAATTTGCAGACTATTTTTTAAAAATTTGTACAAAATCTAAAAATGAAGTAAACATAATAATATATGTATGTATTTTGTTCAGAAAGAACAGGAGAAACTGAAAATAGTATAAAAAATAACATAATATTATATACAATTTTTTTTCTAAAAAAAATCTAAAAAAGCAAAAAAATTTTACCAGAAATTTCAAAAGCAAAGTTATAGTAAAATTAAACAATTTTTTTGAAAATCCAATATATACATTTTGTAGGAAATTCAATTTTCTACATAGAAATGTTTATAAAATTAAAAAATCTTATCACCTACATGAATTATGTCCAAAAATGCAGTACGCTGGACAAGTAAAAAATTCAGATTTTAGTGCCGTTCTGTAACATTGCTGAAATAAATCATTTCATTTTACTGAAAATACATAATTATTTTCATTGAGAGTAAAAAACACAGGCTAAATAGTCAAAATAAAAAATAAAAACTTAGATTATCAATGTCTAAATATTCAGTTATTTCATTGTCACAAAGGGTTCGAGATGGACCCGCACAATTCACCATAGTAAACAAACATCCAATACTACGCAACAGGTGATCTGTAAATAATACGACAACAACAGCTGAAGTTTATCGATCCCTGCAGGGATGCCGTTCCAGCTAGCGCAAAACGAAATATACCAATCGAAAGGACAGATTTTCCCGAACAGAACGGTAACAAACACGGCATATTTCTTCTTCTTACATCGATTTAGAAAGCGCGGCATGTTCAAACTGCGCCACGTCGCTGGGCTGGTAGCGGGGCTAGTGCATGGACGCACGGCCGCATCGATGGGATTCAACAGATTAAGAGCATCTTGTTTGTATGACATTAACTGAACGACTACATAGTTACTAGCTAGTAGTCTTCCCGTTAATGTCATACATACAAGATGCTCATAAACAGTAAACAATGTTTTCCTTTTAAACATTTACATATTGTGTAATATATACAGTCAATGTACTAAATATGTAATTATGTTATTTAAATATATATATATATATATATATATATATATATATATATATGTTGTGTAATATTCTATAAGTGGACTTTAATTAGCTGGCCTGAAGATGTTGTCTGTGGCAGTGAAACATGTAACCACTTAATATAAAATATTGTTTAAAGAAGATTTCATTTACTGAAAAAGCTATTTAAAATTGTTTAAAGTATTTTATATACAATTATAGAAATTTACAATTATGATGAATAATATAAAAACTTTCCTGTATGCATTCAAGCAGAACCGTTCCCACACAGGCATATGTCTGTCCATATGAGGATGATTTTTTTTATTTAAAAATGTAAATATAAAAAGAATGCATGTGGTTTAAAAGCAAATCAGCCATAATTGTTTTAAAAAAAAACAAAGCACAAAAAAGAGACCTTCAAATATTCTAACTCTGAAGATAAGAAGAGCTGCCCAATAAGCACCTGAGGAAAAATGAAATAGAAGGGACAAATCCAAGATTAGATGAAGAAAGGTGTAAATCTATCTAAAGTACCTTAACCCTTCGCACGCTGAATAAAATTTGCCTTATTTCATCTCAACGCTGAAATAACTTTAAAAATCTTTTGTTTTTTTTTCAAAGTTAATTTTTGTTTTCGTTTTGTATGTGAAAGGTTAATTTTTTAAAAATGTCATCATTGGTTATCGGCTGCATTTAACATTTTTTTATGACATACAACAAAATAGTAAAAAATTAGTTTTATTAATTTTTGTAAATTGGAACAGTTATATTGTGAAATAATATATAAAAAATACAAGGTAATGTTAAAAAAACAAAAACAAAAAACAATCCTTCTTCAAAACAATGCTCAAATGCAAACGCGGAGGTCGTCGCCTATCGGACTAATGAGACTGCGAGTATAGACGTTATCCGCGCTCTGTAGAAGCTATAGAATGCGTGCGCCGCCGGGCAATTCCAGACAAAATAGCATCCCCCTCCACTGCCTCGAGGCGTAGAACTTTCAACAAAACGTTTTTCTATTCCTGAATAGACAGCGGACATGCCTCTGCATTCTACCGGAACTTTGCTGAACTAATTAACTAACCATAGGCTAAAATATATTATTGCGACTTTAATCGTAATCCGCGTTTGGGTAAAAGTCTACCATTGCGGCTATACTCGTTTGCCGCGTGGGAAGGGTTAGGATTCAAGGATAAAATAAAGCAATAAAGCTTAAAATTTCAAAATATTTTAATAATATAAATGAGCTACAATTGTTTCGCATTGTTGCACCATTGGGCAACTTCGGGCAAAAACATTTACCATAAGATTGCCACACCTATACTCCTGAGGGGATAATTATTGCAACTCATAACTGGAAATACACACACACACACATATATATATATATATATATATATATATATATATATATATATATATATACCAAGTAGTATAGAACAAGGGACTATTCTTGAACAAAGGACACTCACAACGCTCCTCATCTAAAGCCCGGACGGACTTTGTAGTTATTTCAGTCAAACTTGATTTAGATTCTCCCGTGAACTTGCTGCCCACTTCATAAAGCAAGGTATAGATTCCGAACTTCTTTGTGAAACACAATTATCAAAATGAAAGCATACTTTTGTAGTTATCCTAAAATCTATATATCTTTTGAAACAATTAAAAACTATGATGGTTGACAAGCTATTTCCAAACATAGGTTTTCTAAGGAGGGGTCAGAGTCGAAGTATAGAACATGGGGGCTTCCAGCTCAGTCATCTAATTGAGCATTGTGGCATCACTTTATTGCTCAAAAATTAATTCCTGTTCAGACTCAACTAAGATTGTCTGGTTCCTCGATATGAGTCACCATGTCATCATTCATAATCCTTATACAGTTAGTTATAAAGAGGTCCGAGGCTACTAAGCCTCATGTCACTGCGACCCAAAAGGATCTTTTGTGACTGTCTTTATATAGTAAACCACATTTAAAATGTAATAGTAATAAAAAATGATTTATAATTCTGTAGAATGTTTTAATTCTAAACAAGAAAAGTAAAATTGAATTAATGACTACTATGAATGATGATTTTGTCTCTCACACAAAAGTTTAGCAATTACTTATGAGAAACATATTTCTCTCTTAAAATCTTAATTGGCAAATTGTGGCATCAAATCTGTTAATAGGATGTATATGATGATAGATTCTTATTAAATTACTACTTTTCCTGATGATCCATCATACTCGCTTAAGGGAAATTCAGTTCTATATAAGATGATGGTGTGTTCTAACATGTGCTAGCCTAGATTTCAAAATGTACTTACTTCTTACTGTAAGCTTAAAGAGCTCCCTCCAATGGCTTGAGGTCTCTTATAAAACTTTTCTGCCAATGTTTGAGGTATATAACAAGTTGTTATAAATATTAATTAACAAGATCGTACATCTTCTCTATTCAAGGAAAAATTCAGTCCTATATAAGATGGTGGAGAGTTCTAACATGGGCTCGTCTAAATTTCAAAAAGTTTTCATTAAAACTAATGAACAAGATCGTACACATTCTCAAAGAAGATCCAATCCAATATAAGATAATGAAGGGTTATAACATAAACTCGTCTATATTTCAAAACTTTTTATTAAAACGAATAAATTTTGAAAAATCTTTTGCGATGTTTGTAATAAAAAATATTACTAAATAAAACTAGGTAACACGTATAAAGACAAAAAATATTTGAGCTTAGATATTTCTAACGTTAGCAATGTTAATTTTAATAATAGTTTATCCACACAATCCCCATTAACTCTTTTCAAAATAATGAGATATTGAGATGTTTGTAATAAAAATATAACTAAATAAAACTGGGCAAACATATAAAGACAAAAAAGCATTTGAACCTAGAAATGTCTAATGTTTCCAATGTGAAAACAGCACCCTGATTTGGAAAAGATAATCAACATCCTAAATCCTCCACCATTTAATAGTGAAAACAAAATTCCTATTCCTGAACATGATGAGCAGCTAAATAAGTTGAAAGACTGTGTTAGGGAATAAAACATTCATAATTATGAATCAATATCTGTTGAAAAACTAAAACAATTCTAGAAATGATTAACCCTTTGAGCAGTAACTTTCCAAACATCCAACAGGCCCCAAAAAGTGAGTTTTTTAAATTCGTTAAATAACGTTTTTATCATTATATTGTGTTAGTTCAGAAATAATGACATTTTGTGAAAAATGTCATTTAACCACTTTTTGATATGAAACAAACTTTTTTTTTTAAATAAATACCAATTTTGGTAGTTTCCAAGGGGAAAAATAAAGAAAAGCTGTCTATACAAAGATTATAGTAGTTTTATTTTTGAAATATAAATATACATTCACCTTCTATAGGCCTACATCATATAAAAAAGATAAGCTTTTAAAATATTTATACTAACTTAAAAGTTGTACCGTTCGGAAAAAGAAATTAAAAAAAAAAGAGATTGAAAGTCGTACTGAGCTCCAAAAAAAAAAAAAATGAACGGTCATGTCAAAAGGTGGAACCTCTAGGATAAGTCGGTTCCTGAGCTTACCTTCCTTTGTACCTGAGTTCACTATTTACAGAAAATAACAAACCAGATTAACAAATAACAAGTCAATTTATTTCTCTCCAAAAGAATTAATATATATATTTATTAAAAAAAGTTAATACGCCCTTAACATAATAAAGAAATAATGAAACCCTTAAAAAAAATTTACAACAATGAAAAGATCCCACCCCAAAAGAAAAGAAAATTTAATAAACCCTCCCTTTTTATTCAAAATTACAAAATATCTTATTTTTGTTTAATGAGATAAGTCACAAAATGATTTTTGATATAAAAATTACATTAAATATAACAAATAGGAAAAAAAAATACAAGTAGAAGTATATATATGTTTACATGTGTTTGTCAATCAGTTGGCCAACAGTAAAGAAAAAAACAAATTTATATAATTAAAAAGGTTACAAAAGGTTTTGACGTCAATATTATTAATTTAGAAAACTAACCCCTTCGGGGTCGTGAATCCGAAAAATTTCTAGCATGTCCCATCCTAATTGAATAAAAAAATATTTTAAAAAATGAGTCTGATTTGCCTTATTATTTATTTTAGAACATTTCACACACAGTTCGTTTTTTTCTGACCAAGACGAAATTTCACTTAGCTTCTTGTTACTGATGATAATGTTGCCTCATTCTTGGACCAGTTTATAACTGCATTCACAAAGACAAAGGCAAGCATTAGTAAGGCAGAAAACTTAGTTTTCATGTTTCAAGATGAAATTCAAGTTCATGTAAGGCATTGTACTTTACAAATAATACTAAAGTTACGTTACAAAAATTTTGATTAAGTTGTATAGCAAAATATTTGTGTTATAAATTTAAATTACAATAAATTTTTAATTGAAGCAAACTAGTTATTAATCAAAGAAAAGAGACTTAAACAAAAACTTACAGCCTAATTCAAAAATACAAAGCATTTATGATAGTAAACTCAAAGCAGAAATTTAATTATTAAAATTTTATCTCAGTAAGATGAATTTGATCTATTTGATTACCTGGAGCAAAGTGAGGTGATGCCTGTGAGTGAAGGGCCCTGACGGCACAATGTAACTTTAAGACACATTTTTTTTTTTTAAAGGAACTTTTAAAGTTTGCCGGACTTTAAGTTTGTAAACATTAAGTTTGCCGGACTTTCGTGTTGCAAACGTAGTAATGAACAGACAAGACAAGAAAAACTACGTTGCAATTCCTAAGGCGGATCAGCTGTTGCTTGGTATCTCGATAATGCCTTAGGGCATGTTCCAATCTAGTCTAGGCATCTTGATATGACAACGTTCCATAAAGCTTAACTGACAGCTAGAGTGTAGCACCTCTCGGCGGTTAATCAATTTTCCTTTAGGATTAGATTTTAAACTTAAATTTCAAGAAAAACGGCACAAAGTTTTTTGTAGTATGGAAGCATTCAGGCAAGGCACAAAGCGACATCACATTCTCTGCACATCCATAGAGTTTCCTATCTTTTTTGAAGCCGGATAGTTGTCCACTTACAAACAAAGGATTTCCTTCTTGGCTTTTCTTTTTTCCTGTTGCTGGTAAAAATTCAGGAAAGTGTGGAGCCGGCAAGCGCATTCCTTGGATTGCCGGCTGCCAGAAGGAGATGGTCTTTATGGTGTGTAGTCTTCCAACAGCTGCTTGATCAGGCTAAGCCTAAATTGACTTAGTTCCAAGTTATTTTTTCCAGTTGTTATATTATACAGTATGTATGAATTCAATATATTCAAATCCACCAGGTGGAAGAACATTTTCTTGTACCACTTGGTGGTTTTTCAGGCACTATTGTAATCTATGACGCTTGCCGGTTTTACAATAGGCTCTCCTGTTACACTGCGTATTTTGTTGCTTCCCTCGAGTTCATTCTTATGAGTAGTCAAAAGCATATTTACATCTCTTCCGTCAACCCATTTTTCAACCAAAATTGAGGTTGTGTGCTGGCTTAGATATTCCCCTGGTTGCAGCTTAGGGAATTTAGACATATCTTTGCCTAACTGTGCATACAGCACCTGTTTTTTTAAAAATAGAAACTGAAATAAATTGGGACTATTGTACCAGTTGTCTACAAAGATTTTGTGTCCTAAATAAAATACGGCTCCAAAAGAGTTGTAACTAGCAGACCCATAAATGCCTAAGTTGTTTTGCATTATCATGGTTTGTTTCCCAGTACACACTACCAAGTCAAGTGTGAATCCAGTTTTACAGTCGTAAAGCTGAAATAGTTTGATTCCAAACCGGTGCCGTTTTTTGGGTAGGTACTGTCTGAAGGATAACCTCCCTTTCCACTGCAACACACCTTCGTCTATGTATAAATTTTGAAATGGAGTGAAGGCTTGGCTGAATTTGACTTTAAATGAATGAAGAATTGTTGTAATTTTGTGTAATCTGTCTCCAGGAATTTGATTTTCGTTATTGGAAAAGTGTAGCATTCTGAGCAGCAAACAAAACCGGTCTAAGGAGATGTTTTTTTCTGAAAATTGGGCTTTCTAACAAAGGATTAGGACTCCAAAAGTCAAATATTTTGTTTTTCTTGTTATGCCCCATTAGCATACACATTGCTAAAAATGAATAAATTTTAGATATACAAGTATTGTACCATTTATTTACCTTTGAATGTGGTTTTATAATAAAAGCAGATTGTTTATATTGCTCAGAGTAGCAGTTTGTTTCTTCAACTATATGATCAACTAAATATTTATCGAACTAAGTTTTGAAGCAATCACTTTCAGAACAGTTTTCATCTAAATCTATGAGATAGAAAAAAACACGAACACAAGATCTCACAAAAATTACGTTTACTTAATCAAACACGTTTCAACAACAGTCTTAAAAAACTATAAAGTTATAGTTTTGTTATTGTAACTCATGTATCACTGAGGATGGCGAGTTTGTCATTTAAATGTGTTTGATTAAGTAAACGTATATTTGTACGATCTTGTGTTCGAGTTTTTTTTTTCTATCTAATATTATTTCACAAGTCAAGCTCAGTATTTATTTATATGTAAATATATTTACATTATTTATGCCCGATTTGCTACATCAAAATCAAACAGATGAGGTTCAAACTTACTTGGTGTAACCTTCCCCCATTCATACAGCATACAGGTTTTGTGGACCAAACATTACATCGTCTTCACAAGGAGTACTCGAGTTATAGTCTTCCCCAACATCCATTTCATCGTCCATATTTGGATTAGACCCTGACCTCAAAATAATACCACCACTAGAAATGAGCTTCAGATCAATTATAGTACTTTTCACACTATGTACAATTTCACTGTAGTCTAATTCAACATTACTTTCATCACCATTCTCAAGATTCATAATTATTTCAAAGATTTTATTGCTTCTTAATCGATCCATTTTGTAAGCTTTGTCCTAAAATATAAAGCTATTATTCACAAAAACATAACACGAAAATATAAACATAACACGTGTTGCTGATAGCCGTGAAACAGTCAAACTAACAGCAGTGAAGGTGGGACACTAATCCTAGCATTTGGCAGGAGCTAGTCGGCTAATAGCGCTACACATTACTCACACAACATGCTTATTACATCTAGCGGATGTGATTAGAAGTAAAACAATTTGTTTCTAAACATCGTCGAGGGATGGCAGGGTATTTTCACCAACAAAAATAAGTAGATCGCAACATATACGTTCACACTGCTTTAAGATAAATATAAGAACTCACAGTGACACCGTTACTGTGGGTGGTTTGTAGTGTGGCGACGTGATTGTTGCGTTGTTACTGTTCAAAAGGTTAAACGCAAGAGAGAAAAATGTCTCTGCATTTAACAAAATTAAAGGTAATCGGTAGTAATTTATGTATATTAGCTTGGAATTCTCTCGATAAAAATGAGCTGATTAAACATATCCAATAGATTTATAAAAACCCTAATACACTCAGCTATCGATCATTGGGATACATCAAACAGTTAGTTAAAACATTTTACGTATTAAAGATGGTGATATTGAATTTTACAGTAAATTGAAAATGCTGTATTGTGAAGATTGTATTATCGCTGTTAAATACAAAAATGTTACAAAAATTATGCATGCGGTAACTGGAGAATCTCATTTGTTGTCTCTTTATTTCTAAATACAGTTTTATTTGTATTAGTTTGAAATAAGGTTGAATCTAATTGATCATTATGACATAATATTATTATGTAATCATTGATTCCTATTCAGATCTGTCAAAAATAACTGATCCTGTTCAGACTTGTTCTTTACATTCGTACCTCTTTTCGTCCGGAAGAGAGCCCAGATCTATAAGGAGATGGAGAGTTATAACATGGAATTACCTACATTGCAAAACTTTTTTTTAAACTAATGAATTGAGAAAATTTTGTGATGTGTGTAATAAAAATATTTCAAAGTCAAATTGGATACGACATGCGAAACAAAAAAAAAAACATTTGAACCTAGATATTTTTAAACATTAGTGAAGTTATTTTAATAATAGTTTATTCACACAATCCCACCAAACCCTTTCAAAATGACAATGATTTGTGATGTTGGTAATAAAAATGTTTCAAAGTCGGATTAGGTAAGACATATTTTAAAAAAACCATATAAACCTAGAAATTTCTAACGTTAACAGTGTAAGTTTAAATAATTCTAATATTAAATTTAACAAGAAAAGAGTAGTAATAAATCATGTTTCTGTAAAATGTGTAATATTGAAGTACTTTGTTCAAATTGGACTAGGCATGTTCAACGGAAACATCCTAAAGAAATTTCCCCATGAACTATTTAGAAACAATTTGAGCTATTTAAGATTTTGAAAATTCACATTATGTGAAAATTCAATATTCTACTTAATTAAACATAATTCATTGTTATCTAAAAATTGCAAGTCTTTACATTTAACTGTATGTAAATAACAATCTGTTTTATTATTATTTCAACATTTTAAAATAAGAATTTAAAACAAGAAATAGATACTTTTGTTATTTCCTTCTTTTAAAGTATGTAACTACACTGGTCCCAGAACTGGGGTATTCTAACATTTCAACCTACAACCTGTGACACATTTTAGGCATCGATCAACCAACTTTGAAATGACGAACATTCCTTAAAAAGTTTAAAGTCTAAAGCTTAATTACTATTTTAGCTTAATTAATATTTTAAGAATCATTTTGTTTGGTATCCCAGTCACAATTGTTAAATTAACTATAAGTTACCTTATATGGGCTCCGCCACGTGACTTCTTTTGTTTGTCTGTGATGTTAAATTGTAATGAGTGACGAACTCTATTGAGGGATAAACTTTGAGGGTGTAGTATAGGCTCCGAAACGTGCAAGTTTAAGTCAAGAAAGAAATTACATGGTGGAGCCCATATAAGGTAACTTATTTTAACTTAATTAATATATATGTTAACCATTAATTTACTTCTTTTTCTAACGTAGTAGTATTTTCTTGAGATTGTATTTTCTTTTTTAAAAAGGTATAAAACAAAATCATACAAAAAAGGATGGTTCTGCTAGCAATTTTTCTACACTTAGCCCTTCAAGGAATCTTTTTAATGTTTTTAAATAAGCCATGACTTAAAATTTGTTTTCTCTTTCTTTAAAAAATAAGTTAAATGTATATGCCTGATTTGGGGTGTCTCTGTTTCTTACCAAACCCCATCATCTTATTTTTCTCTTAATAATTATATCCGGTTACATCATTTCGATCAGATGGAGAAACCACATCCGAGTGTGAACACGTATTGTTATAATGATGACACAGCTCTACAGATGTTCCATTTTCAAAGTCTGTATAAAAGATTCATTGCTTAAAATATAAAAGACTTGTCAACTAGGCCTAACCAATGTTTGGTTAGATTCAACTTCATTTAAATAAATTCCAAATAAAAATATATTCCCAAATGGAGAGATAATGAGTTAGTAAAATTCTAATCTTATTTCAAAGCATAACCTGTTTTGTTTATATTAAAATATACCAATCCCCTATCGAGACCATGCTTTCAAAAATGTAGGTAGAAAGTACTGCTATGCGGGTTGCATTGACAAACCTCGCTCCTCTGAATGAACAGTGAGTTCATGGGACAATCTAAATCAAATTTTACTGAAAATTACTCCACAAAGTCCATCGGTCCTTGAAACAAGGTGCAGTGCAAGTGGCCTGGAAGCACCATGTTCTATTCTACTTATACACATTCACAAAACACAATTTTGATAATAATTTACAAACCTAAAAGTCCTGTTTTTTTTGCTCTGCAATTCCAAAGAGCTCTAGTCGCACGGCGAGCATAGATTTCATACACTGGGTCCTTTAAAAGGCGACTTAATAAACCCATTTCCAGTACGAGTGAGCCAGCACCTGCTGGACAGGTTTCAGAAGAAAGTGGCTTTGGAGGTACACCATGGCGTAAATTTACCTGAAATTTGAAAACTAATAACAAATCTGTAAATGTTTAATTTCACTGCTTGACCAGAGCTAAAGTTTCAGATGAGTCAGGGTTGAAAGTGTTCAGGATGCAGGATGCATGCAGGAGTGGTGTGACTAGAATGTTTTCCAAATTTTAACATCATAATGAAAGAACAAACTTATGTTTTTTTTGTTGTTTTTTTTTTATTACTAATCTCAGTTTCTATTGGTATGTAGACAATATACGTAATTAGACAAACTTAATTCCTTCTTTTGTAGATTTCAAATTTCAAAATAGATGTTGAACTTATTTAAGAGTACAACTGATGTCAAAATCACACTTAGCTACCTTAAAAACAAACATAGGCTAATAGCAACGTCATTAAATCAGAATATAAATTAAAATGTTGAAAATTTTAAGGTTATAGAAAATTAGAGGAACTTAAAAATAAATACTTAAAAATCAAAAAATAATTTGAACTCTGTGCCTTAATAACCAAATATATACAATAAACTAATGAATTTCATTAGCCCACCCATATTAATGCACAACGGCTCTCGGACTATATTAAATTAGGAATCCTGCCTCAAATATACATACTTTATAAATTATGTAAACAGTATTTATTAATTACGTATTTTATTTTTAACATATGAAAAATGTTTTACAATGAATCAATAAGTATTTTTATAAGTATTCAATAGAACTTTTTTGTAACTGCTTACATTTATTTTAAATAGCTTTTTTTATTTTATAAAACCAAAAGTAAGCTCAAGATAAATTTCAGTTTAACATTATAAAAATAAAATGTATACACAATATTATAAAATATAAAAAACAGATATATTTACATGTAGAACTGAGTTAGTATTTTTAGGCCGAGAGCACCAAACATACTGAACTTGTGTTATTCTGGCTGCATTCCAAATTAGTTTTACCATAAAAATATAAAATATTTACTGTGAACTTCTATTGTAAGGGTGGCATCACTTCCTCATTTTCCAATTAGTCAATGTTACTTGTTATGTCCAAATTTTCAACTTCACCTCACCATTATACACAATGTTTATACATGAACTCTCATTATCACAAATAAATACCATTTTTCTAAAAATATACGGTCAATTTTATTGAAGCCAACGACTGACTCGGTCCTACCATAATAGACTAAATATTAACAAAAACCTTGGTTTTTTTTGTATATTGAAGCGATAAAATCAAGTAGTTTTAATTAAATATATGCAAAACATGACATTCATTTCTTTGGGAAAAGGTAGGAGTAGACTTTGTTTGTTTCCTGCTATCACTTTCAGTTCTTACTTACTTGTTATGTATTTATCTGCCTTTGTTCAAAATGACTATTCACACAGACACCAATACATTTATTTCTTTCTTCATGTAAGGAAAATAATGTAATCCATATATGTATAATTTTAGATTTCAGGCACCAAACATATTTTTATGTACATTAACATCCATTATGTTGTATAAAATACTACATACCTAAAATAATGTTATTTTAAAATAATTTCTGAATAATTTATATAGTTTTTCTGCGATATTCATATTTAAAAAAATATATTTTTCTGTATTTGTAATGACTATGTTATTAATAATTTTTTAAACCTAGGGAAAAAACAATTTTTTAGTTTTTCTGGAATAAATACAGTCAACAAAAGTGTAAAATATAAACATTATTCTTAAATAGCAGACCTGTTAATTAGAATAAAATAATATGATTATCTATTCAAATGTGTTTCAACTACGAAGTTGCCATTTTCAGTGATGCACAAGCTACAATAACTAAACTACAACTAATAATAATAAATAAACATACTATTTGTGAGAATTTGTGTTCAAGTTTTATTCTATTAAGTATATACCATCTCACAAGTCCAGCTCAATATTCATTTATAAGTAGACCTGTTAACAAGTAAAGTCACAGATGATTCGTCTTTTTTTTATTTTATCTATAGAAGTGTTACATTTACTGACATTGAGTAGAATTGTGTTTCTTGGTCTGTTGAAAGTGCGTCCTTGCTAAGCAACCACTGAGTCTAAAGATAGAGGTGAGAAACCAATACATTCATAATACATCATTTTATAGATAGTTTATGAAGTGTTATCAGTGTTGAAATAAAACCTTCATTTTTATAATGCCTAGTTTTATTTGGACAAGTTCAAGTATGTTTATCAATTTACAAAACAAACTCGACTAAATTATTTAGCTCATAAATATTGTAGATCAGGGTATACATTTTTAGGTCTACGAGCGATTTAGCCCCTAGATCTTTTTGCACAATATCGAACACTTTTCTAAAGGTCCATAACCTTAAAAACCGTTTTTCTAGGTAAAACTACCAAACTGAGTGGAATGAAAGAAAAGAGATGTTTAACTTCTTCCAGAATAATTATTTTGAACAAAGTTCTTGAGTATAACAAACAGATGAAATCTATCACTTTCTTTAAAAAATAATCTATTAAGAAACTAGGGCATGGTAGTTTATTTCTTACATACCCTTGGTTGTGGAATTCCAGTAGTACTGTTTTCAAATGCTGGAAGTAATCTTGATGCTAAATCATGAGCCATATCCAATAGTTCTCCTTCATATCCTTCTGGTGCTAATTTGCCAAATGGTTCGTCTATGTCAGTTATAAGTAAATGTGCTGACAATAAGCCACCGATGAGTCTATCAAATAACAATAAAATTAAATATAATAAAGACAAGTTCAACAAACAAAAACAAATTAATTGAAGTAAAATCATAATGGCAAAAAATGAGAATTTTTTTTATCTAATCTAAGTGAACAATTAATTATTTTATATTTATTAGCAAATTTCTAATATAGAAACTCTAGCTATTGCTATCTCCATGAACACAGATTCTAGTAATAACAGTAATTTAACAATATTTTCAGCTCATTATATAAATAATATATATTTATGTATGTGATAGTAAACACTATAAGGTCGCAATTTTTACCTCAATTTTGCTCAAATTTGATATAGGCTCAGTTTTAAGAATCTTTAGACAAATTAATTATCCAGAAAAATCAGTAAATGGTGATCAACTTTTTTAATTAAAATAGAATAAAGTTTTTTGAGAATAACTTTTTACCTGTAGATCCTACATCACAAGAAAATTTATTTTGTTCAGCTTTAAAATCTCCATTTAATGATGGCTGAACATGGTTTTATAATTTTTAAAAAGAGTTATTACTTAAAAAAATTTACAAAATAACATAAAAATTAGACAAAAAAAAGCAATATTATTTCAAAAAATTATATTTTGTACAGCTTGGCGATCATATTATATTAATACTTAAGTCGAGGTACGCAAACAAGCAGATACACAAAAAGAAATTATCTTATCATGTCAGCTAATCCACTATAAGCTGAGTATTTTATGCTATTTTGAAATATGTTTCATGTAAGCTTCCAAACTTAGACTGGAAACTATACACAATAGTTTTATACTTGATTTATTAGGCTCCCTCCATATCAGTAAACAAAACATAATAAAAACTTAAAAAATAACTTATAAACTTCACCTTATATTAACTTCAAAGACTTGAACAATATTGTCTTTATCGAAATTCACACTTTCTATCACCAAAGCAACAGCTCGCTGGAATTCAGTAGCATTTCCTATGACTGCAAGGGTATCCAGAGAATCTATAAGTGTTAAGCAGTAATCTCCCAGAACATCATTTATATTGATATTGGACCTGAAAACGACAAAGATATATTTTTAACATAAGGTTACTTATTTAAAGCATATGGTGACATATTACATACTGTAGGCTATATAGCTTCAACCAATATATAGGAGTAACCACAGCATTGCAACCTTTAGAGATCTATTGTCTCCCCCCCTCACTATTCCTGAGATGCTCAGTTACGTACTCCTTTCCAATCTCATCGCCACCATAAACTGCACGACTTAAAGGGGACTTAGAGATGATATAACTTCCATTTCTAATTGGTATTTTCTCAAAGTAATTGCTCTTTTATTACCCAGAAAGAAAAAAAAAGAGGGATGATTTTTTTTGCCCTCGAAGTCTATTTGTGTACCAACATTGTGTACCAAAGATGACTCCATTGGAAAGATGGCTACGGACTGGCAGGTCCACTTCGGTGAATCAAGGCTCCTATGAATCTGTACGCATTCCCTTAATTGAAGCTAGTAAAAAGGGTACTTTTTTAGAAAAATGGCTTCTCAGAACCCCAAAAATATAAATAAACTTACTACGTTGTTTTGGAACATTCAGGGTATCACAGGCAAGCTAGAGGACATTGTTTTTTTGGCTGATGAAGCCAGTAGTGACATTGTGTGTATCTCGGAGCACTGGCTAACTAGTGCTGAACTCTCATCTTTATACCTACCTGGGTTTAAAACTGCTGCACATTTTTGCAGATCAAATAGGACTAGAGGTGGCACAGTAATATTTGTGAAAGAAAGTGTAGAATTTGTGGTTCTAGATAAATTGCCTGACATATGTAAGGAATTTCACTTTGAGCTAGCAGCTGTCTTGATTCCTAAAACTAAAACAGTAATTATCTCCTTTTACCGTTCACCTACCGGCAACCTGGTGCTTTTCATGGATAAACTGCATGAAGTCTTGTTGAGCGTGCATGACATGCCAAACTGTGACATTATTCTGGGTGGTGATTGGAATATTGACTTTTTAACTCCCTCTAACGCATCTTTGGATCTAATTGGTCTCACAGTGAGCTTTGGTTTGGGTGTTTGTATCAATGAAGTAACACGTCCTAATGTACATAACGACAACGGGGGATCATGCATAGATAATGTTTTTACCTCAGTGCACTCTGACAGATGGGCTGTGTCTGTTTCTCACACACCTGTTTCAGACCATAATTGTATTATTTTTACATGTGACATGGAGAAATCCTTGCAAAACACATTACACAGCCAGAAAATCTTGTTTAGGCCTATGAGTTCTGCTAGTTCTCAGTTTTTTAAATATTATTTAAGTACAGTAAATTGGTCTGATGTATATAGTCCTAACCTAGATGTAAATGGTAAATTTAGTCTTTTTCATGATCTGTTCTGTTGGGCACTAGATTGCTCAGCTCCTTTGAGAGAAAAGATAGGGTCAAGTAAAATCAGTAAGCCTAACAACAGATGGTATAATGATAATCTAACCAGTATGAAGGTAGAATTAGATAACTTGTATTACCTTATGAAGAATACCTCTTCTGACTATGTTAAATATAAATATTCAGCTGCTAAAAAAAGGTATAGGTTTGAAATAAGGAAGGCCAAACTTGACTATAATAATAGCTTTATTGAAAACTCTAGAAACAAAACCAAGGCTGTTTGGAGTCTTATTAATCAGAAAAGGAGTAGTAAATCTCTGCCAGTTCCTAACTGTTTAAATGGCAATGACTTTAATAACTATTTTGTTGATTGTGTAGATGAAATAAGCAGCAGTGTCCCTTCTAGCATTAATGATCATGTTTTTTATCTTAATGAACATAGGCTAAGAGATTATATTGTTAATAAGGTTAGTCGTAGACAGAAATTTGCTTTGAGTGAATTTAAAGTGGAAGGAGTATTCATGGCAATTAATAGTCTCAGTAATAGCAAATGTCTTGATGTGTTTGGCATAAATGCTTCCATGCTGAAGTTGGCTTCGGTATATATTTGTGATGTTTTAACCTTTCTCTTTAATGAATGTATAAAACATGGAATTTTTCCTGACAAACTAAAATTAAGTAAAGTAATACCTGTACATAAAAAGGGCAAGAAGACCATATGTTCTAACTACCGACCTATCTCAATTGTGCCCACGGTGTCGAAGGTATTGGAACGGCTAGTTCATACTCAAATTGTTAAATATCTTGAAACCTGTAATTTACTGTCCAACAGTCAGTTTGGTTTTAGGCCAAACCATAGTACGATTGAAGCAGTTTTGGCTCTGTTGTCTGGTATTTTTGAGGGATTGGAAACTAATAATAGTGTCTTCTTTAGGTCTTTTGACATGTCCAAGGCCTTTGACACTGTGTCTCATGAAATATTAGTAGATAAGTTATTATTTTATATGTTTGATGATACTTTGGTTGATTTTCTGAATTCCTACCTAAGTAACAGATGGCAGACTGTTTTCTTGAATGGCTCATTCTCTAAAAAGCGGATGGTAAAATATGGAGTGCCGCAAGGCTCCATCTTGGGGCCGACTCTTTTTATATTGTATATCAACGATTTGCCTTTTAACTTGGATGATATGAATACCCAATGTTTTTTATTTGCTGACGATTTGGGTCTATGTATCCAAAAGGAAGACATTAGTTTAACTAAAAACCTTGTTGATGTCAAATCTAGCCTAATACAAGATTGGTGTAATGCCAACAAATTAAAGTTAAATTATGACAAGGTACAGGACTTGTCTGTATATCTTAGCAATGTACAGCACAATGTGAGTTCCTTGAGGTTCCTGGGAATTATGTTGCAATCCAAACTAAAATGGCAAGATCATATTGAACTTGTTGCTTCACGTATATCAAGGGGCCTTTTTTTGCTTAGATCTATGAAAGGTTATGTGAGTCCCAATGTTTTGTTGGTTATTTACCATGCTCATGTGCATAGTCATATGGCCTATGGTACATTGCTATGGGCTAACTCAAACAATGCCAATAAAATATTTACTTTACAGAAAAGAGCAATCAGAATAATTAGTGGTGTCCCATGTAGAACTCCATGTAAACCACTGTTTATTAAGCTGGGTGTTTTGTCTCTACCCTCTTTGTATGTCCTCCAAGTGTTGTTATACATTAAGCATAGCCTACCTACCTTATTGCGAAACAATACTATACACAACTATTCTACTAGAACAAGTAACAACCTAGTCATAAATAGATGCAAATATAGTTGTACACAAAATAGTGCTATGCAACAGGGTATTAGACTTTTCAATGCTTTACCCTGCCTAATTCGTGAGGAACCTTTAGCTAAATTTAAAAAAATTCTAAAACATTTTCTAATAAAAGAATGTTTGTATAAGGTGGATGAATTCTTTGTGTGCGCATGCAGGCTGGGTTGAGTATTGTGTGAATATTTTGATGTTGTCATGCATGTTGTACATAAAAATGGTACTAGGTAGGTTTTTGCATTTGTTTTTGATGGTATGTGAAATTGAATGTTGAATTGTATGTATTAGTTATTAATGTTAAATGTTGCATTGAATGAAGTTATTAGTTAAAAATGTTGAACATTTTCTTGGTAATAGTGTTCTGTTGACTTGTCTGGGTGCAATGTGGAATTGTCAAAAAGACTAATAAAATTGTAATATAATGTAAAATTGACAAAAAGACTAGTTTTGTTGTTATTTACAATGATATATTTTGATTATTTTGTTGTGTACTGTTTACAGTCATATTTTTAAAAGTTTTAATATTGATGGTGCTTTTTAATTGTTTATAGGTTTAATCTTACTTTGATAGTTTGTTGTGTATGCTTTTGAAATGTTTATAATGGTATTTTTGAAGAATATACTGTTAATTTGTTGGTAATAGTTTTCTGCTGATGCATCTCACATAAATTGTGCTCTACATACGTAAACAAATTGGAATTTAAATAAAATAAAATAAAATTATTTGTAGATAATAAATTGTATGTGTATATTTTACTATAATATTTGCTATTTTATAAATTTTGTTATATTGCTAGTGTTATCAATAATAATTGTACTTTATCGTATTGCATACCTGCTTGTAGGTTATCATTGTGTTATGACTTGTCTTATACAGATGTAATATTTGTCAAGAAAGGACTAATAAAAATTGAAAAAAAATTGAAATTGAAATTGAAATTGAAATTGAAATTGAAATTAGTAGGTGATGAGGAGTTTCCTCACCCTTCATACATTACCTACAGCTTGGGTTATCTGTTAGACCAAGCTTCCCGAGCTGTCCTCTAAATGTGTCATGACCCATAGGAAGCCCTTTAGAAGTAATAAGACTCCTGCACACTCCGGAAAGTCACTAAAAGTCAGAGGTAAATGTGTATTGTACTTGTCATAGCGAATTAGTTAAGAAATTTATGAAAATCGTTTACTACATACCTTATTTTGAAATACTGACATCATATCTGATGTCGGAGGACAGTTTTAAAGTATTAAAATCCATTAGTTCAGTCATAAATAACCAAAATAGCCTATTCAAGTTCAAAATAAGCAATCGTCCTATGCGTCTGGTTAACATAGGTTACAACAATGAGATGATAATCGCGTTTCGTATGATGCATGCACATTACATGTCATTAACAGGTTAATACGCTGCACGATTGAAGAATCATGATAAATAGGTCAGAGTAAATCACTATATATAGCAAATATATAGCATATATATATAGCCTATATTTAGCAAATATATATTGACCTAACCAGACCTAATAAAGGAATTAATCCTTACTAACTAGACCTATTTTTGTGGATGAACATAAACATTGAGCGATGAGACATTCATTACTTGACTTACGTTGTCATACGTATTAACATAGGCAGACGCACTAACCTCAACAGACCTGGATTTTGTAATTTATATTGCTTATTTTAGATTGAACTAACAGATTTTAGTACTTTAAAAGTGTCCTCTGACATCAAATATGATCGAATTGTTTCAAAATAAGGTATGTAGTAAACGATTTGCATAAATTTCTTAACTAAATCGCTATGACAAGTACAATACACATTTACTAAAGTCATATACATAATTATGTAGTGTACATTCCGGTGGAATTTAGTGGCGAAAAATCATGAAACTATTTATATAACTCATTTGTTATGTGGTGGCGCTTGGAAGGAGGGGGTCTGGCTTGAAGTGGGGGAGGTTGTTCGTAATACACTGTCTAGAAACGTACTGACGAAAGGACGGCGGATTACTAACTCACTCGCTTCCTCCACCACTAAAAAGTAACAGGAACCTGTTTGCCCGATGAAGGTCAAGCACCACTACATACCAAATGACCTCTACCTACCTTAATTTGAAATAAGTAGATCATATTTGATGTCGGAAGACACTTTTAAAGTACCAAAATACATTAGTTTAATAGAAAATAAGATATATATAAAAGTACAAAATCCAGCTCAAATTACGCTGTGTAGATTACGCGATGGGAAAACAATCGTGAATCTCAAGATGCATGCGCATAACATCTCATGTGCTAACTTCATATTACTATGTTATTTGATTGAAGACTCATGAGAAATATGTTTGGGTAGGTAACTATATAGAGGAGAGAGGGGTATTTCAACATGGGACACATTTCAACAGTTTGAATTTTCCGCCTTTAGTACTGTTCAGAGATTGGCCAATAGGTGAACCAATACACTTGTATGATGTATATTAACTGGCAATTATTGGATTCCCTCCATTTTTTTTTCAAAGTTGATTTGTTACTCAGTCAAATAAGTTGTGGGACCTCAAAAGTAAAAAGTTTATTTATATATGAAACCTGTTTTTTCAACAGCTATTTACTAACAAGGTGAAATTTATTTATCCAATACTCTATTCAATTCTGTATGAATATACACTAAAAATGAGTAGAAAATCTTTTTCTAAGTAAAATTATAATAATTTTAACCAAATGGTGGAAACTGGAGCAGATTTCAACAGAGTTTAAGGGGTACACTTCAACAGTGGTGAGAGGTACCCCTGCACATTTTAGACTTCTTGTTTTTTTTTCAGATTTCAAAGAAAATGGTACAAACTGAGACAGTTTGTGATAATACCCAAACTGCTCAAGTCTCAAAAATATCCAAAAACCGGGAAAATTGGGAGATTTTATAAAAATATGTTCTTTACTAAGGGTGAGAGTGTTCAATGATGAGTCATCTATAAGCACCAGCAGGGACTTGTTAATTAACTGACCTATCCATACAGGAGAGATGAATCATTCTAGTAAATAAGATAACATTGTAAAATTAATTTTTGTAAAAATTTTATATTATTTTGGATAATAAATGTTAAGAGTACCTTTATATAGTTAACTGTATTAAAAGAATTTTAGTATCATTGTTAGTTTAAAAGTTAGAGTTAAAAAACCAAGAGATGAAAAAACCAAAAACCAAAAAATAAGAAATCCCAATAAACCAAACATGGTATAATAAAGCTTAGTAGGGATACATTCATTTAGCAAAATAAAAATTTCGATTTGATAAATATTTCTTAGAGAAAAACGCCGACAAAGATCACTCTTGAGACATTTTTCTCAAATATAAGAAAATGTAAGTTTCGAGGATAGTAAAAACAACAATTGATAAAGGGCATAAAGGGAAACATTTTTGGTAAGTTTAGTCAAAATCGGCCAAACCAATGATGAGAAATAAAAAAAAAAGGAAGGTTTAATTTATTTAAATTAAATTTAGAGTTTTAAAAAACTATGATACAGTTAGATTAACAAGAGATAATATTGTAAAACTGAATCATGAGAACCATGTATTTATTAAAATGGGTTTTCTAACACCAAGAAAGAATACGCCAAAAGACAAATTTTTGAGCTTGCATTACGTCTTAAATAAAAGGAGTACAAGGATAAACCAAAAGGATTCTTTTGCTTCAAGCCGGGTCCACACTGAACAAATGTTTGACAATCATGTTCGACATACAAGTTTGTTTTCATGCTTTTATAACAAACTTTTAACAAGTTTCTCAAAAACATTGTTTGACAAACAAAAATTCGATGTTTTGACAAACATTTTTGTGTTTGCTAAAAATTACATTTTGTTTGTGCAACAGTCCAGTTTGAGCCGAGCTAGCAGTAACTTTTACACAGTGATGAATGAACTTGTGATGTACCGTCGTCGTCGGCTTGCTTGTTTGGCTGCGGCGTTTGTGGTTATCAACGAACCTCGACCTCGAAGATGGTGGCAGAGACAATTATTACGAAGAAGGAATGAATATAGTGGAGAGGATTTACGAACAGATTTGACAGCTGGCTGTTTGTTTACAAATTTTACACTAGTATCTAACGCAGACTTTGAAATACTAACTAACAAGATTGGACCTATAGTTTCTAAAGAAAACACAAACTTTCGCTTAGCAATTAGTGTGAACGATCGTTGGCGAAGTTGGCAATTTGATCAATGTATTGGAACTCTTGTAGTTAAACATGTTGTAATACAATCGCCAGAGAACAGTGGGTCCACGTTTTTTAACTACAAGGGTCAACATAGCATTGTATTAATGGCTCTAGTGGACTCGAACTATCTGTTTATATACGTTAACGTTGGATGTCAAGGACGTATATCTGACGGTGGTGTATTCAATAACTGTGACTTGTGGAAACTCGTGCAAAATGGTGCAGGTCTGCCTGTGGATCTACCTTTGCCTGGCAGAATATTTGCTGTCCCACATGTAATAGTGGCTGATGATGCTTTTGCCTTGCACAAGCATATAATGAAACCATTTTCGTACCACCAAGAGAAGGGAAATAAGGAAAGCTTCTTGAATTTGCAGAAGAAGCCTTTGGCGAGGGGGATTCCACTTGAAAAAGGTTAAGCCCTCATCGTCACTCAATGATTCTGGAATTTATGAAATAAGTTCCTGATTCATACTAGACACAGTTGTTCTTGGAGAATGTTTGTCGCCTAAAAATTGAAAATAAGGAAAACCTCACCAAGCGTTTTTTTTCCCCAGACGTTCCCATTCCTGACTTAGGCATTACTGCCTTTTTCTCTCTCCTATACTGTAGGCTCTCAATAGGCTCTCAATTTTCTTTTTAACTTCGTCAACATTGTTGACTCCTAATTCAGTAGCAATACTCATATAAGCGTCCTTTCTTTTAAACTTATTTTTATAGTCATTATCTGTAATATCCCACAACAAGTTTTTAGTTTCGTACAATTGTATCAACGTAACCACGTTTTCGTGATCCCACAAGTCCTTATTAATTTTATCAAGAAATAATAAATTTAAATATAAAACTCACCACTATACACAAAATATACCCGCAACACAAGTGTCTCTGACTAGTAACTGGCACAGAGTGACGGCAAACATCACGGAGTTTTCGGTCAAAGAGCAAACATTGTCTCCAAACAAATATGGCGACACCAGTCGGCAACTGACCCCCACCACTGCTCGAGTTTTTGTTTGTTGGCGCGTCCACACTGGAATAAGACAAACATTGTTTGTCAAACACAAGAAAGTTTGCCCAAATTTCGACAAATTGTTTTAGAAAACTTATTTGTCGAACATTTGTTCAGTGTGGACCCGGCTTCAGAACAAGGTCAACAAGAAACTGAAAAAAAAATCGTCAAAATCTCAAAAGAATCATCTGAAAATCACAAAAAACATTCAAACTCGAAAAACTCAAAAAGTTATGTTTTGATAAACACTAAGTTTTACTGTAACCTATAAAGCAAGAAGAAGAAAAAGATGCCTCTAGAATTTCCAAATTCGCAACTAAAAAAGAGTTATGGCGAATTAGAAGAAAGTTGTTAAAAAACATTGAGTGACAAGTACGAACATGAAACAAGGTAGATCACCCGTCCCCACTACGCAGTTAGGAGAGGAGAAGTTCCACCAACAGCAGACAATACAGACCAAAATAATAAACAAATCAAATGAGGTAAATAAGAAATAGTTTGGAGAAAATAGATTGACAAAAAGATGAAGGAAGCTTAGTACATCATCCTACTGTGAAAGTTAAGGTTGAAAACTAATCAAAACAATGAGGGAAAACATTAAAAGCAAAAAGGGAAGGAAAAGGGAAAATTAGATGGAAAGCGACAATTTTGGAGATTACTTCGTTGAGATTGGAGAAAATTAAAGGATTTGGACTTCATCATCTGACCTAGTAGGTCAATTTCTGGCTTCTACAGTGGACCAAGTTGGTCATAATTCTGCTACTCAACTACGCTCAAGATATAAGGAATTAAAAAATGTTCATCAAAAAAATATTGGACTTAAATTTTATTTTTTTTTAAATATTTTCGACTTTATAAGAAGACATGTTATAGCTTCATGAAGAAATAGGAAAGTCTTAGCATTGAAGAACATGAACTACTAAACGAAATGAACATTTGAAGCTTTGCATGGAACTATCGCTGATTTGATTCAAGAAACTTTGAAAACCACAAAATTCATCACAAGATACCACTTCGAACCGAGTTGGAAGTTCCTACGCTAGAAGAACGAGAGAACGAGGCATCGGGAGAAAATATTCAACCGACACTACTCCGACTTTCGTACTACATCGTCTACCTGCCTTGACCAAATTGAAATCATTAAGGAACGGGACTGACACAGTCTTACTAATGAACACCATTCAGGATCCGACACCAACTTTAAACGTACCAATGTACCCTATTTCGAATTAACAAATACTCGTCAAATTGTTAAATAAAATTTAAAGACAGATAAAATAAATTGGGAAAGTTTTAAAATATTTTAAATTCATTTTTATTTTCTTAAATATCTCCTACTCATGGTCATTTGAATAAGATTTTAAGTTAATATTGAATTTATACATAACACTTAGAATTGTAGTTTTAATTTGTACTTGTTTATTATTAGAACATAAGAGTAAACAAAAATTGATAAAGCATTAAATAAATTTCTACCTAATAAATCTATTAATTGAAATAAATAAAATAAACTTACTATTTGTGGTATATACGTTTTAATTTGTCTTTGTGTATAAATAATTTTAATTTCTTGTGTTTTTATTTCAACATAGTTTTAAGGACATTTTGAAAGATTAATAATAAAGTTTTTTTTTGTAATTGTTCTGTTTTCAATTATACTTAATTCATATTGTTTCGATATTAGTTTGATTGATAGTGTATACTATAAAGATTTTAATTTTAATTCAAATAACTTTTTTTTGTATTTTATTTGAACTTTAAAAAAGATTTAATTGAATAATTTTTTATTTTAATGAATTAAATTTTAATATATTTTAATTTCTGTGCAATGTTTTATTTTAATAACATATAAATTCTATGTGCTTTTCAGGTTGTGTAATTAATATTGTACAGAAATAATAGTGCTCATATTTCACATTGTTCATATAGATTTACAAACAGCTTTTTCAAATAGACACACCTCGAGAAAGAGGTCTAATTGAAAGAGAAAGTAAAGCTAGTCACAAAATAAAAAAACGAAGTTAAACTTAACTTAAAATTAAACTAAGAATAAATCTTGCTCCAAACAAGCGAGTGAGATTCATTCTTGCAATCGAGCTGTAATTCCAAAATCAAAAATAAGAGTAAGTGAGTGAAGAGTGAGCTCGTTACAGAATGTACAAGAGAAACCGAAATAAACCTAAAGTAAGTGAAGAAGATTATGAAAAAGCAGTCAAAGCAGTCCAAGACGGAATGTCATTTGAGTAGCAGCAGACTTAGTTGGAATGCACTATTATGCTTGTTTTATAAACTAAAAAAAGATAGGTCAGTTAATCCTAATGACGATGAATCCAATAAGCCTACAGCTGTCATGTCAAAATGCTACAGCTCTAAATACACTAGTCAACAAGTGTTTACGGCAAAACAAGAAACAATGCTTTGTGATTACATAATTAAATGTTCAGTTCTGAATGGATTACCCTACAGAAAAATATGACAGCTTGCGCATGATTATGTCTAGTGCCTCGACTATAAAACTCCAAATAGTTGGGAGAAAAATAAAATTGCTAGGATTGACTGGTTAAAAATTTTCATGAAACGTCAACGACAACTTACATTAAGAAAACCCGAAAATACTAATTTGTCAAGAGCTACAGCTCTTAACAAAGCAAATCTAACAGAATTTTTTGATAACTATGAGCATGCACTCAAGTCTGAAGGTTTCACAGCAGGAAAAATTAACAACATAGACAAAACAGGCATATCAACTATTCTACAAGCTCCAAATGTTGTAGCTAAGCTAGGAACTCATCAAGTCAGACAGGCTGTATCTGGTGAATGTGGCACCATAATAACCATGTGCAAGATTGTCAAAGTAATAGTCCCTTCAGTATTTGTATTCCTGAGAACAAAATTTCATGACTCAATGTTGTTGGGGCATCACTAGGAAGTTTAGGATTAGTAAATAGTCCCAAGAGTGGATGGATAACTGGTCCCCTACTTTTAGAAGTAGTTAAACATATAAAAAAAGCATATACATTGTTCTACTGAAACAAAATGCTTGTGGTAATGGATAACCATAAGAGCCACTGCACACTTGACGCTGTGGTGTATACAAAGAACAACAGTATGGTGTTAGTGACTTTTCCGCCTCTTTGCTCTCACCGGCTCCAGCCTTTGAATGTTGGAATCTTGGGACCCTTTAAATCCAAGTTGAGAATTACACAAAACGACTGGATGGTGTCAAATCCAGGCAAATCTATCAGTATCCACAACTTAGCAGCTTTGGCAAATACTGCTTATGCAGCATCATTTACAAATAAAAATATAACTACAGCCTTCCAAAAAACGGTATCTGGCCATTTAACTGTTTGGTTTGAATTGATGAAGACTTTGAAGTATCTTCTGTCAATGCATCAATCATACAGCAAGCTCCATCTCTTCTTGAAAAATATATAGCAGAAAGTGACCCTGGCACTAGCAAGGAAAATCCTACCATAATGGTCAGTGCACCAGGAAAACCTGATAAAGAGCAACAGAGTGAGGCTCGAGGAGGAATAACACCAAAACACGTGATGCCATACCCTAAGGCAGCAGCACAAACTAAAAAAGGTGGGTGAAAAAGGAAAATCAAAAATATTGACAGAAACGCCAGAAAAAGAAAGGATTGAAAAAGAAACTATCAAGATATAGGAAAAGAACAGGAAATCAATTGCTAATGTAGGCCAAACCAAATTAAAGTCAAAACCAAACTAAAAAATTTTATTTGTTGATTCTTCTGAAAGCGATAGCGAAGACAATGTTTCTCTCCACGATGAATCAGATTGTGAGGATTTAGCTAAACCAATAGCATTTAAAACTTCAAAACTGGAGGAGCAAAGAGATTTTGAAAGAGACTTAAGTGATGATTTGGTGCTAGGAGTTAATGACTTTGTTATTGTTCAGTTTGCTGGAAAGAAGAAAGTAGTCATATATGTTGGACAGATTGAAGAAGTATAAGAAGAAGGAATGAGTTACAAGGTTAAATTCATCCGAAAAAAGGAAGATACTTGGAGATTTGATTTTCCTAAAAAGGAAGACATAAGCTCAAATGAAAGGAATGACTTAAAAATGAAATGACTTCAGCCAAATATCAGTGAAGGAACTGTAACTTGGTGTATCTGTCATAACATTTTCTATCAATTTTTCTTTTGTTCAAGACAAAATAATGCAGGAACTTCATGTAAGCACTAAGTGGTAATATTTTCCTAAGTTTTGAAAGACTCTACAAGTCAAACGTTACAAATAATTGAAAATATGCTCATTGCCCATTCTTAGCCTTAAAATAAAGTTTATTTGGTTCTTTTGTGTGAACGTGTTCATTTTTATTCACTTGTTGAAATGTACCCCAGCAACTTTTGAAAAGTGCCCCCTCCCCCCAAGAGGAGAATATTCCAACAGAGTACACCCTTAATTAAAAAAGTAAAAAACTACCTCTTGTAATTTTTTTCAACACTTGGTAAAAATGTATTATGATGTTTCAAATGTAGTCATTGGTGCTTAGGACTAAGTTTTTTTATTTAGTATAGGCCTAGCTTCACAAGAAATTCAGAAGTCAAAATTGTTGAAAGGTGCCCCCCTCTCCCTTAAATATAGTTACCTAGTCAGATCTAATAAAACAATTACTGGTTACAATATACAATATATTTTGTAAAAAAGACATTCACTAACTTGACTAACATAGTCATAACATAAACATCAAGCGATGAGACATTCACTAACCTGACTAACGTAGTAATACGGATGAACGTATACATATTTAGTAATTAAACAATAAATAAATGTAAGACTCACCGTCCACAATATTCTGTTTGGTCGGTTTTTTATACGACGGCCGTTTCGGCTATTCAGCCATTATCAAGTTTATTATTGGAGAAGCTCATCCGTTGTCATGGAACACTCAAAAAACAACATAGTTACACATTAACAAAAACACAAACACTGATTTGAAACGAATATTTATTAAATTTAATTAAAACGTGACTCATGAGTCGACATGATTGTTAGATGTCTCGGTACATACTGCGTGCGGGTGTGTATGATTTAATCATCGGTACTGGTTAATGTCTTATCTAACTGTGTCAATACAGTGTCGTACAATGCATTAGAATCAAAATTCAATTTTTCATTCAGCAATATGTTACTATCTGTTTTGAGTGTTCCATGACAACGGAAGAGCTTCTCCAATAATAAACTTGATAATGGCTGAATAGCCGAAACGGCCGTCGTATAAAAAAAAAAAAAAAAAAACCAAACATAATATTGTGGACGGTGAGTCTTACATTTATTTATTAATACAGTGGAACCTTGATATAACGAACCTCGATACAACAAATTCCTTGATATAACGAATTTTTTTAAATCCCCTTCAACTTTCCATAACACTCAATGCAAATTATACCTCTATACAATGAAGAAAATACTATGAAAACCTCAATATAACAAATTTTTTAACCTCGGGGAAATACAATTAAAAACCTCTACATAATACGACATGTCCAGACATGAGCTTATAATGGCGGCCCCTCCCTCCTCTATTGTTTTAGCGGAGTTTTTGCAGTGCTGCCGGTCAGTGACCTCTTATCTTCCTACTGGAGAGGGTGCGAGCATTACCAGAACAATCAGAACAAAAACTCAGAAGTGTTAATTGTATAATTGGACTACAAGTACAGAATGATTATTTTATTATTTTTTCACTTTGAAATTCCATTTTGATTTAGGCTACATTCATTTTCATTTACACTCACCCTTAAAACAATATTATGTTTTAAATAAAATGTAAAAATACATTGTTTGGTTGTTAACCATTAGGTTTACTACAACATTGCAGTATACTGTTCAGTACTGTACATACAGTACAGTATAATGAATGTTATATCAAGGTTAGTGTTGGCAGATTTCGTTAAATGTATACCGTAGAGGTTTACAACTGAGATTTTCTGAACCTCTATATAACGAAATATTGGCTGGAATAACCTTGATATTACGAACCTCGATTTAGCAAATTTCTTGATATAACAAATTTTTACAAATCCCCCTGACATTCGTTATATCAAGGTTCTACTGTATATCAATATTCGGAATGGCAAATAACAAATCTTATAAAATATTTAGTAACCTAAACACACCTGGTTTTTTAGAATTGTAATGGTATTTTCAGGTGAATTATAATGGTGTGTGGAAAACAGACCTGGTATTTTCTACTAAACTAATGTATTTTAGTACTTCAAAAGTGCCTTCCAACATCAAATATGATCTAATTCTTTCAAATTAAGGTAGGTAGTAAACGATTTCATGATTTTTCGCCACTAAATTCCACTGCGATGTACTCTCCACAATTACCAGTAATACATATAATTTAGGTAAATATGAAGTGTACCAACCGTAGCAATTTAGTAGTAAAATTTAAGCAAATCGTATTCTACATACCTCATTTTGGAACAACTGGATTATCCTCTACCTGGGAAGACCCCTTTTGAAGTTTCAAAATACATTATTTTTGTCAAAAATAAGCAATTTAAGTAAGAAATAATGTCTTATTGCTCGCTCTTTATGTTCATATGTGCAAATAGGTCCTATATATATGCACGTATATATATGCTATACGTATATAACTATATATATGTGTGTGTGTGTGTGCGTGCGTGCGTGTGTGTGTGTAGTTACCTAACCAGACCAGACCTAATGAAAAAAGCAATTATAACATTCACTTGATGAACATAGTTATCAATATTAAAGTAGGAATTCATAACTTGAGCTGTATTTCGTACTTTTATATTTTTATTTGCTACTAAAATAATGCATTTTATAACTTTAAAAGTGGTTTCTAACTAAAAATATGAACTGAGTTTGACAAGGTAAATAATTATTGATTTCATAATTTTTAAAAACAAAATCTGATAAATTATATAGTTACCTTACCAGACCATTAGTTCCTTTACTAGATCTGGCTAGGTAGCTAGGTCAATATATATATACATACTAGTTCACATGATTCTGAAATTGTACAGTATAATAATATTTACCCGTTACAAGATAGTTAATGTGCATGTGTCTAACAATACACTACTTAACTCTATTATCTATGCATAACTTAAGAAACCTAGATGCATAGCCTCACTGTGTACTCTGAACATTAAATACAAATATGCATATTGCTTATTTTTTTTATAGAAATAATGGATTTTGAAACTTCAAAAGGATCTTCCCAGGTTAAGGATGACCTAATACTTTCAAAATGAGGTATATAGAACATGATTTGCTTAAATTTCACTGCTAAATCGCTACATTAGGTACACTTCATATTTACCGAAATATGATAGTTTTTAGGACAATTTCCCAAAATAGAAATTCGTACACACATGATCATGTCCATATAGATTTTACAAAGAAAATAATAATTTGTGATTTAGTACTGTGGAACAAATACATTAAATGAGAAACCTATCTTACTTGAAAATGTATTTATAAAAGCAGTATTCTTCCCACTTTTACGAATACAGGGTTAAGCAATTAGGTTATAAATAAAATGATGGTAATTGTTTTCTGTAGCTCCCAAACAAATTGATTTTTTTTTTTCTTAATTTTTGTACTACATACCTTCTTTTATTACATATTTAGTACTACATACTATCTTACTTTCTTCATAAGAATAGTAACTTTTTCTTTTTTTTGTAAGCAAAAATGTTTTTCATGGAAAAAAACATAATTTCAAGTTTTCTAGGTTAAGGTCCATTAAGTAATTTACATGGTAAAATAGATTTGTATGTAAATTTGTTTTACCTTACAAGGTCAAGTAAGGTAGCTACATATATAGTCACCATATTGACCTACGCGTAAATAAACCTATGTACTTAATGATATCACTAATCAAAATTGAAAATTTTCACATGGTGTTCCCAAGCAGTCTCGCATCCAAGGTACTGTACTAACCATGCTCAATGTTTCTTGATTTTGGTGATCGGATATTGTTTTTACCTTATATAAATATATCGAAGGTAAAAAAATATCAAAATTGAAGTACTACAGTAAACAATTACCAAAATTAATATACTTACGGATTGTCATAATCAGGTCCTCTTCCTGAACAATGAATAGGATTTAATTCATCCTTAGGAAAGGCATGCTTCATGTAGTTATCATAACCAAAATAAAACATCTCCCTAGCCTCTTCCAACATCTGTAATCTGAGTGTTTCTGGGAAATTTCCATATTTTAATTCAATGTGATCCAGTGATTCAGTAGATTTAAATATGTTTAGTACTTCAGATTTGGAGAAGATTGCAAATGTTGCAAGTGCCAATATAATGCAAAAACTGCATTTTTCGAGAATGTTTATTATCATAATTTACACCTATTAAAGATTTACATTTTAAAGCTGCAGTAAAATAAAAAAGCACTTATTAATGGCACATTTACCCATGATTCGTTTTAAAATAAACCTAGGCCTAGTACAATATTTACACTTTGTAATCAAACGAAACAACGAAAAAGGTACCACGTATACGGAATTAACCGACATCCATTAGTTCTTTTCTGGATTTTGAACACCTAAATCATCTTATAACTGCGAAACAATGAAATGAACTTAACTAATCGGCCCAACAACAATAGTAATAAACATACTAAGCCAATAACTGGCCAGTAAACAAGTAAACACACACGTTGTTATAAACTGACATCGGTTTTGCATGTTTCGTTTTGATTGGTTGACTAACTATAATGCCCTCCTAACACGTCAGTGGCATTTGGATGAAATAAATGAACTTGTTTTGATTTCACAATTTTATTTTCTCATTCCTAATAAATAAATTTAGAATTAAAATAGAAAATATTTGCAGTGTACAAAAATTTTGAAATGTTTATAAAATATAACTATAAGGGGAATAGAGGTAAAAATTGGTTTTTGGTCGGTGTCTAAAAAATAGTATAATTTTATAAACAATTTTAAGTACAGTATATAAAATTATCTTGAATTTTATTCTTGTCTCGTCAATTTGTCAAGAAAAATCTCCAAGAACGAGATTTTTGACGTTGTAGCCTTCTTTCGCCATTTTACAGATGTTTATTTTCACTTGCTATTTTCCGTTTATCCGATATTGAAATCTAAAATCAGCTTCGTTTAAAGTTGAGACCTTGAAACTTTATTGAAATTCTTTTTTAATTGGTCGTTATTCCAATATCTTGCATTAAAAAATAGCCAAGTTATGGCCATTTTATGAAAACATGTTTCCACAACATTTACCTATTAATTTGTTTTGAATGCATTTATTCAAGAAAACGAATAGAAACGTTTTGTTAGCTTTTCAAAAATAATTCAGTGGTATAGGTTTTTTTACTGAGTTTAATAAGTACTTTAGTTGAATAATGAAAAGATTTTTCCTGAAAAATAGGGTTTTCCCATCTTTGTTTGTAAAAATGATTACTAAACAAACAAAATAAATATATTTTTATTGGTGTTTGTCCCATCTATGTATCACTATTATAGAGTTTTGAACGCCACTTATTGAATATGAAAATTTTATAGAAAATATCTGAAATTAAGTAATTTTTACAAACAAAGTTGTACAAGTTAAATAGCAGTATAAAAAAAACCGCTTACGATAGTTTTAAATAGAATGTTAGAGTACATGATGCCGAAAACTTACAGCAATACATTCTTATGCTTTATTCTAACCCATAGTGTATTTCTTTATTTTTTACTACAATAAGTATAGATAAAACCAGACTTCAAAATTCCGGATTTCTTATGTCTGTATAAAAAAAAGGTCAACTTAAAAGCAAATAAAATCTCTTTTATCATTTTCAAAATGAAAATAAAATACACCACCAAAAAGAAAATAATATACAAAAAAAAACTGTTTTAATATATGTTACACCTAATATTTATATCAAAAACTATTAATAACAAATTTCCTTTCTACTCCAAACAGTCCCGATGTATCGATAAGGCGATTAGCTTTAACTACATTTTCCGTATACACTTCAATTAATTTCCATTCTTACAAGTTTGATAAAATTATTAATTTTATATTTTGAGATAACTGCAGTCACGGCATATACTTTAGACTAAAATATAAGCAACCACGATTTAATTACTTTGATTATATTTTCATATGAATTATAATACAAATTTTTTATTAAATTTATGTTTCAAAAAAGATTACATTGATTTATTTTTGTCTTTAAACAACTGAATAGTATTGTGTGTGTGTGTGTGTGTTGCAACGCACCCCCCCCCCCTTTGGACAGGCGAGACACTTTCGAAAGATTGGACAGGAATTTTTTACGACGAGGTAGAAAATGCTTTTTTCGATGCCTACCTTTCTAAGTCCCTGATAAAGCTCTTAATTTATGTTACACACAAGATCAAAACCATTTCCTTCAAACTTATGCTAACATATGAAATTTTTAAATATATTAAATTCACTTCTTATTCTATCTTACCTCTTTTAAACTTCAGACTCTTTCTCAAAGGGTGTGCCCTTTGGAGCTAATCAATTCATCAAATCAAAATTTGCTCTTTTTAATTTAAATTTACTTGTGAGCACTTACTTCTTCTTCTTTATTTTATTTGAATTTAAGAAATTATTTGAGTAGGATAGTTACAATTAAGAATACAAGACAATGAATCTTTACAAATTTATTGAATTAGGCACAATTTAATTTTATATCAGAAAACTATGGATTTAATGAATAAATCTCTTACAACAAGTTCTTTGTCGCCTTTTTCTTCAATTTATATCAAAAAGTTTCTTCTTCAAATAACTTGAAAAATATTTATCCTACGTAATTCTAACAATACTTAACCTAACAATATATATTCTTATTCTAACACATTTATTTTTCTTAACCCTTTTATTTTATTTTGTTCCAATCTGTTACTTGTTTTTATTTTAAAACTTGACTCGAATTAATTTTATTTGATACTCTTTACTTTATTTAATTAAAATTGACTTTTATTTCTGACTCTTTGTTTTACTTTTAAAATGTTATTATTGAATTCTATTCATTTAGGAATTTTGGACTTTTCTCAAGTTTAATAAAATTTTTTTTATTTATTAAAAAAGCTTGATTTATGCAGTACCTTGTTTTTGTGAATTGCACAAGTCCGCTCGACATGATTCTGAGGATGGTTGTGGATCCTAAAGATTTTCTCTAGAGCTGTCTCCTTTTCTAGAATCTCCCGAAGTCCTGTTCCTGTTGAAGCTCCTTCCTCCTGCGATGACGACAATTATTGGTAGGATATTTGCCGGAGTCCGTAGTCAAGATATCTTTTATAAGCTGCTTTAGGATGTAGTGCTGTCTTCTTCAAAGGCCGACCCTGCTGTTGGATATCGTTCTTAACCCAGAGAAGTACTGAACACTGACAAATTATGTTTTCGACGATTTCCTCTTCAGGCTTATGTAAAAGCGTGTGATCCTTCTTGGAGCTGGTACGAGACTGGTGAATTAACTTGCTGCAAGTCAAATCGTCGAAGTTTGAGCTATTCAGGATAGCCAACTCTTCTTATTTTTGTTCTTCTTTATTTTAGCGATTTATTTAAGTTTCTTTATTTTAGTTTAATTATTTATGAACTCCTTTTGGCTTATCCTTTCATTATTTGGCTATCTCCACTACTTTAGATAATTTTTTTCTATTATTTTTAGTTTAATTGTTGTTATTTTGTGCTCGGGTTGGCAATCTTCCCCTTCCCCTTCCTATAACAACCCACATCCAAAATATTATATATTTTTTTACCACAATTAAAAATCATACAATGTTCTTACTATGCCTATATGTTCTACTATGTGCAAGGTACTTGAAAATAAATTTAATTCTTTACTATCAATGGTTTACAAGTAATAAGTTCTACCCAATTTACCAAAATTTTATTTTTTGTGATGTGTGCGGATTTGACATTACACGCCTCATTTCAAGATTGAATTTTACAGCAGAAACATGAAACCTGAGGCAAAAATTTCCTTCTGTAACCCTGCCATCGCCTATCTGGCTACGAGGCTGGTTCATTTTACATGGGAATCAGACTGTGCAATAAATTGCAGTCCGATATAAAATATAGCTCAAGTGACACCAATTTCAAGATAAAAATTAATGCATTTTTAAAAAGACCGATGCTCTTACTGCGAAAAAGAGTTTATGGAGTTTAAAGGTGTCTGAGGCACTATTTCTTTTGTAGTACTTTTGTATCATTTGTTATCTATTATGATGTGTTGACAATTCCAATTTTATTTTGCTTTGTAATCTAAGGGAAGCTGGATAAATAATAAATTTAAATAATTAATAGTATAAAATAAACGAATTAATTAATTTGATGAAAGTTTTGCTAAAATAAAATTTCTTCACTTTCAACAATGAGTATTTCATCCAAAATGAAGCTCTGGCCATTGGCTAGCCACTTTCTAGACGGTTAGCAGACATATTGTATCTGAATCACTATGAGAATAAACATTTTCTGTCCTTGGAAAAAAAATAGGTTTTTACGTACGGTATGTTGACAACATCTTTGTCATATTTAATGGAACCCTTCGCAAAATAGAGATTCTTAATGATTATATAAACAGTATTAACCAAATTATACGATTCTTCTGTTAAACTGAGATTGACAATACACTCAACTGTCTAGATCTAACCATTTAAAAAAGAACTGCCAAATTTAAATATATAGAAAACCGACCACAACAAGTATTACAATACACGTATCACCATCTCTTCTTCCTAACTCTAAATATCAATATACATTAGTTTCATTCATAAACAAATAAAAAAGATATTTTTTTTGCTTTATTGTTTATCTATTAAGCCAGTTCACACACTTTGCAAATTTTTACTACACTTTCATAAAAGGAAACACGACCGTACTTCAAATTTTAGTCAAAGGTATCTTCCTGTTTCTAAATTAACTTTATATTTAAACCTCTTTTACTTCTTACTACTTGCTTGATAGATTTTTATGCAGTAGTTAAACACTCAGGGTTCAGTGGAAGTTATAAGTTACTAATCCTCCACACAGGATAAATGAATACAATTTATCAGGCGGCACCTTATGACAGTCACATCCAGATTCAAATGCAATAAAATATACAACAATATATAAGCATAATCTTTGAGAGGGTACTAACTTGTAGTGTTATTTACACCCACAAAAACTATATGTAACTATTTAAATATCATAATATAAAAAAGTCTACACACACACACACACGCACACAAACACACAGCAATGTTTCATCACTAGATCACATTCAACAAGCTCTCAACATCGTCCCTGCTCAAAAGCCATTCTTTTATGAGGTTCAAATATATTTTAGGTTTTTACATAATATTTTTATTTTGTCGGGAAGTTAATTACAAAGTCTGAGTAAAATTAAAGAGAAGACATTGAAATAAATTGTTAATTTTGCTTTGGGCTCCGTTGCTTTGTTTTTGTCTTTTAGAAAATAATAAATTTTGTAGTAAAAGTCCGAAAAACCTCGATTCCTAATGTAAAATACTTTCAGGATTTTGTAAATAAGCAAATAACGTAGCGGTAATAGAGATAATCATCGAAACATCGGTAAAAAAATGACACCAGTTAAATTGTATTGAGTATGAAACGTATCCACCTTTTTTGCATTACAATCAAAGCTCCAAGATTTACAATATAAGTACTTCCACAACAATAAATTTCATACTCCAACCTGGTATTCATGGAGAAATAAATTTACGGAAAACGCTTCTAGGTATGATATATTTTAAGTAAAAAACAAATGTACGATGTTGTTTAACCTTGATTTTAAAGCATTGATGAGTATTTTCACTTTCCCCTAAATTACACTTTCATCCAAAATAAATGCCCAAGAATTTGCTTTACTATAATGCATGAAAAGCATACAGAATCTTCTATAACACAATTCATACATTTATATAACATGGGCTATTTAAATTATAGACTCCCTTCTTGAAATTTAAGTTTATAGAACCCAATTTATCTGAATTTAAGACCATATAATATCTACCATCAGTGAATTAATACCAGCTTGCATTGTAGTTTCTACTTCTTGAATTGTGTAAAAAGACTTACTTGGGCCTGTAATTACCAATTAATTGTTCACAGTTGCACTTCTGCCATTAGTAATTTTCAGTCTACCAATTGAACTAAAATTTAAGCTATGGTTTTATTAAATAGATATGGATTCAATAAACAGCTATGGTTTCTATTATAGCTTGAGGAACATTCATTTGCAGAACTGTACCATTCATTGTCTAATTTAAAATAATCAATTTCATTAAAAATACATGTAAAAAGACCAGATTAAATATTTTAAAAACAGAATATTACATATAATATAGTGTATCGTTTGGAAAAGTAGAAAATTAACATTACGTGTTGTAACTTTATTAAAAACTATTCTTCAACATAACAAAGCTTCTTTGTTTTTATCAAATAACACCCTCATTGGCTTATCTATAGTGAGTATTTGATAACTCAGCTGGATCTACACTTTTTTTTTTATGTAACCTTAAGTTAGATCCTTTTTTTCTATCAGCTCTCTCTTGACCAACTTTTATTCTTTTCTGATCTGATGCTGTTAAGAGTATCCGAGGGCTAGGGGTCTGTATTTTAGATTCTTTACTTCCTTAATTTTATAAGGTAACGTTGATCTGAATGTAAATGGAGATATTTCGCTTTTAAACAACAAGGAAAAAATAAGTAACATAATGTGGAATAATCTATTGCATAATTAATTAGAATGAATCAGATGAGATCATAGCATGTTCTTGTGTCTTGACAGTGAATTGAAACAATGATAAAATATCATAATAAATTCCTTGTATGCGAGTTGTGCCGGTCTACTATTATTATACAGGTAATATTTCATACGGCTGGCAGTGGTCGACCGCGCGCAGAGAAATTTCTGCCCATAGTCATAGTGCCCATGAATAACCGTGAACTCTGGTAGGCTGTGCGCAAGCTCGGAACTTTTATGAATTATTAATGATTCACTCGTTTTTCAGACGTATGTGTATGTTATGAGTAGAGTGTATTCTGTACCAAGTACCAACATGGCAGGCAGGAAGGTGAGTTAAATAAATTTAACCTTTTTCATTTAAAATAAGGCTTATTAAAAGACTTTGTATTTATAATTTAAAGCACTATCTCAAGTATTGGAATGGCGTTAATTTGATATTTTGTATGTAGATGAAAGTGTATACAAATATATAACCAGATATAAGCGAAGGCCTAAACGTAATGTACTTGCATTATAATGAATTAATAATCTTTATGGTTCGATTTTTTGTACAGATTTAATTTCAAGTCATATGTTAATTAATTGTGGATGTATTCTAAAGGGATACTATCCTGCCAAGCAAAGGGGGGTTGTGACAGCTAGAAAACAGCTGAAACAAATTACTAGTTTGTTGAAATCAGGCCCCCCCTACAAAGGTAAATGTGCATTGTAGATCCTAATGTGATTTAGTATTGAAATTTAATGAAGTATTGTTGTACATACCTCGTTTTGAAACAATTGGATCATCGTTTAGCCAGGAAGACCTTTTTCAAGTATCAAAATCCAATAATTCTGTCAAAAATAAGCAATTTCCATGTTTAGATTCCATGTTCAGAATACGCAATAAGCTTATGGGTTATACGTTTCATAAGTTAAGCATAGGTAATTGAATAGAGTGTCCTAAGATGCATGACATTAACTGTCTTTTAAAAGTTATATACACACATATATATATATATATATAAAATTACCTAACCAGACCTATTTGCGTAGATGAACATAAACATCGAGGATGAGATACTCACCAGTCACCATCGTTGCCATACAAATTAGCATAAACAGATGTTCTAACCTCTTAAACCTAGGATTTTGTACTTTTAAATTGCTTATTTTAACAGAAATAATGGATTTTGATACTTCAAAAGGGTCCTCCCAGCTAAAGGATGGTCCAATTGTTTAAAAATGTGGTATGTACAACACGATTTCATTAAATTTCACTATTAAATCGCTACGAGATCTACAATGCACATTTACCGGTGTAGCCCTATTCTGTTTTTTAACAGTACTAATTTACTCGTATCCTTTATTTCAAATTTCCAAAAAAGTTGCTATGCCATTCTGGTTACCAATTATGTAAACCATCTCTCAAATTGCTTCAAATATTTTTTTGGAATCTTCGTTGTTTATAACCGTTCCGGTAAAATTTGTATAATGAAGATATTAGATCATGTTAATTTAAGAAATTATGGCCGACTGTCGCACAAATGTGATTTAAATTATGAAAGAAATTAACAACAAATTTATGTATTTTTGTAATTCTCTATGATTAACAGAGATAATTTTTGTTATTTGGGGAAGCAGTATAGTTCAGTTAGATTAGGCATACACATATCTCACAGCATTTTAGGGGAGGCGAGGGTTACACAGTTTCAAGCCCAGTTGATGACATTGTGTTTTTCCATATTATGTGAGTTACTTGTCCATATGCATCTGTCTAACAGCATAAAAACTTTGAACATTTCTTAATTCATTTTTTTTTACATAACCTAGGCCTACAACACTTTCAATATATTAACAAAATTGTTGTAAACTATTATTAATTTGATAATCTTCATGATGATGGTCAGAAGAAGTTGTATTAAATTAGAAATTGTATTTATTTTTATAATGTAGTTAACAATTTTTGTGAAAAAATGTTAATACTGAAATGATATAGGCTATAAGCATTGGATTTAAAAAATAACAGCTATCCTGTTATCGGCAAAACTGCTTTCGAATATTGTTATCCTGTTATCGAAAAACTGCTTTCAAATATTGCTATCCTGTTATCGAAAAACTGCTTTCGAAAATTGCTATCCGACTGTTGCCAGTTTGTCTTCGTCATATGTCATACGAAATTCGTAATAGGAATGTAACAAATGTTTATTGTTTGTTTACTTTGCTTAATCTTAGGTCGGAGGGTGGGATGGGAAAAGACTAAAGACTTGATGTAAACGTATACATTTTTGTGTGTAAACTTTGACAATTTAATAGTAAATCTATCACTTTTGTCTCTTATTTATCTTATATCCCTTCCCTACCATCTCTTAATAAAATAATTCTTCAGTTTGAGTTTAGTTTAGTTATCGCTGAACAATTGTACGGTTAAATGTTCACTGTTCATTCCCTATTCATTTTGTGTGAATTTTCAATGAATGCAGGTTTATATAAATATGTGTATTTATGTTTATATCTGTATAAAGATTTAGAGAAGTTATTTATTTATATTTCAAGACAGTTTTTATCTTATACTACTTTTACTTTATTTTATTTTATTTTATGTCAGCAGTATTCTTTCTATATTTAGAGTCCATTCTAAACATTTTTCTTTTGCAGGAATTCCCAATTTATGCTTTGCCTAAGGGATTCCTATTTATTTCTAAAATATTAAATAAATAACATAATTTTCAATATTTTGGTTTTTAAAATTTATTTTATTTTATTTGGTAGTACTAATTTTGTGAAAAAGTAATAAATTATTATTCTCATCATTTCATACAGTTTAAAAATAGGATTTAAAAAATGTTGTTTTCTTTCTAAACATTTAAATCATTTTGTCAGAAACAGATATAAGTTTGAAACGTTTATTATGATGTTACAATATCTGTAAAGTAAAAAGTAGCTGACAACAGTTGAAAAATTGAAAAACAAAGTTTGTTAATAGCATCTACATTTCAAAACCACTTGCACAACGATAACAGTCAGTGCCAGTCGATAACACTGTTATTAAAATAACAGGATGCTGCAACCTGTTATCGCTATGCTGTTATACGTTATAACACTGTTGTCGGAAAAAAAATGACATTGCCCATCCGTATTGCCTCACGATTTATATTTATTAGTGTCTTCTGTGACACTCCCGTTGCTGCGACACTCTTTCCCGCACTCTCTTCCAGTCTATCACAAAATTTCCGTGTTCAGCTTCTATCTTCATAAATTGCATAACGTTTTAAATAATTTCATGATTTTGACTCTTTAACACTTTACTATTGCTCATCATCACATTTAGCACAACACCTATTAGCCGACCAAGTTAACATTTTATGCGGGAAATAAGCGATATGATAGACAGATATTTTGCGCATACCTTAAAGTTATTATACGCGAATGCATTCTTGGAATCAACGAATAATGGCATCAGGTAGGCGAAAAGTATTTCCTGGGGTCCTCTTATCATCCTGTTTACTTTTCCCACAAAAATATAGTAAATATTACATGCCATTCTTAGATCTATATTCAAGTAGCCTTCCCAGTATCCACTCGAATACTTCTAGAATGTACCTAATCTAATTGTAAAAAAAATAATCTGTCAACAAAATAATATCTACAACTTTCTTGCAGAAAGTTATCATTTAGCCAGAGAAATATAAATTTTCCTTGTTTTGAATATTTTTGTCATTACTTTTATTATGTAAAAACTTTTTACAGTTTATCATTACATAAACTTACTATTTTACACAACTTTATATTTTGTTGGTTTTTAGTTTTTATAACTTTTTATAAATAAATATTGTGTGCAAGTAGGCAAAATCATAAGATAAGTGAGATGCAGTCTGTCACAAAGTTGTATCTTTATTAATTAAATGTAGCCAGTAATTTGTATAAGTTACCTAGTTTTCTTGGAATGGGTTGTACTGTTAAGTCAGGCTAGGCAAGTAAGTAGAAGGGAGGACACGTCCTTTACACCAGACACACTCCTAGTTTGAGGATACTGTACCTTGGTTTCATATAAGTACCTCTAACTCTATCATTTGCATATATTATAGGAAATTTTTGATTTAATCTTGTGTTCCTTTAAAAACAAAATTTTTTTATAGAGTGGACTAGAAGCCACTATGTTAATTTGCTACTTCAATGGTTTTCTAAGACTGTATGCATATCTCCAATTTCATCCCATACACATTTATAAACATGCAGAGTATTCTGGAAGCGACTATAATAATTTGCTGAAATTCCTGCACCATGCTTTTTCCTGTATTAGTAACCTTGATTTTGTCCTGTATACCTTTATAAAAGAAGCCGAAAGTGGTTTAGAAGCTACTGTTCTATAGCTTACTACAGTTCTGGTACTATTAATTAAATGGAAAAAGTTATATTATTATTAGAGACTAGAAATGCCTCTTTTTCTAGCCTATTTTATTTGTTGAGTGCGTAGCCTATATAGCATAAGGGATTTTTCATTATGCTACTCTTTTTCTGATTTCATTTAGATTTTGTTCTTTTTATTTTCATTTCAGAGAGAAGGGAAGGAGAGAGTTAAGATATGTTGGGCAAATTAAAAAAAATTCTATCAACATGTTTATAGGCAACATGTTTATGCCTAGGCCTATCTGTTATATGGTTTAAAACCTTGGCAATGAAATAAATATATCACAATTTACCCTTATGTTTCATTTGATTAACAGTATGTCCCATGTAAAATGCAAGCAATTATCAGCCTTCCATTAAATATGAATCAAATACCTTATTCTCCTATAATTTATTGAATTGAACTCTTTCTACATCTCTAATTATCACTCATTTCAGTAGACTAAATACGGTAGCCATAACAAAGCAACCGGAAAGTTCAGTGTTCATTTTCATGTTAATGAGAAGATGGTGTTTTCACAAGAGGAATGTGTTTTGTTATTAAGTCATTACTTCAGTATGCGATCAGGGATTTAACCACAAGAATCTTTTCGGCGATAAGTACTGAGGTAGACCAGTTCCTAATAAGACATCAGTATTATGAGGTTAGTGATTAAGCTCAGATAGATTTGTTCTGTTAATAATAAGGAACACAAAAGATCAATGATATTGTCAGTAAAATCTAAGACCGATTAACTGCCTCTCCAAAAAAGTTATTTAGACACTTAGCCAGTTAAAATTATCATGCCAAAAACAACCATTTCTCAGTTCAGGTGACAAAACAGTTGAATATACAATCATATCGAATTCAAACAGTTCATCACTTTTTGATCATGACAAAGAAAAATGTCCATTTTTTCCTAACTAAACGTGATTCCATTTGGATGGGTATGTTGAAGTCAGAACAGTAGGAGTTGGAGTGCTCAACTCCATACACATTTAATGAAAAACCACTGTACATGCAGATGATGGGCATCTGGTGTGCGATATAATAAAAAAAAAAAGTTGGCATCACTTTTGTTTGATTATAGAATTAATTCAAAACAATATCAACATCTTTTATTGTAATTAATTGCACTTCTGGAAGAAGAAGATTGATACTGTTGGTTATATCATGACTTTTTACACCACATTATGCAAATTCAAATAACGCTTTCATTAACAAATTATTTGGTGTTCGTATCACTGTCTGTAGCTTATGGCCACCAAGATCTCTAGATTTAACTTCACCAAATTTTTCCGTTAGTTAAGGAAAACCTCTAAAGCAATAAAATACGTACATTTCAACAACTAAATGTCAATATTGAAGATGCTATATTAAATGTCCTGCTACAAACTTAGAAAAAAGTTACAAAAACATAGTTAAAAAGGTGGAAATATATGTATACTGGAAAATGGTGGCCACTTTCAGCATTTTCTCTAGATTTTAAGGTATTGTAAAATATTTAATAACAAAGTGTAACAATTATGGATGAATTTTATATGGGACAGTCTGTATTTTGTTGAAGCTGTCTTTTTGTTAAACTGTTGTCTCTTGTATGGCAACTCATCCAGGGGTAAACATCCACTAGTCACAGATTGTCATGAAAATCTGTACACATAATTTATACACAGAGACAAGAAAAAATTCAAAATTTCAGCTCATTCTAACAAATAGTTCCAGAGATATGGCTGTTTGTAGTTTTAGGCCATTTCAGTTTTCGAGGCTTATTTGGACGCTAAATGAGCGTGCATGTATTCTCGTCTTTATTTAGAGAAGCTTGAGGATTCAAAATTTACTCTATTGTTCCAAATTTAATGCAGAATCATATGAATCTCGTAAAATGTGTATCATAACCTGCTATCACTATAATAAAATTCCTGAACACAAATAATTTAATTTTTATGAAATCGGATCATTAAATCAGAAAAAATTCATAGCAAAAATCTCTTTCCAGATACCCCTAAACAATTATATATCGCTGAAAAGGGGATAAAATTATCTTCAAAATGGTATATTAATATGAGTGGGGTTTCTAGTTATAACATTTTTATAACATTTCAAAGTTGAAAATTAAATTTTACAAGGCTAAAATGTTCACGTAATGTGGTAAAAATTATATTTAAGGTGTAAAAGTAAAAAATGTCTGGTTAGAAAGATCTGCAAATATATAAAATGTAAAAGAAATATTAAGACATTAAGTTTGTATGAATTAAAAAAATAAATTATTCTCTGAGTCATTGAAGTAAAACACGTATTTTTCTAAAAATAATTGTCTTGAAAATGGTATATTAATATGAGTGGGATTTTGAGTTATAACATTTTTAATAGACTTCAAAGTTCAAAATAAAACTATTAAACCAAAATGAAAAACAGCCGAATATTAAAAAAAAAAAAAAATTAAACTTTGTTGTCAGAAAAGGTTAACTGACAACTAAAACTTTGAAACATAAAACCAACAATTTCTATGAAATAATGTTAAGGTTAAGTTTAAAAGACAATTTTGTTAAGAATAAGTAGAAAAATTGTGTAGAATATGTAGCCTACTTGATATTATTTCAACAGTTATGCATATTTTCATGTTACAAAAATCATGTCTTCTAAATTTATGTTAGTCCCACAAAAGCATTTTGAAATAAATAGCTTTTCACTCAAAAATTTACAACAAATTTTTAAAAGTGTTCCTCACTTTATTTATTTCTTTCCGAGATACAGAATTAATTTTGTACGAACGGCCGAACTGGGAGGTTGTTTCAGGTGGATTAACAATGCATAGAAGATGAGCTGATGGTACAGAGCACTGATCTTCTTTTTGAAGCCAAAAGACAGTTTCAGAAGGTCCATGAGGGTGCATAAATTTGATAATATCATAATCTCCTTCAACTTCATTGAAGCATCGTACCATTCCTAATGTATAATTCCTAATTTTCGTAGAGACATGCTACAAAAGAATGAATATTAGGCTCTATAGTTGGCAAAGTGTTCTGGAATATGTTTTGTTTTAAACAGACTTCAGTGTCCAAGCTCAGTCATTTTACTGTTATGACTTCACCAGATGCTGACTGAAAAAAGTGAAAACTCCTTGTTCCTTTAATAGTTTCACCAGATTCAAGCCGGTTTTCTAGAGTTCTCCTACTCTTTTTAATGTCTTCTTCTTTTAAAAAGAAAAAAAACTAATTTTGGAGAACAGATTCGTACAAAATGAGTACATTGTTCAGTATTTATGATTTGATCAGATTCTCTGGCACTTTGTAGGATTTTCTTTGTTACAGTCCTTTTAACTGTGTCCCCGATTCAGTCACATACAGTTTTTCCATGACTTGTAGCCTGGAATTACCAGCTTGCTTGAAGCTGAAAGTCTTCTTGATGGTAACACAAATTGACCATTGTCTTGAAATTCTTGTACTGCACACTGCAACCATTTGTTATATATTCAATTTTTGTTACGTTTGGAAAGTTAGACTTAATGTACTCAATGGTTTTTGCTTGAGTTGAATAAATGAATGGTACATCTTGCTTTAAATCATCTGAAATGAAACAATGATGTTTCTTTTGTAGTTTCACCCTCGTTACTTGTATAAATCACAACGGGATGAACCGAACAACTCAAGTGACTCCAATGATAGGACTGCACTTCATTTTGCAGGACAAAGTTGTATTTTCAGCAAAGTCCATTAGAACTAAGGCTTCCTCAAATGATATTTTTTTATTAAGTTCCTTCATCTAAGTGTTTTGTGCTTTTGTAATAAAAGAATGTGTGACGAGAGATTCATTTTTTAAAAATCATAAAGTCAATAAATTCTTTATGTGGAAGTAGCATTGTCTGTAACTTCATACGACCATCACTTATCCACTGTGAAAAATTTATTTCTTCCTCATCATCAAAATCATATCTTCTAAATAAAGTCTTAGTGGCTCATGTGTTTTAGGACATTCATCACAACATCGCAACATACAATTCCTCAACTGCTTATTACAAACCAATTTTTTCATCATTTTATGGATTGATTCTTTTTCATGCTGATTTATTGCATAAGCCAAAAGCTAACATTTTGGTGATATAAGCGTTTACAAACACAATGGGTGTCTGGTGAACCAGCCAGCACACACCATTTTGGCATCAGAGAGCAAAATTTAGAGAATCCTGTTTATATATTTGGATGTTTTTCTTGAATGCAACAAATAATTCATTTAAATTACATAAAGGAAGTATTTTCTGCTTGTAAGTATTTTTTTTTTTTTTTAATGTTTACACAGTCTTTGGCACCTGGCAACGTATGAAAATTCATTGTCTTCATAAAACTGTGTAACTGTAACAATTATCTCTTCGGGTAGTTTTCTTCATTGTTTTGGTTCTGGTATAGCCAAAATGCTCTTTTCACTGCAAAGAGCCCTAGCTTTTCGCACTTAAGTATTCTGAAATTTTAAATTTCTCTGCTACCTCTCTGCGTGACCATGACTTTAGAGCAATCGTTAATAATTGTACTTTTTCCTGTCTGGCCATGTCAGTCATGAGCTTTTGCTTAATAGCGTCCATCAAATAATCGAGATCCTCATATTTTTTCTTTAACTCATGTTTTGTTGTGTCTTCGTCTTCTTTTGAGATTCAACTTTTTCTGCATACTTTTTTTTGAATGGGTAAATAAGTACTGGAGTTTCAGAGGTGTCACATCTAAACCTACAAGAGCCTCATTGAGAACATCATTTTCGCCTACTCTTTTAGCAGTTTTGAACTCTTCGCCGTTATTTTCATCTCTATAATGAAATGCATTTTCTTCATTATTTAAACCTGTGTTTGCCACGTTCAATAATTTTCTACAAGTGCTGCATAACAGCTTGTAAACAAAGGAATTGAGTTTAAGAATAATAAACTTGTCCAAATCTTTGTACAATTACCTAAGAGATGTAATATATATATACAAAATAGAGTTAGTAAGAATTACTGTAATCTTATAGGTAAACATACAAACCAATAGGATTATAACCATTCTAGAAATCTATGCAGCTTTATGACTTAGAAAAATTAGCTTTTGACACACATCTAAATGGAAAAGTGTAATAAAGTGATGCCAAAAGTAAAATAATATGCATGTTTGTGAGTTGCATGTTAAAGGCTAGATTACTTTTTGGTTGAAATTCTTCTTCTAGAACTTTTGATTTATAATTTTCAACCCTCTAATGGAAATACAATGGCTTTGAGACTGTTGTATATGATTAAAAGGTGTTAATTAATAAAATAACAAGTGCAGGAGGATAAAGGCAGTAATTAGTTAGTTGTAATAATGTTACAGCTCAGGCATTGATAATTTAGACAATTATACTTCAGCCGCATTAGCTGTGCTAGTGGAAGACCGTGCTTAGAATAAACCTCACTTCCAACCTCGGAATGTACATAAAGTCAAAAATATCTACCTTACTCAGAAACACCACCGAATAAAGAAATTAATCCTTTCTTTTTTGAATTTAGTTCGAAATAATACAACATTTTTTAAATATCACAAACAATAAATAAATCTATACATGAAAAAATCTCTGTTATAAGCGATTTAGATAGTCTTATGTTTTTAGAAATGGTAAGATTTCTCCCCAAAAATAATGAGAAGATAAGCTCAAATCCTTTGCAGCTAAGATGGCTGAACTATAATACTGAGAACATAACAATACATATTCAAGCATATCCGGTTACTCTAGAATATCATATGATAACAATACAATTAATTAAGAAATATAGGCCTACTTACACTTATATACTTAAGTACTTATATGTATAGTAAGTATATTCGTATATATATTCGTACACTGTGCATATTCGTATATACTTTTACTTATAGTTTGATTATGGTAGCTCATGCATCACTGAAAATAGCAACATTGTCTTTGAAACATGTTTGAGTTAATAAACATATTATTTGTGAGAAATCGTGTTCAAATTTAACATGACTATCATCTCATGACTAGAGATGTAGAGCAGATTTGACACTCCCTGCTAACCCAGTCCCTACTGAACACTACAGTACTGCTATCATCAAATCATCCCCTAACAATTATAAAAATTCAGTTGAATCTTGATAGTCCGACAAGTTCGGTAATCTTCCTCTAACTTGTGCGCGTACCATGTTATAGGGGAAGGGGCAGTGGTTTTTTCCTGTCAAAACACATGACTCAGTAGAGTGACCTTTGCTTATACATAGAGTGTTAATACAATACAATAATATAGTTGAGTTGTTTTGTCCCGTGCTACATAATTATTTCTGTTAAAATGTTAGTTTCTTCAGTTTTGTTTAAGTGTGTCGTATCACACAATAGTAAATATTATAGTTGAGTTGTTTTGTCCTGTGCTACATAATTATTTCTGTTAAAATGTTAGTTTCTTCAGTTTTGTTTGAGTGTGTTGTATCACACAATAGTAAATATTATAGTTGAGTTGTTTTGTCCTGTGCTACATAATTATTTCTGTTAAAATGTTAGTTTTTTCGGTTTTGTTTGTGTGTTGTATCACACAATAGTAAATATTATAGTTGAGTTGTTTTGTCCTGTGCTACATAATTATTTCTGTTAAAATGTTAGTTTTTTTCAGTTTTGTTTAAGTGTGTTGTATCACACAATAGTCAAACATCCTTTTCATCTGTTAAGCTTCAAAAAAACTGTAACAATAAGACTTTAATAATAGCTGAAAAATGGGTGGTAATTCAAAGACACTGGCTGCTATAATTACAATTTATTTACAGTATCAGGTGGCGGATAGTTTAATATATCATTAAAAACAAAAACGAAATAGAGAAGTATATGAAATCTGTACCTAGTGAACCAGGTGATAGTAAAACGGTAAAGATATTTCCAACGTTATTTCCAATGGTGGAGGAACCATGGTTTCTATTCTTTCAGCAACAAAGAGAAAGATATTCTCTTATTTTAAGCGAAATTTTTAAACAAAAGCAAATTTTTTTATAAACAAATCACACACAAATTTCTAAGCCAATGCCTGTTTTGACAACTACAAAAAATGAATTTGTGATTAGTTTTTTATAATTAAGTTGTGAAAAGTTATCACCTGATGGTTCTGAAATTTCAGACTTCATTTTAAAACTAGTGACCAAAATTTTAGAAATAGGCGTAACTCTTGATCAGGTGTACACCGTAAACGAGTTGAGTTTAAATTGACAGCAGTTACCAACCAGTACGTTTTTAACACGTGTGGAGGCTAGTGTGCCAGGAAAAAAACTTTAAAAAAGAGCGTCTAACATTGAAGCCATCTCCTAACACATCAGGCACTCATAAATTGAAGATGATGGTTGTAGAAAACCCAAAAAGCCTCGATCCTAAAAAAATTTGAAAATGGAAACTCTGCCAGTTGTTTACAAAGCATGAAGCCGTGTATGGGTATCATGTGAAATATGTATGGAATGGTACTATGAAAACTTTGCTCCATCTGTGGAAGAGTTTCTAAAGCAAAAAAGCTTTCTCAAAAAGCTTACTGTTATTAGACAATGCGCCAAGGACACCCAATAAATGATGAGGAAAAAATGAAAGTCAAAACTAAAGAAGGGTTGGTCAAGATTATGCCCCCCCCACCCAAAAATAACATGGCTATAATAAAACCACTAGACCAAAACATTAGTACCATGAAGATACACTACACACAAACAAGTCTGTTAATTGACATTGTAAGTGGCCCAGAAAGTGATATGAATGGTCTTCTGCCATAAAGAAATTTGACATAAAACATACAGTGATTAATGCAACCTATGGCTGTTAAAAGTTACAACAATAAATCTTGCTAATTCATGGAAGAATCTCTGGCCAAAACATTCTTTGTTAAAAGGCAAACAACAAGAAAATGACAGTGACGAGTTTTTAGATTCACTTTCCGTGGTATGTAGATTACAAAATAAATTGCTTGACCGTGAAAATATGAAAATGACACATCAAGATCTGGTGAAATGGTTATTAGAGGCAGAACTAGATGCTGAGCTAACCGACCAAGAGATAGTGGAGGTAATATCTCAATGTGACGACATTCCAGATGACAGCTTTGCAATGCAGGCAGGAAGCAGTTTTGCCTGTAAAACACACACTGTCAACAGTGACGACTCAATGTCTGCTGTAACCATGCTACTTCATTGGGCTGAGGAGAGGGGAGTTGGAATAGAACACATCATAATGTTGAAGACACTTCAAGAGAAAAAAGTCCAAATATTTTAAAACTAAACTTTAAAACCCTTAACAATTACTATCAACAATAAACTTTGTAGTGAAGTGGTAATATATATTTATTAAACTAATAGATAACTTTAAAAATAATACTGTATTGAACAAAATAACACTATTGCAGTTTTATTGCAATAATTAAAGACCCATACAAGAAATAGAATAAGTTTTTTCCATGTTTTGTTTTTAACACATTGTAACAAATTACTGTACAATAAAACAGTACTGTAAATTGCTGCACTGTTACCTACTTTAGTATTGTTTTCAACGGAACTCTGAGTAATCCTTAATATTTGATAATCCGACACCTTCCCAGTCCCATATTTGTCAGATTATCAAGATTCAACTGCACCACCAAATAATTGATATTATGTTTCTTAAAAAACATGAAACTGTGAACTAATAGAAACTTTTTAGGTTAGGCTTGTTAGACTGTTAAATTACTGAAATTGTTTTTTCTATATCTAATATAAACAGTCCTAAATCTTAGGACTGTTTATATTAGAGATATGGTAACAATTTCATAAATACAGAAGTAGATTAGATACTGTGCTCATGTGTTTTTAACATGAACAACAACACATTATATGAGTGTTTTGTTTTGTCAATCCTATATCATATTTTATCCATCATCTACAATTTACCTTTAGAGATTTAAGTATTCCCCAAAAAAATCAGATCTCATAAGTCAGTGAACGTGACGAAATTGATAGAGTAAAATTTTGATTAGGCCTACTACTTATCATAAATTTTTCCAAATTGAAAATGTTAAAATATGAATACATAATTTGTCATGAATTAAATTATATCATTTGTTACATAGATAAATAAAAGTTTTTGCTTAGGCCTTGATTTACTGCTATAAATATATTTTTAGAGATTTTAAGATATTAAAGAATAAAACTCGATAGTAGAAATAAATACTACTTGAAATTCTTATATATTTTGTATAAGGACAATTATAAATTTGTATATACTTGGGTATACTTGGGTATCATTACATTAGACCTAATTCAATTTTCTTCCTTTAGGCCTTTTTTAGCCAATTCACTAGTAAGGTTCTATTAGGACTCATCTTGTGAAGCTTAACAATTCTATATTGCATAACTGTGTCAACATATTTGTGCATCCAGTGTTATTTATATATGTAAAAATCTATATTGAGTACAATTTACAAAGTATATAACATACTGAATAGTAAATAGTTATGGCTAATTGGGATGTGGTGCAGCTCAGTTGGTTAGGGTACACAACATAGCTCACTGTAGAGTTTGGATTTGTGATTTGCTGCACAAGTTTGAGCTGGTTGCTATTTTTCTGTGTGTTATGTTTCTCTATTAGTTGAACGGGGGGGGGGGGGGTAAAGTAAAGCCGTAAAACATAAACAAAAATGTATGGCTGAAATATAAGAGTAGATAATTAGGCTTAATATAATAAATGATGTGCACAAAGATTGCATTAACTTTCTCACATACTTTCCACAAAACCAAAGCCTATAGAAACAAAATTGTTCTTTTTCTTTATAAAAATTTCAAAACGGGAGTTTTCTGGCTTAAAAAAAGAAGAAATTAACCATGAAAGTTGTCATGTAGAGTGGAATATATTTTTTAATCATGATAAGCTATTTTGATAAAATTTGAAGAAATGTAAAAATTTATGTTGTAAACGAATATACGAAAGTGCAAAGAAAATTACTGTTTAAGTCATTTGGAAAGTACTAAGTTACAGAACCAAATGGCCGTGTCATTGATTCATTTGTTTTAACATCTTTTTTTTTATGACGGAATCTCTATCACGATCTGGGTCTTCTAAGAGTCATCTACCATTTTGAGGTCTTTTCTGTACTTTCAAATTTAACTCTCTACTTTTATGTACAGTGAACTCAACAAAATAAGATATCTGGGTATCCAAATATTTAAACCATATTATAAACTATAACACTTTATATCATTTATATAGTAGGTATATTAAAAAAGTTAATGTAAATTGTAGTTCTAGTGGAGTATATTTTAGTAAATAATTTTCATTACAGCGAGCTCTTTATCATTGCAACAACATCTGGTTTCATGATTATCATGAATTAGGTCAACAGAAATAAAGTGTTACAAGTATTTCAATGAAAATGTTTTAGGTTTATTTTGAAGGATTACAATTAATAAAATACTGATCTGTTGTCACAGTAAATGTTAAAAATGTCCTTAGTTGACTTTAGGTTCTAGATAGTAGAACAAACTGATTTGAAATTCGATGAAACTTAGATGGATGTTTTAGACATGATTAGTCTGCAAGCTTTTATTATTCTATCTCTTATATTATCTAAGGAATTTGGTTTGGTTTAGTTGTTAAAGAAGACCTTGCAGACAAGTCATATCCGAAATATTCACCTAAATTCTCACAAAATCAGGTTGTTCTACTTCAAAGTCAATAGAGGACTTTATGAACATTTTTTGTGATAATAAGTTGGTATTTATTTAAATATAATCACACTTGTTTTATTTTCATGGAAATATTTGTTCAACTTTACTTGTTCTTTAATTCTATTATAACCAACGAAATACTCTCTACCCTCAGGGCTCACTCATAGTGAGTGTTGGTATGGCGGACCCTAGGATCTAGCTAGATCTATACTTTACTTCATGTAGTCTTTGGTTTAGATCCCTTCCTTTCATCTTTCCTGTCAGGTCTCTCTTTACCAACTCTTGTTCTCTTCCGCCTCTGATGCTGTTACAGTACTCGAGAGCTAGGGGTTTTATTTTATCCCCTTTTCTTGTTTTTGTTATAAGGCGATGATGACTGAAAGGTTTTTTGCCTTTAAACAACAAGGAAAAAATCATAGCCAACCAAATAAGCTATTTGGCCACCATCTTTAATTAGGAGGATGCATCAGAAATCTGACTCCACCATCGATTTTGCCTCTTAAAATAAAGTGTCACATTTGTTTAAATAAATTTAGTGTCCATTATAATAAATTTTGACAGTGTGTGTGTGAGAGTGAGAATGCGAAGTGTGATAGTGTGTGAGTGCAAGCAAGTGAGTGTGTGTGTGTGTGTGTGCGTGTGCGTGCTCACGTGATATTGTAAAAGTTTAAAAAATGGAAATTATGTATATAATATGATCCAACTAACATGGTAAATGTGCGTTAATGAAAATTTTATCGGTAAAGTAATAACTTTTTATTTTATTATTATCTATAAATTTAATTTTGTTAGGTTATGTTGTGTTAAGTAAAGTGAAAAAACACAATAAGAAAATAATAGAGTAAAAATAAAATAAAGAATCAAAATGAGAGTCAGTAGGTATGAACACGATGATATCTGGAGTATAGCTTTTGCAAGGTCAGTCACAACACAAAAGTCATCTTTGATGCTTTGAGTGGGAACTAAACTTGTTGAGAGGAGGATACGTGACAACATAACTTTGAAAATAATCACATTTACTATTGGAGAATTGTAGTTTTTATTGTCTCTGGTAAGTTTAACAAAATTACGAAATTCAATAGACATTTATTATTTTATCCAAACTCATTGATTAATATGCATAATTAACAGAAATTATGCTAATTTACTGAATTTATCACTTGTAAAACTAAAATAGAAAAAAAGGTTATTAGGTTTATTAGGTTAAGGCTATTTTCCACTCTAATTATTATATTGTTAATATCCAGGTACAAGCATTATATGACTTCAGTGGAGAAGCAGGATCTGCTGAACTTTCAATAGCAGCTGGGGAAATATTAACAGTGACCAGACAAGATGTTGGTGATGGCTGGTGGGAAGGAGTTAACCAATTGGGACAGACAGGTTTATTTCCAGCTGCTTATGTGGAGGTAAGTCTATAGATGTAGTTTAATAGAGCACACTGAAATTTTATTAAAATAATTTTGTTAGAAAAGTAATTATTATTTTACGGAATTTTTTATATTTTATATATTAATAAATATATTAAATTGAATTATTTTAAGTACTACAAGAATGTGTTATGAATTAAATTAGGATGGAGTAGGGTAATTGAAGTTATGACCAATTATAATGTAATTTTGACCAGCAAAATTCAAAATGCTCTCATTCCAGAATAAATAGACCCTCTTCTTTACATTGCCATCCCTAGTTTGTAACTAGATGAGTTTTACGTTATTTTTTCACTTTTCAATAACAACCTGTCATTTCTACTTTACCTGGCAAAATTTTATTTTGTTTCAAATTAATGGCTGATGTAAAATTAATTCCAATTGAAATGCCAACTAATATTATTTTAGGTTACTAATCAAGTTAAAAACAGTATATAAATAAAAGTGTTATAGCTTATTTTTAACATCTAGAAATTAATTACAAACAGTTGCGCAATACTGTTGGTTTCTATAAACTGTGGTAGAACATCACCAACACATGAAAAATTAGTTCAATACAAAGTATATTGAGAGCTACATTTTAATTTTTTTATTTTAAGCATTGTGGAAAAAAGTGTTTGGAGTAGGAAGTTGATGCACCCTTAATATTTAGTTATTTTCCTACATATGTTTTTTTTTTTTTTTTTTTTTTTTGTTAACTTTTGTCTTTTATTAAAAATAAGAAAGTACTGCTTGTGAGCCCAATTGCCCTCCCTCCCCAACTGTGGAAAATGGAATCAGAGCCAGAAACCTCCATATTAACTAATGCAAAGGCATATGGGACTATCAGAATATAGGCCTACAGAATATTCTTGAGTAGGCCTATATTCTGATAGTCCCATATGCCTTTGCATTAGTTTATGTTTCTGGCTCTGATTCCATTTTCCACAGTTGGGGGGGGGGGGGGCAATTGGGATCACAAGCAGTACTTTCTTATTTTTAATAAAAGACAAAAGTTAACAAAAAAAAAAAAAAAAAAAAAAAAAAATATAGGAAAATAACTAAATATTATGGGTGCATCAACTTCCTACTCCAAACATTTTATTCTACAATGCTTAAAATAAAAAAAAATAAAAATGTAGCTCTCAATATACTTTGTACTGAACCTCTTTTTCATGTGTTGGTGATGTTCTACCACAGTTTATAGAAACAAACAGTATTGCGCAACTGTTTGTAATTAATTTCTAGATGTTAAAAATAAGCTATAACACTTTTATTTATATACTACTGTTTTTAACTTGATTAGTAACCAAGTAAAAATTATATTTCTAAAGAAATTTTCTTTTAGATTTTAAATTTGTGAACTTGTATGTTAATGTTGCTCCAACTTTGTGTAGAGCCACAAGAAAATTTGATAAAGAAAAAGATATTTTATGATTTGTTTTCCTATTTGTTATTTGGTTGCAGGATATAGAATCTAGCAAGCCTCCAGCTATGCCTCCACCTCCACTTCCAGAAAATTTTACAGACCAAGAATGGGGGAACCAGCAATCTGCAAATACAAATTCACAGGTATCTTGGTATAAATGCTTTATACAATCTAATGGAAATTATATCTATATAATTGTACGATTATTATTATAACCTTAGTGAATAGCAACAGAGGTAGAAACACACTTTGCCAGGTGTACAATAATTATGGGTATCTTCAGAAAAATAAAAATTGTTTTCCAATTATAGACTACTTTTAACTCACAAACTGATCGATGACTAGAATTTTTTTAGTGTTGCTATGGAATATTAATATGTGAATTCAAGGCTTGTGGTGAAACAGTCGATTTCGATTCCTATTCCTCAACACTTAAGAAACTGCAGCAGTCTCAATGTGGCCTTTTAACAAGTGATGTGTTCACGATATACATCATTACAATATGCACACAATAACCTTCTTGATGGTTTCAGATAGGAAGGTTTCAATTATCCACCAAATAACCCGGATTTTGTAACTTTCACTTATTTTCCAAAACAAATGAGTTTTCGGGTGGTGTCTCCTTGGAAAGTGATGACACAGTCAAGACAACTGTTATTGAGTGGCTTAATGGACTGGTAACAATATTATACAAAAGTTATGCCACAGTGTGATAGATGCCTTAACTTGCTTGGTGACTTTGTAGCAAAATATCATAAGAAATGTATATACTAATACATGTGTATAATATTTCAAATATATTCTTCTTTTATTTTTGAAAATAAAAAAATTCTCATTTTCTGTATGACCCTTGTATATATATTATGATAATTGAGACAGACTATAACTTTTGAATTTATATGATAGTTTACAGTAAAATGTAGGGTAATTTTGGACTTGGGAAACAGGCTGTTTTTTCATAGTTTGTTAAATTTTTAATGACATTTGGTTGTATTGGTATTTGCATTTGTGTGTCTTTACAATGCAATTATGCTCATAATGAACAGTTATATGAATTTTTTTTTTAGATTTTAGAAAGTGCCTGACTAAAAACAATATACTTTTGGTTCTGCGAAGAGGTAATAAAACCGAAAAAGCGGTGTTCTGAAGGAAAAATCTTGTGTTTATGAATATGAGACTAAAACAATATACTTTACAACTAGAAGAGATGAAAGAATAGGATCACTGGATGTTGGGTAAGTAGATACAAGACTATGATGTAAGAAGGTACTCCACTCGATCCTCAAAAGTTAAAATACCTGAAGAACCGCAAAAACAACATCATATAAGATAGTATTGAAGCCATAATGTATTGTAGTGGTGCTCACCAGAAATTGGAAAGACGACTTTAATTGATATGAAAAAAAGGTGTTAAAAAAGGTTTTAATATATGAACCCGTTAAAGGCGAAAACTTTTTGAGTTTTAAAGCTAATGAAAAACTAAAATTTATTCAGAGAACCGATTGCAACAATTAAGATGGAAAGTTTCTATTGGACGAACGGATGATGAATGGGGGCTAAAAGAAGCACTTGAGGGTAATCCTGGAGGAAGAAGAAAGTGGAAGACCACACTTGGTGGTTGGATGATGTCGAGGATGATCTGAGGAGGGTGGGAATCTGAAGATGGAGAATGTCAGTCGAAGATAGACAGCAGTGGAATGGTGGAATAAAATAGCTCGGCATCGTATATGGGCGAAAGATCTAATATCTTTTCTGCATGTAGTGAGCATCAGTCTAAAGTGGGGGAATATAATTTCGCCCATCATATTTTTATTTTCCGTGAAATAAGGAAGCGACTTGAGCAAGTTTGGAGATAGCCAAGTTGAAACCATAAAAAAAAAATTATGAGGGTTTTGGAGACGAAAATAGGACATAACCTACAGTAAGGGAGGGAATAGCACGGTTCAATGGTTATACAGGTTTGAGCCCCATCTTTAGTAGTTTAATTGAGCATCAAATAAAGGAGTTAAGCAACAAAAACAAACTTAAGGAGTAGTACAACCATTTCAATGGTGGCTGTACATCATTAGAGATTGACTCACATTTTCGGTAGGCTCTCAACAAGCAAAGTGACAAGGTCATTGATCAAATGCAGACTTTGGTTTTGGTGGAACATTGTGTTATTGTCCAAAAAATTGCAGATATGGTGAGATAATTACTGGTTGTGTACATTTAGTTTTGAGTAAGAATTTGTGGCCAAGCTGCTAATGACAGAGTAGAATCAACTTTATATGGAACTTTAGCAAGGACATGCTGAACTTTGCAAAATGTGAATTTGAATTCTTGAATGCCGTGATCACTGATAAATCGTGGGTTTATGGATATGAACCCAAAACCAAGACACAGTCATCACAGTGGAATTCAACATCCCTGATGCCAAAAATAGCACACTAGACACGCAACAATGTAAAAACAATGTTAATAATGTGGGATGGTACATCACAAGTATGCACCATAAGGTCAAAACATTACTTTTTGGTCCAAAAAATACTACCTAGAACTTCTTTGTCACTATCTTGGTGTCGGGCGGCACAAGAGACCGGACTTGTAAGCAGCAGGAACTTGGCAATTGCATCATTATACACCAACTACCTCATTCAGTAGTATTAGGTTTAGTTTTGTTTTTACTTTATTGAGACAGAGTTGGATTAAATTTTTAAACTAGTCATCAGTTTGGTTCTTATTCGGTTTCAAAATATAGTTCGTTCACGTTTGCTTTGAATTTAAAATTCCAAAATTGTCTGATAATTTTTTTTAATGAAATCGTATTTTATTTCAGAACTATGAATCAGTAGAGTATTGGGATGATGAATGGGATGATGATTCTGAAGGGGGAGAAGCTCCGCCCCCACCACTACCTCCATCAGGTCCAGGAGGACATCATTTGCTTCCTGTAACAAAGTCTTCTAGTTTAGGAGATGATGTTTCAGTAGGTATGATCATTTGCCAAGCTCAAATTTATTTAAGACATCTACTGCTTACTGTTAGCTTCATTAATGCCTGATATTCAAAGATATTACTGTATTTATTAAGTAAAAATTTCAACTAACTATAAATATTACAATTTATACTTATATAAGTTTATTATTTAAAAAAAACAAAAAAAAAAAAATCATTGTAGTGTTACCTAATCCCTTAATAATAGGTTCTGGGTGCCGTTAACAATGTCCTGAAATAAGATCACATATTTTGAAAAACCTTAAAAATTAAATCATATTTGAAGGAAGATTATAGTTTTTACATACCAAGTTAAGTACGTTAATCAGGAAAAAAAAATGACCTCCATTTTTTACTGATCTTTACATTTCATGACTTAAGGAATAAGAAAAAGTAATGTTTGATAAGATATCCACCTGTTGTCACCTGTTTCAGATAGGGAGATGAAATTTGATATGGGCGCTTCTTGTGTGTCCATATAGAAACTCATTAAATTTTTTTTAAATCGGATAAAAACAGCCATGTTTTTTTGAGAATTCAACTTATAATATACTAAATAAGATAAAAATTTGCAAATTGTAATTCAATACCAACCCAAGGTCTCTGTGATAGAAAATAACAAAGTTGTAACCGAAATCATAATTACGATAATTGCCAGGACTAGCCTACCAACATGATTGTACAGAGTTTTTAATATTTGCAGGGTTTCTATGGTTGTCCGTACAAAGTAATGGGAGTTATGATAATTACTGAATTCAATAAACCTGTGTAAATGTTGGTTACTTGACAGGAATGGGCAAGTACTATGATGACAGTACAAACCTTAGTTTTCATCAAATAGTACATTATCGTTTTCATAGATGAACACAGTATCGTGTTCTGAAAATATGGTTTTGACTATGTTTTTTGCATCTTGATTAGAATTTTTGTTTATATGGATGAAAAATGATTTTATATAGTTCAATCCATTGTTCTGGTTCATGAACTTATCTAAAGAATTATTTACAAATCAATCCTTACATCGTACAATAACTGATTCAGAGTGCTTCTTACATCCGAATGACGTCACAATTGAAGAGATGGTCAATAAAATCCATGATATTGTGTTGGATGACTGTAGGGTGACGATACATAAGGTTTGCTGATGGTAAACATATCAGACGAACATTTAAAAAAATTATGCTGCATGAACATTTGAGTATGAGAAAGCTATCAGCATGTATATCATGTTTGCTCACCGCTAAATAAAAACAGAATCATTTGATGATTTCGAAGCAGTGTTTGGACTTGTTTAAAAGCAATCCAAGTGACTGTAGTTCTTTTTGACTTACCGCCAGCAATCCTTGGATAATTCTATTTTAGTTTATATTGTCATATATATATATATATATTCACTACACGTGTTTCGGACATTATCGTCCATCGTCGGGTGATAACACTTAGTTAAAATATTCAACACAAAAATACAAGTAACACACAACATTCACGCACGAGAAACACAATATTTTAATGTCACCGTGCCGGCACTACATAGTATACTATGCATTGGTCATGTGCGTAAGGTAGTTAATCTGTTTATCAGCTCGAAGGTGGGGGTTGCTTCAAACCTTTTTTTGTCATTCAACAATCCATCAGGGTTCTGCAATTCGCTACGATAAATTAGGTATTCTTCCAAGCGGTTCATATAGTTGCCCTTTTTACAATTTTTTTTTTAGTATTTGCATGTCAATTTCCATGTTGTCATATTTATGATCATTATCTATCAAATGTTCCGCAAACTTAGATTTTTCAGGGTGTTTTAGCGCTTGGATATGTTCTTTGTATCGTGATTTAAACGGGCGTCCTGTCTGTCCTATGTAAAATTTGTTGCATGAGCTGCAGTTTAATCTATATATACCAGTATTTGTATATTTATCTTGTTTATTGGTTATGTTCCTGTTTATTATTTGGTTCAGGTTGGAATTGGTTTTGTATGCTATTTTGTAACCTTGTTGTCTGAATATATTGGCTATTATGTTATTGAATTTGGTGTTGTGTTGTATAGTTACAAACTTGTTGTCCTGTTTTATTGTATTCATAGTGTTGTTTCTCTTTTGTTCCATTTTCTTGAGTATATTGTCTACTATTGTTGGTTTGTATCCATGTTGAATATTTTAACTAAGTGTTATCACCCGACGATGGACGATAATGTCCGAAACACGTGTAGTGAATAAATATATGACAATATAAACTAAAATAGAATTATCCAAGGATTGCTGGCGGTAAGTCAAAAATAACTACAGTTATTCAAGCATATCCGGTTACTCTAGAATATCATATGATGAATTACGCAAGCCAAGCGAAATTAACTAGAGACTATAGAAATACAAAGTTAAAGTTGTTCAACACCATAGAAAATATAAAATTTAATAAATTATGTAAGCAGGAGGGAATTGTACCAGGGTATATAAATGTCAAAATAAACAACAATTCAATAGCAGCCAATAAGGCCATAAACATTGCCAGAAGAGCATGGCTCAATTTTGAAATTAAGCAATTGTATCGCAAAAAGGAACAGTTAAATCATAAGTTATATAAATTACATTTGGAGATAGGACATAATATGCACTCATTGCAACAAGACTGTATATTTACTTTAATAGATAAATGGGTTGGTCATAAGATATCATTTAAGAAAATTAAGATTCAAGCCAAACTCCAAAGGTTAATAGATAAGAACACCAAAATACAACAACCACATAAAATCAAACACCAGTTTTACCCAAGAATAATAAATGATACTGATGTATTGTTCACAGATACAGAGATTAGATTATTGAATAAAGGCCTAAAACATAATGTTTATGATAGTAAGGACAAACAAAATGACACACGTACTTTATTAGAAATGGAAAATGCCGTACTTAATTTACCTACGGAAAAACAAAACTTGGTAAGATTTGTAATTAAAGACAAAGTACAAAAATTAATTAATAGGGACACATACACAAAAGGAAGAGGGGGTGAAACCAAAAATAACAAAAACAATAAATCAGAAATAATCATCGCTAAAAATATAAAAAATAAATTGATAAAACATGATTCTCTCATTGTTAAGGCTGATAAAGGTAGTACATCCGTAATAATAAGACGTAATGATTATAACAACAAAGTAGATGACTTCATTGTTAAAAACAACATCACCCTAATTAACAAAGATCCCACTAATAATTACAGGAACGATATCAACAGATTAATAAACAGATCTACTAGTTTACTTAATAATAAACAGATTTTCCACATGAAAATGATTAACCCAAAATCACCCACATTAACAGGATTACCTAAAGTTCATAAAGAGGGAATGCCTATTAGACCATTGGTCAACATCAAAAACGCACCATCATAAAAAATAGCGCAACACATTGGGAGAATATTGCGTAAAAAATTAATTCTAGAAAATGACCGTAGTTTGACCAATACATTGGACCTAATAAAAAAGATAAAGGATACGAACATCAAATCTGGCATGAAGTTGGTCTCCTTTGATGTGAGTGATTTATACACTAACATACCTGTCCAAGAAACAATAGAAATGATACAAGACAATTTAAGCAAACACAATAAACTCAACGAACCGGAAATCACAGATACTATCAATTGCATCAAGGAAATTACAAGACAAAATTATTTTCAACACAACGGACAATATTATATCCAAACTAAAGGAGTCCCGATGGGCTCTCCCTTATCGGGAATCTTAGCAGAAACATTTCTCAACCATTTTGAAAATAACTTCATTCTAGATAAACAAAACAAATTCTACGACAACATAATATATTATTACAGATATGTCGATGATGTAATAATGTTGTTCAGAGGCAGTAACAGACAGATCCAGGAACTAAATACTTACATGAATAAAATACACCCAAACATAAAATTCACACATGAAGTTGAACAAAATAATACATTAAACTACCTAGACCTCACAATATCAAGAATAGAAGGAAAACATAAATTCAAAATCTTTAGAAAACCTACCAACACAGACCAGACCATTCATACCACATCCTACCACCCGATCACACATAAAATGGCAGCCTACTACCACATGGTGAACAGATTAATATCAATTCCTATGGAAGAACCCGATTATATAGAGGAGCTAAACACAATAAAACATATTGCACACCAAAATGGATACAAACCAACAATAGTAGACAATATACTCAAGAAAATGGAACAAAAGAGAAACAACACTATGAATACAATAAAACAGGACAACAAGTTTGTAACTATACAACACAACACCAAATTCAATAACATAATAGCCAATATATTCAGACAACAAGGTTACAAAATAGCATACAAAACCAATTCCAACCTGAACCAAATAATAAACAGGAACATAACCAATAAACAAGATAAATATACAAATACTGGTATATATAGATTAAACTGCAGCTCATGCAACAAATTTTACATAGGACAGACAGGACGCCCGTTTAAATCACGATACAAAGAACATATCCAAGCGCTAAAACACCCTGAAAAATCTAAGTTTGCGGAACATTTGATAGATAATGATCATAAATATGACAACATGGAAATTGACATGCAAATACTAAAAAAAAAATTGTAAAAAGGGCAACTATATGAACCGCTTGGAAGAATACCTAATTTATCGTAGCGAATTGCAGAACCCTGATGGATTGTTGAATGACAAAAAAAGGTTTGAAGCAACCCCCACCTTCGAGCTGATAAACAGATTAACTACCTTACGCACATGACCAATGCATAGTATACTATGTAGTGCCGGCACGGTGACATTAAAATATTGTGTTTCTCGTGCGTGAATGTTGTGTGTTACTTGTATTTTTGTGTTGAATATTTTAACTAAGTGTTATCACCCGACGATGGACGATAATGTCCGAAACACGTGTAGTGAATAAATATATGACAATATAAACTAAAATAGAATTATCTAAGGATTGCTGGCGGTAAGTCAAAAATAACTACAGTTATTCAAGCATATCCGGTTACTCTAGAATATCATATAATCCAAGTGAGTTTATGAAGTATTCTATAACCATTAATGAAACACACAACAAATTACAACACTCCAGAAATGAAAGAACTGTCAAAACAGTGAATTTTTCTTGGCAAACATGCTGTGAAGAAGGCAAAAAAAGTTCCATCGGCCAGAATGATGATGGGTAAGGGCATCTCATAATATAATTTTCATCGACTACCTAGAAAAGAGAAAAAAATATCATAAGATAATATAATGCCCCTTTAATTAAACAAATTTCCCATTGAAGTGATTAAAAAGTGACTCCACTTGGTGAAGAAAACAATTTTCCTTCCACCATGATAATGCACCAGTTCGTATGTTTGCAATTGCTGATACAAATTTTTGAATTACACTATAAACCCTCATCCACCCTATTCTTCATGTTTAGTCCCCTGGGGAACAGCTTTCTCTTTGCAAACATGAAGAAATTACTTCAAATCGAACAAATGCTTACATTGCAAAGTTCGAAAAAATTTTTTTTTTGGAAAGCTGAAAAGACATTGGTAAACCGTTGGAAAAAGGATGTTTAGCGTAGGGTGTAGACTATGTCAAAAATTAAATTAAATTTTGTTAAGGAAAAAAATTCTTTCATTTTCAAAGTGCCTCATATTTTAACTTATCAAACAGCCCTCATATTAAAAAAAAAAAAAAAAATTGTGAATGATGAAATGTGATTTGGTTTATCTCCAATTCAAGGAATTTTTTTAGGAACCTCAGTTCCCTTTTCATTAAACATATTTTATTTATGGAGACTTTTTTTGTCAGAAGCCTTAGAGGCCTCATGTTAAAGTTTAATAGTTGAATTTGGTCTATCTTGTGGACAGTGAAACAAACATATTTGGTATTGCAACAAAAAAAAAACCGATGCTAAAAATTGATACTTGAGTTCTGTCTCCCCCCGACCCTTCTTCCACCGTATATTGATATAATTTGACTTTGGTTTAATTTCTTTAACTGGTGTTCACTATTCACATGTAAATTCAATGAAACAACCTAATTGTAATGCATACTGGTCTAAGGATCTGAAATCTAAGCAGTTTGGATTCTGATAGTATTGGCACAAAAATTTTTGCTCTTAAAAACCGACACTCGAGAGAAAGATATTCTCCCCTTTTCATCTTTATGCTTCATCTGCACGTATTGATAGTTTTTGTGATGGGTTAATTTCCTAAACTGCTATTGGATAACAAAAAGCGATACTCATTCGTCACCAATCCTCCCCATTCCTTCCCTCTGCCTCCCCACTCATATTTAAATTGAGATTTGAGAGGGTCTATCCAATAATAACCATGTTAAACTTATAAAATGTTAACCCAAATAGTTTATCTATAAATATAGTTAGGTTTCTTTTTATTATTCTACCTTTTTAATTGAGATTTTTAATATTGGTTTTTTTTGGAAGAAACGAAATAAAAATAAAGATTGTATCTTAGAAAGAATAATGCAGGATAACAGTGGTCGGACAGGAAGAAGGACGAGTATTCAATACTGAGAGGAAGTTGTTGAGGTATGAGGAGGAGTATCAATTATAGATGGGAAATAGACACACACACTTGTAACATTATACAATGAATACAAACACTAAACATTAGCTTTCATTCAGAAAATAAAATGTATTAATATACTTGTTGCTATTTTTATAGTTTTTATATTCATTTGATTAGAAAAAAACAATTTGAGGTGTGATATAAAGAAAATAAAACTGATTTGCTGATCAATTTAGGATTTGAAACAAAATTAAAACTCAGTAAAGTTAAACTATCGAGTGTGAATGGTGATGTAATGAAAGAAACAAAACATCAGAATTGATTAAAAATATTGTCAAAGAATAAAATTTTACAATTGAGAATTTTGGGAAATTTGATACATAAAGAAAATAACATAATGGAAAATACTGCTTGTTTTTAAAAAAACAAACTACTGACTTGGATGAATTGGTTTTGTTGTAAATAAATGTTTGACTCTGATAACTTGTTATAGCGTAAACAAGAATAAAATTATCCAATGATCTACTGCCATGAAGGGGGGAGGGGAGCAGATGTCAACTTCAAATTGAAATCAATTGACTGATGATAAATAATTTTTTTATTAAAAAAATGAATGTTTGTTCTTTCCTCTATGTCAAATGTTATTTTCATATTTTCAAAAAATATTTCAAACAAGCAACAGGCTTCGTATAATCCAAAGATGGGTAAAAATAAAATGACAAAGTTCAATGCATATAACTTAATGACAAGGTGGAGAGAAACTAGTTAGTGCCTTGAATGTATTTTTGTCCACATTATTGATTTTCATATTGTCACGAAAAACTTCCAATATTGTTATCTTGTATAAATCCTTAGTATGAAAGTGAAATAATGAAATTATACATTTTTAATTGTTTGAATACAAGATAGTAGGTGGTTATTTTAGTTATGACTGGAAAGTACAGAGACTACCTTCAACAGCTAACAGATTTTAACTGGGCCAGAGGTGCTAGAAATTATTATTTATTGGTGCAGCACATCATGCGTACAGAGATACAATGGAAATGATTAATTTATTTGTTTTAAATGAAACATACCGTCTATACACCTCCTATAAGAAAACTAGTTTCTTGACAACACAGGTCCCGTTTTCTCTTCAGCCTTGTAGATTTGAAAGGAACAAGAAAGTATACAGTTATTCTTCAATAGATAAGAGAATTGAGGGATGGTTACCAAAAATTGTTATCTATAGTAACAAAAACTATTGTCAACCGTATCTTGTCTTCAGGCTTTATATTTATTCTAAAGTGCAGAATATTTCCTTCAGAATATTTCTTTTCTTTTTGTCACATAGATGTGAATTATTTATTATTTACAAAACCATCATTGTAACCATAAAGACTTCAAGGTGTTTTATATTTTAAAATTTGTACTATATTGTTATTATTAATTAATTAATTTTTTGCTATTTTAGGCAATTCTCACAAGAAAACCAATAATTAATATCTTTTTAAATTTTTTAATGTTCATACAATTTGCAAATTTATATTTTCCAAATTTTTGTTAAAATAATATTTATCCCGGAGGACCTGGCTGGTTCTATACTTTTTTCCGTGTAGTCTTGGGTTAAATCCCTCTCTTTCATTTTTCCTATCAGGTCTCGTTTGACCAGCTTTGTTCTCTTCTGACCCTGATGCTATTAGAGTATTCGAGGGCTAGGGGTCTGTATTTTATATTCTTGTCTTCCTTTTTTTATAAGGCGATGATGACCAAAAGGTTTTTGTTTTCATAAAAAAATTACAATATTTGTATAATGTAGATCAAAATTCATGTCATTATTTATATGGAAATTTGTCAATATAAATGAAGGAAACAATTATATCATCTGTCTTTCAAAGCTTCTTCTCCTTTCCTAACCCTTTCTAGACTCTCCTATATTACCTCCCTCCTTTCCACTTCCTAGTATCAGAATCAGTATCAGGATCATTTATAGCTTCTTTCCTCTTTGTACTCCTGCACAATGTCTTTCCCCGTATTACTTCCCCTCCTAGTATTTGAAACGGTATCGTGAATATGAGGTTTATATCGGTCTCAAAGGATCGGTATCAGGAGTAATTGGTCAATTTTGATATTGACTCAGTCCTACTTGTGGTGTCTTATAGGTTGTTTCTAGCCTCTCCAAAACATGTTTTCTAGACTTGTATATGCGTCTATTTCTTATTAATTTAAAATAGTGATCTACCTGCCATAATGCTATATTAGAATGTTGATTTTTTTCTTTTTCTGATATTTAATTGTTACATCTTTGCATTTCTATACTACGTAGGTCTAAATTTTCACCATGATATTCATGTATAAGCTTTTTCATCCATTAAAACCATATTGTTCCTCTCTTTCTAATTTTAAAATTCTTTTTCAAATTTTATTAAGATTTTCCTCTGAAATAAAAACAGTATCAGGGTAAACATTTTGAAATGTTAGTTCTTGCTACTGTACATTAAGGATCACAAACAAAATAGAAATAGAAAAAAATGACTTACTTGACAATTTTGTTTATGCAAGAGTTTTTATTTTTAATCTTATTTATACCTCTCACAAACACACACACACACACACACACACACACACACACACACACACACACACACACACACACACACACACACACACACACACACACACACACACACACACACACACACACACACACACACACATGCACACATACACACACGCACACACACACACACACACACACACACACACACACACACACACACACACACACACACACTTTTAACTCTTTGTTGAGTTTGCACCACTTGTTCGCAGGCAAGACCAAGCTGCTCACTTTTACAATTTACTTTACCTTTAATCAAAGCTATTGCACCACTTGGTTTTTGTAAGTCGGAGATTGTTCTCATCATCTTACTAAATGAATTTACTAAAATTCTTTGAATTTTATCTCTGCTCACTGAATTTATAATTTGAATTAAACACTCTCTCTGGGGAAGTGCCTTTTGGAAGAAATCGGCTCCTGAATTCTGATAATAACTTTGATTTATTTTAAATGAAATAATACCAGAGCACCTTAATAATAACCTCTTAATGTTATGAATATTTGAAAAGGAAATGTTTAGGAACAATTAGGTCAATGAAATGAACCTCCAATTGCGCATAAAAATGTATATATCTATTTGATGTATATATATATATATATATATATATATATATATATATTATTTGAACATACAATAATTTAAAAAAAAAATCTTTTTTTTTAAACTTACAATAGAACACAAAATTTTTATTAACATATATACAATTAAAAAAATGCTAGACTATTCCAGCTAGGACTCAAAATAGTTTTTCCTTAACTGAAATAGTCATATTTACTTTTGATTACTTATAACTAAACCAAAGCAGAATTGGTTTAGTTATAATGAATATTTAATCTATTGAAACGAGTTTACTTTTTTGTAAATTACTCTATAAATCTTGTTTACCTTCACACTTAACTTGAAGGTCTTGTATGTAGTTGTGAAGCTACTTGTTGCTGATGGTTAATGGTGTTTTCAATTTATCTCCTTTCCAAATACTACTTAGGCTAAGTTGTTAATTGCTGGTAATTATTATTATTCTTGGATAGTTTCTTTTCCATGTATATTATCTCCTTCTTATTACTCACTTTGGACTAATTTTCAAAACTGTTTCTTTTTACATTTATTAATTTTATTCCATTTGACAATTGGAATTATCGTAGATACTGTTTATTATACAACTTAAACTTTTATATAGAAAATTTTGATTGACAAAAATAACGTCTTTCCTGGTCGGCGACTTTTATTAGAGCATCGGTCTTTCGACCAATAATTTTGGCTCTCCCCTCATGTGGGAAAGTTTCCCGCAAAAGGTAACCAATTTGCTCCCTTCAGTGAAAAAATGTTTCTTCTGTTAATTATTAAAATTTTGGGCTGAATTAATCTGTAGTTTTTGTGCTGATAGCTGTCCTAGGCTTAGTTTACTTCTATTGTTTTAATTTTGTAGTTTACTTTTCATTGAAAACCCTTTTAATTAACATTTTATCTTTTTAATAGTTGAATTTTTTCTGTTGTCCAGTTTATTGGTAGTGGGGTCACGGCTGGTCCATGACGTCACGCTAGCTGTACGAGAATTTCTTGTCTTAGCATGAAAATCTTGATTTTGAACACTTTTTCTTCTTTTTGCTCTAATTTTTGAACGGTTGGTCCGATCTTCATTTTCTCTTTAGGATCCTCTTCTCCACATTCTTGAGGGTCTTGGCAAACTTGATTCGACATTCTAGGCCACGTATTTCTCGAGTTACCGCACTTTTTACAAATGTTCATTTTTTCACAAACTAACTTTTTTCCAAAGTTTTTTTAGAATGTTATTTTTCACTGAAGTTGTTTTCCTGGTCCTATAACGGAGATAACTTTTTAGTTTTTCATTGTAACTTGTTTTGTTCATTAGTTATCGACGATTAAAGTTGTGATTCTATGATCGTAGTATTTTTCGTATGTAAAATCCCCCCCCCCCCCCATTAGTATTTTTCAACTCTGCTCTGTTATTATACATAAATATACATATCTTACACTTTTCCTATTAGTTTTTTATCCCATTTAATGTTTAATTTAACCGCTTTTGGGCTTTAACTTTTTAATTATTGTTATTGTTATTTCTCCCCCAATTTAACTTTAATTCTTTTTCTGTCTACTTATTATTATTCCCTACTATTGTCTTTTTGTTTTCTAATATTAAGTTTATCCCCCCTTCACATTACAAACCTCAAAAAACTCCCCAAGAATGCCTTTTCAAATCCCATTTCCCCTTATTATTATTATTAGTTTCTTCAATTTTATTGTTGATATTATTATGTTCCCTACTGTTTATAATAATTCTATTATTTTTGATTTTAAATTTTCCCCATTTTACAAATTTTAGGTTTTTTAGCCCATCTTATTTCCTTAATAACTTTCTTGTTTTAATTTGAATTACATTTATTCTTGGATATTATTAATCGCCTACTGTTATTTTCTCATTATTTAATTTTAAATTAAATTTTTTTAATAAAATTGGAAACACTGTATCTGTTCTTGTCAAGTTCAAACACGAACTTATAGTCTGGTCTGGCGTGATGTCATCATTCTGCCGCATTCCAACTTTACGACGTTTAGCTTAGCAATTTTTACGATTTTAATTTTCTTGAGACGACTGATTTTTCCTGACCGTCTCAATACACATACTTACTTCCCTTACTTCCAATTTACAGAAAAAAGCTACTAAATGACAGTTGATCTCAAACATTCCAAATATCTCAATAACGATTTTACCTTTAAAAATTTAATGTATTCTCTCTGATTTAAAATATTTAAAAACTGAATTTGACTTTAGAATCTGACATATTCTCAAATTAATAGTAGTATAACTTAAACATAAAATAGTTTCTTTTTTAAATTTAATTTGATTTCCTTGAAGCAGATTAACTTTGGGCTGTCTGGCTCCTTAAATTCCAGGTCCAAGATTTTCACCAAAGATCTCTCTTCCAGTGAGACCTACATCTGGTTTACTAGCAAAAAGTCCTTTTTCTTCTCTAGTTTTAAAACCTTTCCATCCCCCATTCCTCAACTGTGTCATTTTTACATAAAATATTAAGTAGACCAGCAGGCCTAGTCAGCATTTGGCCAATTTTCTATTTAGTGCTATCTAATCACATAAGTAGACCTTCTTACAGGCTCTTAACCTTGGAACTACCTATATTTTCTGTTGTGCCACAGGTTTTAGTGTGGTTTTGAAGGCTTATTATTTTTAAACTCGTAAGAAATATTTGGAAATAAATAAATGTACAGTTTGTCAAAGTTTTGTAAGCGTAGTTTTGGCGCAGGTAGGGAGCGTAAGGCAGGCAAGAGTGCTGGTGGAGAGGGGAATCTGCAGTGTGAAGGAGAAGTGATAAGTTTTGTAAACAGCTAATTCCATCTTTCAGGTATTTGAACCTCTATATTCCTATTAGGGCTAAATGATCTACAAACTACAGTAATGTAATTTATAGACTATAAATGCATTACACAAACATTATATTTATTTATCAAAAGTTATGATAATATTGTTTTAATGTGTGGATTATTTTATCTTTCTATAATTGTTGATAATCTAGTTTCCGCATTATAGTATTTTAAATTAGCACTTAGAAAATATTAAATAAACATTTCTTCCATACCATTAATACTGCAAGATTAAAAAAAAAATCATTTAGGCTATTAAAAGTAACGACAAATAAATAATATTAACATTATAAATTATTATAATTTTATTTTTTAGAATTTTTTTGTAGAAATGATTATGCTCTCAGTTTGGAGTTCACAGCCATGTCCCCCTCATAATATTCATTTTCTATCTTTAAAACATGGTCACAGGACTATTTCCAAAATTCTACACCCAGTTCAATAAATTTGTCTTCAACTTTTTTTTTCAACTGTATTGATATGAAAGAAGTAACGCTATGATTACTTCTTTCATATTGTTATTAACCACAAGGCTAATTAGATATTTTATGTATTGATATTATTTGTGACAATCGTGTGTAGCAATATCATTTTTTATTTCTGCCCAAATTAATTTTATGGGATTCAGCTCGGGATGGTAAGGAGGCAGTCTTAATATTTTATCTCCTTCTTTTTCTAATATTCCCTCAAAATAGTGTTGTTCATAACATGATTTATTCATCTCTACATAAATCATAAAGTTCAGATTTGAACATTGTTTCAGAGCATGGAATATCACTTCTCTTAACCATGTCAGCAACACTTGCATGGTACAGAGCATTATTGACAACTACAATTGAATAGAAGATTTATAAGCAATTTGGTTTTAATCCATATTTCGTAATTTTCAGCATTTATTTCAGTGTAATAATCTCCTGTTTTCTGGCCCGACCTTAAAATCAAGAGAGCATTTTCCACTCCTCCTTCTTCATGTCTGACATGTACTATTCCTAACCTTAGCCCTTTGGATATGAAGGGTTAAATACGATAAATTATTTTCCTTAATGCACATTTTTGAAAATTGTCGATACTTATTTTTGTTTGTTTATTACGAATATTCCCTGGTGTACTAAAACTTTCATTTTCTCCCATTTTTCTATCTTCTGTTAATAATTTTCTTAATGTGCGAATAGATAATAATTTTCTTAATTCCACACAGATTAGCATCGTGTACTTGAATTTCTGATCGTGAAATTCCGTGACTTTCAAATAAAATATTTCGCCATACATCCATAATGCATATAGTTTGACTTCTTAGCTCTATCCCTTTGCCTAATAGGTATACTGATTTCAATTGAGACTTAATTTAAAAAAAAGACTGCTGGTTTTAAATCTAGAACTTATCAATGAAAGCATTCACACAAAATTCAATTGAAATGTCACTGTCAAAAGATCTAGAGAGTTTGATGGGCATGAGTGGAGGGGGCTTAATTGATTTCTCTCTTCCACCCATGCACTCCTACTTGGCATAAAAATGATCTTCTGTGTAACTATAGACTATTCTAACATAACTTGGACAAACTGTATGTTATTGTATTTCACTATGTTCAAAAAATAAAGTAAACTTTATTTAGAATATTAAATATTTTGTTTTGTTTGAAAAGTATAACAAATAAATATAATATAATACAAATTTATAAATTTTTGTTACCCTACAAGCCACAAATACAATATCTAAAATTCAAAATATATAAAAAGTAGCAAAATTTATCTAGTTATTGGAAATACTTTTAGAAATGTAAAAATTGAATTTAAAAAAAAGTAAAATTGTAATGACTCACTTTGCTCATTGCTCGATATTTTCTGTCCTTTCAAACTGTGAAGATTTGCTAGCTATATAAACAACAGTAGCCATGATACAAGCATAAATAGAGATTGGTCATTTAATGACCGATGACATCACAGCAAAACCAGGGTTGGTCATAAAATACCAACAGTTCAAGGGTTATCCTATAAACATCTCTCTTATTTCATCACTACACTAACAACTTGTATTCTTTAAATTAATGATCTAAACATATAATGAAACATCATAGCACTTATTGCAAGGTACCAAGTCTCAACTGGTCTCAACAATTTTCTAAATCTAAATATTACTTCCATATGTTTTATAAATTATAGTACTAAGTTTGTTAACAATTGTAGGACAGGATATATATAGAAGAAGTGGGGGGGGGGGATTTAGATTATTAAAATTTTCAATCAACATTTGATTTCTGAAATCCTGTAAATTCTGAGATATTTCTATCTAACTAATATTTAACTATCTTAATATATAAAACTTTCTCTGTCTATAAGTTGGTAAATTGTAACCACACAATTTAATTTAATTACAGTTATCTTTCCTATGCAGATTTATTAAGGTGGTAAGGTTGTAGTGTAGGCCTACTTGATTCAAATTGATCCCAATTTATACAATATTTGTCTGCACTGGTAACTCAAAAACCAGAATTTTTGACATATTTTACAAATTTTGTTTTTAGAAATTTCAGCAACAACATGTTTTGCTACTGACAAAGTTGGTATATGATTGAAATACTAATTGAAACCAAAAACTTTTTAAAACCAGTTATAATAATTTTTTGCTGTTAAAAAAATAGGAAATTTAGATCTTTCTGCATATTTTATACTTTTCTTAACAATTTCAGGTAAGATATACATTTTGTCAGACATAAAGTTGGTATATGATTTGGAATTGAAAACTTCTTAAAATCGATATAGAGGTTTTCAAGTTATAATTTTTTTTTCTGTTAAAAAAAAAGAAAAGGAAATTCATACTCTTTGACATTTTTTCACATTTTATAAAAATGTTCACCTACAATATATATTTTATTAGGGACTATACTTTGTCAAGTTCAGGTTGGCGGGTGGACCCGGGACTACCTGAGGCCACCCCTATAATCCCTCGCCGTGTCCGCCTGAGCTGTCCGCTGCCTAGGCGATGAGTCACCTACTGGCTGTGTTTATACAAAGGTACACTTTCTTAACAGAATAATAATTTAACATGTTTAAAAGAATATTTGAAATCTAATAAAAAAGTTATGAAAAATGATACCAAACTCGACCTAGGTATTAGAACATTTAATACGAACTTTATTAAGAATTGTTTACATTGTGACAAGTTGAATTTTGTTCTTATTACATAACAGAGACTGTTTATTTAATCATAAACACCTTTTTGTTCAAATAAAAGTAATTTGTTAAATTTTGTAAACTGGCATAATTAAGTTTTTTGGCTGCCATTTTTTAACAGTAAGAGATAGATAAAAAAATAAAATACAAAAAATGTTTGTTTTTAAAAGACCTTTTACTTGATATAACATTTGCTATAAGTTGCTATTTAAGAATTTTGAGTTTTAGGCTTTTTTAAATTCTTCAATTTTGAGCATTTTTTAAATATTCAAAATCCAGTAAAAAATGCCTGTACCACACGTTTTCTTAAAGAATAGATCAATAATAAGCTTGGACAAAAATCTGGTGCTGTTCCGTATTGTAGTTAGGATAACACGGTATTTTATTTTAAAGTCCAATTTCAATACGTTTTGGTACACCCTGTACATACGGTTAAAGATAATTAACTTTTGATTGCGCCAAAATGTTCAAGGTAATTAGACCTTTAAAATGATGTATCACACAACCCATGTTTACATTTCAAAATTCCTCAAAAAGCACCCCTACCCCCCAAAAAGGGCCCTTTTGGGGCATTTTTCAAAATTGAAATTAATTTCATTGGATTCAGTGGAGCCAAATTAGGGGGAAATGAGAATGAAAAAGTGTTAAAGTAAGTTTGTAAGACAGCTATAAGTACTGCACTGGTGGTCTGACTCACCCTGTATATATATATATATATATATATATATATATATATATATGAAATGTTGGTGTTTTTAAAGGCAAACCAGAGTATGTTCGAAGAAAAATAACATAACCATAAATATCTCATGAAGAAAAAAGTGTTGCAGTATCCTGTGCACAGATTGCAATTTTTAGAACGTGGCGTTTATAACTCTGGTTTGAAATTATTTAATAAACTTCTGGAAAATATTAAAAAAAACAAAGTTGTTTCAAGAATTTTCGCAGATCACTCAGAGGATACCTTTTGAGGAATGCTTTTTACTCAATAGAGGAGTACCTCAGCTCATAACCTCTGGGTGCCTGGGATGCATTTTGTATCCAGGATGACGACTCAAATAATTGATTAATGTGAGATAATATGTATACATGGTTCACTGTGTCTTAATTTGTTTTTATTTTATAAAATTTCTAACTTGTGTATTTAATTTGTTGTATTGTATATTATGTATTTGTATTGTGTGATGTCAGTAATTTTTGTATAGTATGGCAAGTCAAATGTATACCACAGTACTACTGCACTATGTATGCCATAAATGATGCAAATAAATAATAATAATATTAATAACAAACCATGGCATGAAATACAAAGCCTTAACAGCCTTAATGAAATGGTTGAAGTATTTAATAAGTTTCTTCTTGAGATATATGATAAACACACCCCAATTGTAAAAGAGCGCATGATCAAATGCCCAGCGCTTTGGATCTCGTGTCATATATGGCAGCTTATGAACCTTCGTGATTTGTATTACTGCAAATCAAAGAAGTCTAAAGATTGGATATTGGCAATGTTCGCGTTCCTAAACCTATATCTATCCCTCTAGATGAATTAAATCGGTATTTTGTAGCGCCTCTTCCTTCAAATAATCAACTCGTTTACAATTTAATATCAAAATTGCAATGTATCCCGGATTCAACCAGTAGCTTCAATTTCTCCACTGTCCATGGCTATTAAAGCTATTTGTAGACTGGGTAGTGATACTGTAGGTGCTGACAGCATATCTATTAGGTTTATAAAGGGCACTATAGTCACAACCTTACCTGTTATTGCAAAACTGTGCAAAACACCCTTGGCAAATAGTATATTTCTGAATGTTTGCAAGTGTGCTTTGGTCCGCCCTATCAGCAAAACATCTAAACCTGTAGGTCCATCGGACTATAGGCCTATAAGTTTATTACTATCTCTATCTAAATGTTTAAAGCGAATAGTCCGTTAGCAGTTGACGAAATACTTAGAAGATAATAATTTTTTCAGTCCATTTCAGTTCGGCTTTCGGACTGAAAGTAGCACTACAACAGCACTAATATGTCTATCTAACAATATACGATTGGCCATGGACCGTCAAGAGGCTACAATATTAACTTTATTTGATTTATCTAAAGCTTTTGATAATGTTAACCATTCCTTATTGTTTTTAAGATTGAAGAAAATTGGACTGTCACCTCAAAGCATAACTAGGGTTAAATCGTATTTGTCTGGAAGGAAGCAGCGTGTTTGTGATAGTGAAGAAACGTCTGCCTGGGAGGATGACTCGTGGTGTTCCACAGGGATCCGTTTTAGGATCTTTATTATTTAGTACATACATTGACAACATTATTACTAGACTAAAATATTGTATGCTTCATCGGTATGGCGATGATCTGCAGATATATCTACATTCTAAAGTTAATGACACCAGTTGAGAACATGATGTATGACATTAAAAGCATTTGCCTATGGACTGAAGAGCATGACTTATGACTAAAGAGATCAAAGGCGCAACCCATTATTATAGGCTACATCCGACTGATGAACACAATAGACTTGAACAATCTCCCCAAACTTAAAATTGAAGGCGAATTATTAGAATACCGCACCAGAGTTAGACATCTGGGACTGACAATCAGTGGCAGATTAAACTGGACTGAATATGTAACTGAGACATGCAATAACGTATTTGCATGGATTCAATCTTTCAAAAAAATGAAAGTTTTTTGCCATATCATATTAGAGTGCTCTTAGTTAAATCATTAATTATGCCATACTTTACCTGCTGTGACACTGTAGTCAGTGACATAACTGTGGAATTGGCTATTAAACTCCAACACGGTCTAAATTATTGTAGGCTATATGGTTTATTTTTGTCTGAAAGGTGATGATCATGTTAGTCCATACTTTAAACATTATATCTTAAAAAAAACTGTGAGTTTAGATCCTTTCATATTTTAACCATGTTGCATGCTGTCCTTGAAACTGGAGTGCCGACTTATTACTTCGCAAATAAGTTTGTTTTTGTCTCAGATATAAGTACAAAAAGTACAAGAAAAGGGTCAACAATGCTAATCATTACCAAGCATAAAACTGTAATGTATAACAAATCTTTTAACGTAATGGCATGTCACTTGTTGAACTCTCTACCAGATTCCTTTAAAGCTATTGATAGCCTTGCTCAATTTGCAAAATCGTTGAAGCTGTATTTCATGAATGGTATGGATGTGGACAGATATCTTTGCTCAGGGTGTGTAGGAAGGGAAATCTGTTTTATTTAAACTGTATGATGTGTGAAAGTTCATGTGAATGTATAATGTAGTTTATATTAAGATAATATTTTTTTCAAGGTCTGTTTAATTGTATTAGTTTAGGACTTTTATTTGTTCTTCTTATTATTATGTTTGTGTGTGCTTTGTATACATTCTATTTGTTTTAGTACCTACTTTCTTTTCCTTTTAAACAGTTAAATTCATTTTCCTTTTGTTTTAGGCTTAAGTGTGTTAGTTGAAATTAATTGTGTACAAAAATTGTAACTGTGTATGGGTTACGTGGATGAGAGGACCTAATGGTCCTAACTTCGCCCAGAATAAAAGCTTTTCTATTCTATTCTATGTTTAAATAATATTCTATTGAATTTAAATGCTTTAACATATTAATATTATGATTTATGTTTATTTCTTGCAAAGGAAGGAGTGAGGGCAAAGGTACAGTAGGAAGAAGAAATTTAAATAGATTTTCTACATTTGTCAAATCCGCTGGAGAAAGCTATATTTTAGGCACAGTTAAAATTAACGTTCCTGATTCTGACAAAGTATATATTGTAGAAAATGAAGAGGGTGTTATTTGGAGCCCAATAAAGCAACACTATGTCTGTATGGTTGCGTCGCCTAAAAAAGAAAGTAAACTGAAAGGTCTTAAAAGTTTTATAGCGTATCAGTTAACACCTACAGTAAGTATATTTGAATAAATTTATCTTAATATTTAGTTAAAATAGAATCAATATTCTAGTAATTTAGATTATAAATACCTTTTGTAATTTAGTCTAGTTTATGATTTGGATCAAACAATTTTGCAGGGAAGAGTTAAGTAATATCATAGTATATGATCTTACACTTTTCCTATGCACATACCATTTTGTGCAACAAAACTGTTCCACAGACAAGGTTAATTATTCATCGTGCAATGTGATTAGTTGCCGAGTTTTAGATGTGAGCTGGAATAAGTTGGTGATCAGTAATTATACACTTTCCTACATATTACAACCATTTTCAGAATTGTCAATTATATATATGAAGAAGTTAATATTTTAAAACAATTATGCTGACTTAAAATTCAACAAAATTGAAATTTTGTCGTTATGTTTCTAAAGAACTGAAAAGTATTACACATAAATTATATATTTTTAGCATGTACCAAAACAAAATAGTGTTTTTTTTTTTTTTTTTTTTTTTTTTTTTTTTTTTTTTTTTTTTTTTTTTTATATACGAAGTGCGATTCAAAAGTTTCCAGAATAGGTGTCTATAGGCGGGAAGAGTTAGTTACATAATCACCACTAGTTACAAAACACTACCGATATTTTGTTGCACTGGTCATTTAAACTCTGTTTGTGCAATTGGTCGTTCATGAAAATGAGATTTGAAAATGATTTGAAAGAGCAAAGAGTTTGTGTTAAATTTTGTTTTAAACTTGGGAAAACGGCAAAAGAAATTCATGAAATGTTGAAACAAACTTTTGGAGAAGACACAGTGGGTAAAACATATACGTATGTATGGTTCCAACAGTTCAAACAGGGCAGAATGTCAGTTGAAGATGACAATCTTTCAGGACGGCCATCTTCAGGAAGAAATGATGAAAACATTGTTCACGTCCATGAAAAAATTCTTGAAGATCGTCAACAGACCATCATTGATCTCTGTGAAGCTTTATATTTGTCATTTGTAACGTGTCAGTAAATTTTAATGGAGGATCTGGGGATGCATCGAATTGCTGCCAAGATTGTTCTGTATTTGTTGATGGAAGACCAAAAGCAAAATCGAGATCATTTATGCACAGACTTGATAGCCCATTTTGGAGCTGACCCGAATTTCATTTCAAACATCGTAATAGGCAACGAATCATAGGTTCATGGTTATGACCTTGAAACAAAACAACTTTCATGCTAGTGGAATCGCCAAATTCCACAAAACGAAAATAGCTTGACAAATTCGCAGCAACACCACCTCAATGCTCATTTGCTTTTTGATGTGAAGGGTCTTATCCCCAAGGATAGACAGTGAACAAAGAATTCTACAGAGAAGTTTTAAGACACCAAACATGTCTTCAGATGTGGGCTGACAAGTTATTTATCTTGCATCATGACAATGTACCAATTCACACATCACTGATTTTGTGTGAATTTTTAGCGTTCATAAACTTTACTGTCATTCCCCATCTTCTGTATTCTCCTGATTTATCATCGTGTGACTTTTTTTTATTTCCTAAGTTGAAGATGCAACTTGAGATGCCGAAGATGCGACTTCGAGGTTTGATACAGTAGAGGAGTCCTGGAAGTAACAACCGACGTCTTGAAAACATTGATTGACAGTGACTTCCAGAGGTGCTTCGAGATGTTTAAATCTCGCGTCTATCAACGCAGGAGGAGACTACTTTGAATGATCAGGTGACAATTAATTTTAATTTTGTATGTATATATTTAAATGAATGCATTCCGGGAACTTTTGGATTGCACCTCATATAAATACTTTAATATTTACAAAGTATGAGATTCTATTGGCATAAACAATACAACATTAATGTTTTTTTTCAATGAAAAAAATATCAAAAACTTAATATTTACTAATATTGATAAGCATTTGAAAAGTTGCTATTACTACTATTAATCTTAAGTTTATATAATAAAGTATAAGTAATGCATGACAAATGCCAATTAGCTTTGTAAATTTAAATCACATGTATAATTTATTTACAGTTCAATAACATTCAAGTATCTAGAAGGTATAAACATTTTGATTGGCTTCATGAACGACTAGAAGAAAAGTTTAGTTTGATACCTATACCTCCTCTTCCAGATAAACAAATTTCTGGTAAGTAAAGAATGTTTTATTGTTAACCTAGATTGTGTTATTGTTACTACAAGTAGTCTGATGCTAAGAAAAGTGAATTAAATTTGTCGTTCTTGCAATTATTTGTTAGAAAAAAGGTGTGAGGTAGTTATATTTTTAATTTTTCATATAAACATAATAGGAAAAATTGTTTTCATGAAAAAAACTCCATTTTAAGATTTTCAAAAATATTTGATTCAGTGTCTTAGAAGAGTCCATAAGTGGTTTTACATGGTGTCCAACTTAGAAATCGGGAATTATGCTTCTAGAAATTATAATCGGGAATTATGGGGAAAATCCTTGAAATATGCTTGAATTTTGCCGGCCATCAGACATTTTTTCCCAGAAAGATTTAAAGTTAAGATTTTGGTAAAAGAAATTCACAATACAAAAATAATTTTGACAATGGAGTTTTAAGGGCTAAATTATTGTTATTACTTTTTAATATATTCGGAGTAATGATTCGGTCTCGTAACGGTGAATAAACATTGCTCGTATACAATGAGGATTTCAGTAACAAGTGTTAGCAGATACCCTAGCGTTGACCTTCAAACCAACTGATAAGCAGGTTAGGCCTACTACCTGACTGCAAATCTATCCAATCCAAATCACTCTTTCCTTATCATTGTTTCATTTTTATATACAACCTCAAATGTTGCCTACGTTATTATATATGCCACATGTGTTAGCAAAGGTGTTTAAAGTTAGGTTAAATTATGTTTAGTTATTTAATATTATATGATCGGTGGTAGAATAAATGCAAACATTACATACGAACACTGGGTGTCTTTGACTTTGTATGCATAGATATGTTCTAAATTATTAGTTTCCAACATTTTAAATCTTTTGAATTGTCATTTATAAACCTTTTTATACAACATATGTTCTTTAAATCAACAAGTAAATAGTTATAGAATGTTTTGGCTTTTACTTTTCAATTTTTTTTTTGAAATTGTACATCTGTTATACTTATCAAATGAAACTGTATATACAAATGAAGTGTATTGCTTGTATACGAGTTTCTTCTATATATTATATAACTGAATACATTTTGAACCTAACTTAACATTTTCTATTTTAATTTTTTTAAATACAAATTTATAAGTATCAAATAAAATAAACACAAAATTATAATTAATTTTATAAAATAATATGTATGTTGTTATCTTGTCTTTGATTTTTGAGATAACGTCTACAGTATATTAAAGCAGAATTAATTTGTTGACGATAGCCTTGAATTTAATAAATTCATGCCTTGAAATAATTATGCTTGAATTCTTTGAACCTATACAACTGGACACTCTGTTAACAGTGATTATGAATTGATATTAATTATGTGAAATTGAACACTCTTATAAGTTTTTATTTACCCAAAAAACACAAGTACCGGTACCTAAAAAATTATTTAAACATGAATACAGTAGAGTCCCGCAAACTCAGCGTAACGTGGACCAGAAGTGTGCCGAGTTTGTGAAATGCCGGGTTATCGGGAATAAGGGCAAAAAATAAATTGTAATTTAAACCCAAAGCGGCGGCGATATCAAACGACTTTGTCGATAGCGGTATCCCATTGTCGGCAGTGTAAAAACACCGCGGCACCAAAGCGGCGGCGATATCAAACGACTTTGTCGATAGCGGTATCCCATTGTCGGCAGTGTAAAAACACCGCGGCACCAAAGCGGCGGCGATATCAAACGGCTTTTTCGATAGCGGTATCCCATTGTCGGCGGCATAATAACACCGCGGCATTGGCACCCGTCGATATAGCAGACATACACCTGCAAAAACGTTTGATGGGCCGCTTTTTTTCCACGAATCAATTTAGTATACATTATGGAAAATATAACATTTCTTTTCAGTTTTCTTTGACAGGTATGCACAGTATATACAGTAAATAAAAATGAGCGAGTTACGAAAACGGAAGCGTGTGTTGGTTTCGTTTAAGACGCGGTGAAATGTGTTAAAAAGACTTGACAGAGGGGAATCTGTAAAAAAGCTTTGTGACGAGTTTAACGTGGGAAAAGTACCATCAACGATTCGAGCGATCGAAGTTAATGCCCGCTTTGGGATCTGCCGAACTTTTACGAACATCGCTGTTTTTAGAAATATATATATTTTCCCTTCGGGGTCGCCGAGTAATCCGGACTGCCGGGTTATCGAGTGCCGGGTTTGCGAGACTCTACTGTACTATAAGGAAAGTTATAAAAACATAACTAAAATTCTATAATTAGAAAATGTAAGTTAATGAGTTAACAACTATATAAACAGTTTTTGGTTTTTTACCAATAACTTCTGAACCGGAACTTTTCAGAAATTGTGACTACATTTTTATTGGGACCTTAATGAGCACATTTGAGTAAAATTTGATTACATTTAGTACCTTGCAATAATTTACTTATGGGGGCTCTCCTGGGCCTTCTTTTTTTAAGGATCAAGAAGCCACAAATAAAAAATGGTCATGTAAGCCCAAATTGGTCTATTGAGGAAAGGACCTATTTAATTTTTAGTCTTGAGTTCTTTTCAAGAACTAAATAAATTTAGTTTTAGTTTCCAACATGGTCCTAGGCTACTAGGGTATGTTGCTGTTTTTTCTTTTTTATGCTCTAGGTTTTACACTTGGTAACAAGAGTTTATTTATACTCTCGAAATATTGTGTATTAATTTTTATATACACATAAATGATGGCAAATGTCCGATAAACCATATTAATAAATTTCATCAAAATCTTTCTCTGAAATCACTGTGTGGATGTGGAATTACATACAAATAAGATGTCTATAGTTAAATGTGATATTAATTAACCGAGAAGTTGTCATAATTTGTTATTATGTTTGTTTTTAACAGGTCGCTATGAGGAACAATTTATTGAGCATAGAAAAAACCAGCTTCAAGCTTTTGTAGATTATGTTTGCAGACATCCTGTGCTCTCTCGTTGTTTAGTTTGGGAACATTTTATTACATGTACAGATGAAAAAAGATGGAAGCAAGGAAAAAGAAAAGCAGAAAAAGATGAACTTGTAGGAGCTCATTACTTCCTAGCTCTCCAGGCACCAGAAAATACAATTAATCAATTTCAATTGTAAGTAATTGGACACATATTGTTTGATACACTTTTTTAGATGTTAATTTCCTGATGATAACTCCGTCACTGTTTGCATAATGTTCAAAATGGAACCCTGTCTGTCTTTCGAAATCACCATTCAACCACATTCCCACCAACGGTCTCTGTCAAAATTACTCGTTTTCACTTTTTTTGAAAGCGTCTCTTTCAGCACAAGCACATTGTTCGATTTCTACTGAAAATCATGTTCGTTTACCCCGAACACAGTCTCTAGACTTAAAATACGTCCAATCATCTCAAACTCCCTCTCACAACTATTAGACATTAATTAAATTGTTCTCAAGTTCAAAAATTACTCAAATACAAACTACACTGTTCTCAAAATATTTCCTCCCAACTCTCACAAACACGTCTGTCCATTTTCAAGGTTCCCTTCTAACTGTTTCAAACACGTTTTCATAGTTTTTATCACATCACATACGTCTTACCATTTCAAAGGTTCCCTTCCAACTATTTCAAATACGTTTTCATAGTTTTTATCACATCACATACGTCTTACCATTTCAAAGGTTCCCTTCCAACTGAACTCTTTCCTAGCATCTTAAACTAAGCGTCTATTTTCAGATCTACTAACACAGCATATTTCAATTAATTATGTTCACATTTCTGGTCCCACGTTCACTGTCCAAATCATTCTTAACTGTTACACTCTAGTAAATCATCCTAGTAACACACACTCTCGCTTTTAAATACATAAAATTTCACTCAATACTTATTCTATTTTAAAACTAAACATTATTTATTTTAAATACATGTGTTTTGGAAATCTATTTTAATTTTTCTTTCCCTTGTTTTAAATTTTATTTACAGACTTCGTCTTTTTTTCAAACCAATCATAAAAATTCCTTTTTTACTGCTATTCAGCTAATGTTTTAATATCAAAGCAAAATTCAAAAATTGAGTATCACACTATAAAGGTTGTAACTTAACCCTTACCTCCTCTACAGGGATTTACCTTTTAACCTGTCTTTTTCAATTTTACATTTTAAAATAATTAATATAATAAAACGCAAAACACAACTTTTTACCTTTCAATAAAATTTGACTTTAATACAATTTTTTAAATATTAGAAAACAATTACATTTATTATCTCAATATGTTCTTAACTAATTCTGCATTCATTCTGCACACATTCCTTAACCTAATTTTAACTTCCTTACAGTGAGTTTTTTATTTTACACAATATTCAAAACATTCTCTAAATCCCTTTTGGACATCAACACTTATTTTACCAAGATTATTAGTTTTAGTTTTGACTAATGAAACCTTTTCTTTTTTCTTTACAAAGAAAACAATTTAAAACTTTAACATTAAACATACAATTTATTGCCACAGCTTTTTTCTTTACAAGAAACAATTAAAAACTTTAACATTGAACATACAATTTATTGCCACAGCTTTTTAAATTTTTTTTTTTTTTTTTTTTTATTTTACAAAAAACAATAAAATTTTTTATTAGCACTAACTCAAATTTCTCGGGGGGAATTCTTTGTTGGCTCAATTGAAGTGAAATTTACTTTTAATAATAAAAGAATGGTTATGTTTTGTACTTATCAATGGTACAGCTCCCTTTCAACTGGTCGATTTTTCACGATAACACTGCACTAACTTTCACTGACTCTGCTTTTATAACTTCACCGGATTTTCTTTTCACTATTCAAAACGAAGCACTCACAAATTCCTTCTTGAACTCCTTGGGTGACGGATGGTCCTAACTGCAACTGGTAATCTTCCTTCCTGATGACGAATACTAACTCACTAACTTCTCGTTGATACTAAATTTGTTCTGATTGACTTTCAGCTTACGAACTCAGAGACGCCCAGCTCCTCTGATCAACAACAGTTTAAGACTTCATCTTTCTACTTGACTTAGAAAACCAAACTCCTTTAAACAAGATGACGCAGAGACGTCTCGCCTCTTTGGTCAACAGTCCTCGACTAACTCTCCTTTTCAATTTTGGTTCTTACTGAATATCATCCCCTCTTTTGAACTCGAGTTGGTATGCTCCAAGTTGATTCGCTCAAATCCTGTAATTCTTTCAAAACATACGTTTCTGTCTTTTTAGTGGCGGGTTTCAAAATCTGCCCGTTGATGTTTAAAAGTGGGATCTCATCTGATTGGTCTACCTACTTTCTGCAAGTCGTTATTTTTTGAAACAGTTGGAAACTTTCCTTTCTGAAGTACTGTTAGGGACGCTAACTTTCCCCTGTTTTCTTCTTTTTTTATACAATTTTTTAGTCACATTCGTCCTTGGCCAAATATCCCGTTACTTTTTTTTAAAGTGTGTAGGCACATTTGCTCCTTCAAGGCTAAAGTCCCCTTTTTCTTTGTGTTTCTTGTACACTTCCCTTGGTACCGTTACATTCCAACCTCCCAAACTGCACCTGGCTTCATTACATTTTCTTCAATATTAATTTCTTTTTATTTTATTTTATTTTTCTTTGTACATGAATTTAATTAACTATTTATCTTTTGATATCATTAATCATAATTATTTGCAAATGATTACGTTGATATCATTACAAGGTTTTGGAGTATGTATGTTAGGAACCAAAAAATGAAGTGAAAATTCAATAGAAAAAGCCTATATAAAACATACAAATAAAAATTTTTTTTTTCAAAATATACAAAAATTTTGTAATGTAATTGTGAATACTGTATTTGCTAGCGTATGATGCACGTTTTTTAAAAAATTAAAGAAGAGCATTTCGCGGAGAAAAATCAAAGTTTCTACAAGTAGAAGAACAGCTATTGTCCTACATTCAAGATAGGCGTCAAGAAGGTTTGGCTATATCACCAGAGATGGCAACTTTAAAGGCGAAACAAATAGCAAAAGATTTTCAAATTTCAGATGCAGATTTCAAAGTAAGCAGAGGCTGGTTACGTCGTTTTATGAAGAGGCATGGGTTATCTATCAGAAAACGAACGTCTATTTGCCAACGTTTGCCGGACGCCTACGAAGAAAAATTAGTGGCCTTTCAGAGACATGTAATTCGATTATGACAGGAAAACAATTTTCTGTTGGGGCAAATTGGGAGTGCTGATCATGACAGTACTGGCAAATGGCAAAAACTTCAGCCATATGTTATATTTAAAAGAAAAACACTTCCGAAAAGTGAAAAATTTCCATCTGGGGTAATTGTGAGAGGTCAGGACAAAGTATGGATGGACAATGATATGGTATTAGACTGAATAAAATCTGTGTGGGAGCGTTGTCCCCGTGCTCTTTTAAAATTAAAAAAACATGTTGGTGTTGGACAGTTTCCGTGGACATTTAACAGATAATGTGAAGAAAAGGCTCTAAGAAGGTAAAACAGAACAAGTTTGTATTCCTGGTGGAATGACATCCGTATTCCAGCCACTTGATGTTTGCATTAATCGGCCCTTCAAAGCTCGTTTGAAGCATTTCTATTTGGAATGGTTGGCGACTACAGTGTATGAAACAACTCCTATAGGGAGGCTGAAAAAGCCTAATCTCACATTATTGTGTGAGAGGATCATAGCTGCATGGGACTTTAATCCAACCAATCTAGTTGTGAAGAGCTTCAAAAAATGCTGCATTTCCAATAGCCTAGATGGAGACGAATATTGTGCCATATGGGATGACGAAGATGATGTTCCATCAGAAGTAGGAGATTCAAGCAGCAAAGTAGATTAGGTAAAAACAGTCAGCCTTTTTCATCGGTTTTTAGTAGATATACGTAATATACCGTAAACAAGACAGACTAGTCATTTTTTTTCCATATGACTGTAGTTGCTGTATATGGAAGTTTTATACCTAATTAAGTAATTAAATTTTGTTGAGTAATAAAACGGTTTTTTTTAATATGAGCTCTCTAATATTACCTACCTACATTATATTTTTTTCATAAAAACCTACTCTCGTTTTTGGGGTGCACGTCTTACGCGGGGTGCGTCTTACACGAGCAAATACGGTAAATGTTGATACAAACAAAAACTAATTTATACAAAATTCATATGGCAAATATTTTTTTAACAAAATTAGCTAAAAGTTAGGCCTAATTTGAAAAAATTACCAAAAATAGTAATGCTATGGAAACACACAACTTCATATTATCATTTTTCTGAGAAAGGTGCATAGAATTAATTTACTTGTGTAATGAAAAAAAATTTAAGATGTAAAAAAAGATGTCACAGGAATTGAAAATTCTTACGAAAATCGAAGTCAAAATTCCACACGAAACCCAATATTTACCATACAACAATTTAAAAAAAAATTATTATTTCAAGATATAAAAAAGTATTTGTACTCTATTTGTGCATAAATGTTGTTAACAACAAAAAAAAATCAAATTTTAAAATTTATAAAAAGAAAAAAAAATTTATGTAAAAAGTCGAAATTTGGTAAAAAAGTTATTCCTAATTTGAAAAAAATAGTAATATTGTATAAAACACAACTTGTACAATATCATTTTTCTCAGAAAAGTGCATAGAATTTATCTCTGCAATGAAAAAAATCTGGAGTTAATATGTCAGAAATCAAGAATTCTTACAAAATCTGAAGCCAAAATGCTAAATTAAGGCCTATATTTATATACAACAATTTTTTTTATAGATATAGAGATGTATTTGTACTATATTTGTGCATAATGTTGGTAAAAATAAAAATCAATTTATAAAATTTTTATTAAACAGAGTGGAAATTTGTTAAAAATTTAGTCCTAATTTGACATAACCTAGACCTTTGTACTAGATAGGCCTGAAATGAAATCACTGAAAAACATAAAATTAATAAAAAAACTCAAGAAACAATAACACATTATAACTTGTATAAACAATTATAATAAATAAATCACTCTACATAACAACATAAGTTTACAATAACAGAAATAAATCGAGCCTCACACGGAAAATTCTTTACTACACACAAATATTGGACAAAATCATGCAACTTCAAGTTCAGAAAGCATATCTAAAATTAGGGCTATGACGTAAAATAAAAATAGTGATTTTTGAGTTATTTACCGCTAGTATGTGGAGTTCATCGACTCAAATGCCGCAAACCACTTAGAGGGTTGAAAGATAAAAATCAATTTTAAAATCTACAATGGACATATTTACCTCTTTATTCCCAAAATTGGGGGGGAGGGTACTACCAATATATTTTAAGTGTCGTGGTCAAGTTAAGGAAAGACCTACCTCTTGTCAGCTGTCTCTGGATAGTATGTGTTGTATTTATAAAATATTATACGAACAAACTACCATAATGCACATCATACTACCCACAGACAGACTGAGATTGAGAATAGGGATTTTGTCCAAATCCAGAGATACGGTTTAATCGTAAATAATCTGGTTACGTGTTAATCGATCATAAACATGTTCCTTCTTCGAGATTTCTTATTTTTGGACCTGCGTTTTTGACGGTAATACTAGTTTAAAAGTTCCAGTTGCTTAGTTTTCAAACCGTCAGTTTTCATTATCAAATTTATGTTAGCCACATACCTATAGTAGGTAGTTTCATTTGTAAATTTGTTATAGTATATTTGAGAGTAAAATTTGTAAGACATATATTGGATAGTCTTCAGTATGGAAATGTACTATACTGTATGATTGTAGGGAGTTCAGTTAAAATATAAGTATGAAGATACTAAAATTATATTTATACCAATGTTTTGCATTCGTACAGATTAATATTAAATATAATATTTTAATTGGGACAAGAGAACGACTCTAGAAGTGTATATTCTACTAGTACAAACAATTGTTCTATTTGTACTAATATTTATATGTAATCTAATTTAAAAATGCAGTCTACACTCTGTGTACAGTTACACTTTGTGCTTGAATGATATAGTTACAGTAATATATTTCTTGGTTATGTGTTTGTTTTAAATATACATTTAATACAGAAAGTAATTAATAATGAAATATCTAAATTCAGATTAATTCCAATACAATGGACCCAATTAGATGATAATATACAAAAAGTAGGGTTTTTGAACATTCCACGTGGTGAATTTAATTATTTCAATAAAAGTTATCGAAATAAAACAGCTTTTTCAATCAAATGGGTGGAGGGCTTTTTAAAATTACCAAAAATGTACTATAAAAAAGGATCTACATTTAACATTCGTCAAGCAATGAAAAATACTTATTCGATAATACAAAAATAGTGGTCTGTGATTATAAAGAAAAATAATTTTCATTACCGTTGAGACCGAAGGTTCTTGGTGGAATACCATGTTTAAAGAATATAAAACACATTTTTTTATTTTGTAACTTCCACATTTTATTAGTCTAGCCGACCAGTGGTTTTGTCTGCTAAGACATTGATGAGGTTGTATTAAAGATTGAAATACAGCCTCGTCAATGCCTTAGCAGGCGGAACCATTGGTCGGCTAGACTAATAAAAAGTGGAAATTACAAAATAAAAAATTGTGTTTTATTATCTTTAAAGAAAAAGAAATCATAAAATTGTTTTAAATTATTTATGACTTTGTTTGGTGATTTGGAACTCATGATTTCCAAACAGAAGACCTTTTGGAGCCGATTCGAGAGTGGAGAAGTAGATCAATTTTGGTATTTCAGTGAAAATACATACAATAAATGGGCAGATAAAACCAACTGAAAGATTGTAGTGATATAAAGAATTGTGTATTTTAAGTTGTAATAATAATAAGTTGACAGTAAAAAAACATTTAAAAAAATTGAAAACCCAATTTTTAAACTTTCCCTAATGTTAATATTAATTTACAAATGTTTAGATTAAGTTTCTTTACAAATATTGATATTTTCGATAAACATTTTTGTCCATTTTTTTTTTTACCAATCGACAAATATGTAATACTTATATGGTTTAAAGAAAGTTTATTATTATATTTAAAAAAAGGTAAATAGTTTGGATTTTACTCCAATTTTACCTTACACTTGAACAAAACACATTTAAGATAGGTGCTTGAGATGAAATTACATAATAACTCACATTTTTCTATAATATTAAATGTAAAGGTTCTTTCAATAGCCTTTTTGGATATTTTTACTCAATTACTGTACACTAGAACAAAATACATTATACACCATAGTAGTTTTAACTGTACTTTTAAATTGTTGTACAATTGAAGAAAACATATATAATGGTAAACCTTAATAATTGTCACTCAAATTTTAAACAGCTATGCACTTGACCGTATAATTACGGTCTAAATCGTAGGAATAGTCATTTTCTTAAGTTGTAAGTCTGCATACTATCACATATACAATTAATTACATATCAAATAAAGTATCGGGTTTGGGGAAGCTAAATCTTCTTGAACATAGAATGATATACATTTACATGTATATAAAACCGTATAAACACAAAGAAATTGTGGGATTTCAAAAAATCTTGTACAAAAAATGTAATATCATTGTTACCTATCTAGTTATTAATTACTCTGCAATATGTTACATGTGTATCTATATGAAAGATTAGCACAATCTGTCGATTACTTACAATTATACTGGGTGTCTGGATTTGGACAAAACCCCAATTCTCAATGTCAGTCTGTTTATGGGTAGTATGATGTGTATTGTGGTAGTTTTTTTATAATATTATATAAATACAACACATACTACCCACAGACAAACTGACAAGAAGTAGGTTATGTCTAGGTTCGAAACTACACACACACACCACATAGTAACGTCTTCACTGTGAAGTGGTGGTGACATACTCTTGGGTTTTCATACGACCAGTAACAAAAATTCTGTTTATTTACTCTTTCTGTTATGTGAAAATGTGCCTCATTGCTGGAAAAAATAATGGCATCATGTTCAACATTTTCATGAATTATTTCACATGCTGCTTTGCGAGATGCCTAGTCATTTACACTTAACTCCTACATTAACATTATTTTATATGGTTTACATTTAAGATCTGAATGGAGAATTCGTCCAATTTTCTGATCTGAAATGCCTAACGTTGAAGAATACTTTACTACAGAACGATGTTAAGAATGCTTTAAGGCTAACCTGACAACTTCAATGTTGTCGGGCATCCTAATACTACGTTTTCGTTCAGTTAACTTCCTTTTTAAAGTAAAACCAGTGTTTATTAAATCAGTTGGCCACAGCAATATCGTATTCCTACTGTGGAATACACAGCAGTATAAAATAAATCTTGTGTAGCTATATCAGAATCATTATTTTTTAAATATCCTACACTTTGATTATGAACACACGATGGTCACCTAACCATGCCATGTTGATAACTAAAATGGTATATGTGGTGCTACTCCGTGGCTTACTTCTCACTTGTTCATTAACAATAGTATGAACATTATAACTACTACAAAATCATTAGAATTATTATCCAGACCTTATTATTTGGGTCAACTGAATGATGAGTAGATTTTTTTTTTCACCAGTACATATTACTGTAAACCTGATGTTGTGGTAACGTAGTGACATAGTTTATAGATTCTTCTCTCCTTAATTTTGTTTTTCATCATATTTTTCTTACTCGTGTCAAAATCATTAATATGAAGCACTGTTCAATATAAGATGTAATGTATAAAAGAATCCTTGTTCTTCAAAGTGATGTATATATCATATTATTCTGCGTTAATAAAATTGCAATAAACAAAACCAATTATTTAAAAAATAAAAACTTGTGTGAGAATGTTTGTGCATTTTTTATGATCATAAAATTGTTTAATACAGAGAGCAAGATACTGAAGCCTGTTCGAGGTTCGTGCACAGTATGGATGGAGCAGTGAAAAATTTGATGGCATGTTCATTGGATCAGACAAAAAAACACCAGGGTCCGTATAAAAGAGAGTATCAAAAAGTAGGCCAAGCTTTCTATGCTTTTGGACAGGTCTTTGGAATGGAGGAATCAAAAGGTAAGGAGAGTATATTATTATTTTTGTCAATAAATGAAGTGAACACTTATTTGCATAAATGCATATTTCAACTAAATATTGTTTCAGCGACTAAATCGTCATCATCACTTGTTCATAAACTCAAGAAATTTCCTTTGAAAATGTTGAAATAAATTCTTTATTGCTAAATGCAAATAAGAATTGGGAATTACACAGCTCAGTTTACACTCCCCTAGTTTTGATGATATACTCATACTTGATGAGCATATAAAAAAAAAAAACTGGCTTGAGAGAAGGGGTAATTTAGTTTGTTACAATTATACAAATTGTAGATATTTGGACTGTTAAACATCAATATTTTACTCAAGATACTTGTCATTATGGCCTGAGTAATGGAGATGTTATTATATGACAGAAACATTTATTTGAACCATTTTCAGATTTTTTTGAAAGTTCTTTTGCTATCATTCATTCTTTGCAGTAAATGGAACAAAAAATATAAATATAATATGTAAATATTATTTTACATTTCTAACAGTATTATGATCTCATAATAAACTTTAACCTGTATACTTAGACATAAAACCATAACACAATATATATCATTTATTTATTAACACATTTGTACCTCTCTCCCTTATTTTTCTCTGTACACTTTTTATTTCGGAACTTTATATCCTGAGTCATAACAATTTATTTCTTCGCCATCAGAATTAAAATATAGGCTATAATATGAATTTTAACAAAATTCAGCAATGTCAAAATGCTGTTACAGTACTTATAAATAGGTGTTTTTTGTACTTTGATGGAGCGTGGTTCCTTTCTTTATCTAACTATATGCTACTTCATGTCCAGGTACCCCAAGTGTGAGCTATCCATTGTAGTATAACATGTTTATTGTTATTCTGTAGAACTCTTTATCATTTGTCATTTGTAGTATATCTCTTAAAATTATATTGCTTGAATAGCTGCTTTTGAATCTGTTTGTCACTATTTTATAGTTGTTGTGAGCTTGGTTTAGTACTGTTGGTAGAACATGTGAAATGGCTTTAATATATGCAACATAAGTTGTGAGCTTGATTTAGTACTGTTAGTAGAATGTGTGAAATGGCTTTAATATTTGCAACAGAAATTGTTTTATTTTTACCAACGAAGAAAGAGATGAGTAAATACCGACTCCAGTGTTACCATATTATTGTTGTGACCTGCCTGTATATATTCTCAACATATAGTGTTGTGATGGGTATCGTTATTCTATTATTCAAAATGCCAGTTTATGTTTTAATGAAAGGAATTGATACTTGGTTTTACTTTTATATATGTCTTGCTTCCAATACAAAGTTAATTTCATTCCAAAAGAACAAAACACTCCAAAATGTATATACCATTAAAAAACAAAATGATTTGACATGACTAGTTATATACAAAATTATATTTTGCCAGTAACATTTTAGGGTTGTTACAAGATACTTCAGTTACTGTTACAACATGATACATTCAACGAGTTATTCTCAATATGTTATGTTACGTTAGTTGAGTAATAATTATTGATTCTGTTTGGCAAGGTAAGGACAGAGGACAAAATACAATGATACAAAGTACAAAATTAGTTGTGAAAATGCTTTGCGCATGACCATAAAATATCATATAAAGAAAAGGCTTGAGAATAACAATATAAGTGTCACTCTAGCAACACAGCTAAAACCAGCACTGGGTCAGCCAAGAGTGGGGAGAAAACTAGGAAAATGCACACATCAGCTTTCAGTATAACTATACTAAAGTTTAATGGGATTCTCATACCTGGCAGCTAAAGTGTTTCCAAATGTACTTAATACTTTGACTGTGTAACATTTTATCTTATCTATTACAGATGCTTACTTGTTACAAAGTATCAGGTTGATTTAAAGACACAACTTTTTATCATGTACATAATCTGTATTATATTGTAGTAATGATTGTCTTAATGAAATGTCTTGTGATGTGAATAGCATATCAGTTTGCACAAAACTAACTTGACAATCCTAAATTGATTGGGATATTAAAGGATAAATAATATAATATAAACATTGTTAGAAGAGAGGAAGATTGAAATCTTAACAATTTTAATTTTTTCTAAAACTGTCTGAGCAGGAGGCCAAACAGAAATAATCTGTACCTATTAAACAGAATCAATGCATTAGTACTCTTTACTTGCTCCTGGAAGAGATGGCTTATTTAAATATCTGTCATGATAATTTAAATAGATGGGAATTAGAGGAAAGCATTATTTTATTATGTAAAGAAATAGAGCAGCTTAATAAAATTCTTAAAAACTTAAACAGTGAAATAAAAGAAATAAGGTGAAAAATTATTGAGTTGTCTAAAGAGAACTTTGGTTTAAAAAATAAAAAACAAGGCAAAGTGAAATCGTGCGAAATGAACAAAATAATATTGTTCATAACTGTCTGAAACTTAACAAGTGTTCAACTTACAAAAGGGAAACATCCAAAAGAGAACAAAAAAATAAAATAAATAAATAAAATAAGCGTCCCTGCCACTGAAACACCTCTACACAAAACAGATATGAGACTCTAAATCAAACAAGTAAATTTCAATCCATAGATAAAGGAGAATACTTCTGTTTTTTGATTCATGTTGAAAGCAACAGGATGAATGAAGCAAATCTATTTCCTGTCAACTTTCAGATATCTCTCCTTCCAAAGGTTTGTATTGTTTATTTAACTTGTAAAGAAGGAAATTATTAGTACGATAAGGTAGAGTTTAATCTAAAACTCAGATAGTTCTGTGTCTGATCTTCCGATAATTTTTGGAAGTTTTTATTTAATCTGGCAATAAATATAGCTTTTCTAAAAACATAAAACTATCCATAGTTACATTACCCTAGGCTATATTCACAGATTTTTATAAAGTGTAAGACATTAAAGCAAAATATAGATACAACGTTTGATTTTCAGTTTGACAATCTTCAAACATTTTCGATTTCGAATAAAAAATTTAAAAATTACACCAATTCTGAAAAAAATAGTTTTTAGTAATTTGACAATAGTTTTACTAATAATGATAAAACAATTATATCAGAATTAATTTGTACTATTATTAGAGTCAGATGTAAACCATACTTTCTCCTACTACAGGACACTATCAAATGTGTGGAAATGGAAATTTTGTCTGTTAAGGCCGTTGTAGACCTGATATCAAATTAATACAAACACCCGTTCAAGATGAATGAGTTCTCCCACCTCATTACTACTAGGCTTAACGCCAGTCTTTGTGATAACACTTTGTTAATTATGTTATTAAATACTCAAATTTTGTGTAAAATAGTTAATTAAAATTCACACTGGGTAAGTTCACATATTCGTGAATTTATTACTCTTATTTACGAAACCAGAAGTTTTTTCTTTTATTTGGCTGATTTTTTTTTCTTCTTTACCAGAACTATCTAGTTATCTACAAATCCATAGTTAATGGTCTGTAATAAAATATGTAATTGTTAGAAAGTATGTGAATGAAATGGGTTTGTAATATAATTTCACACCAAAGGAAGTTTGTATCATTTAGTTTGATCGAAAGTGTCAATTTCCTGTCAATTACAGCTATTTCGACTGCCCCACTACACTGGTTTCTCTGTATTACCCATTCCAAAATAAAAGATCGACATTATACTCATTATTATATAATCTATAATTTATCGGAAGCTTTAAAAAACTTGAGCTCGATAACAACTTAAACTCGTTAAAAGGCTTGGCTTGATTTATCCTAGACTCGGCTTGAACTCAGCGTGAACTAAAACATCTGGGCTTGTACACCCCTAAATTATACCTTTCCCATCGCCTTTGGTGGTTTATAGTTGGTTACCACACTTAGTCGGCTACCACCCATCATGAAAACAATAAAAATCCAAGTTTACACTCAGAGTGATACAGAAAAACTAAAGGAGAGAGCATGATGACCAAAACCAAATGCAACTTTGTACTTTTGAATTGATGAGCCTCAGTGCCACTGAAACTTTGTACCAAAGGTAACAAAGAGTTTTTTAATCAACTGAAAAATTTCAAAAGTCGTCTGTCACACTTATTTATGATTGTCGATAGTTTTAATCCCACAAATGCTTCCTAAGTTCATTTTTTGTGTGAATATGTGTCAATTTTTCATGTGTACCTCTTCAAATGTTGAGTAGTATATATTTGTAGTGTGCTAATAAGTTAGTATAAAATAAGATTTTTAAATTTTATTTATAGTTTACAATTTTATTACTTCTTGTTTGTACTTATTTGTTATATTAATTTAATGTGGTATGTGTTCTGTTTCCTATGTTTAATTTCATTTATTGTGGTGGAGAAACACTACTTTAAATTATTTATTTTGATAATTTTAGGTACATCATCTTCAGTATTAACTAATGCGATTAAAGAAGTTGGTGACACTTATAATGAAATTGGAAAAATGTTTGAAGAACAACCAAAGTCAGATTGGGAGCCATTAGGGGACACACTACATATTTTTAAAGGGATTCTAGCAGCATTTCCAGATATTTTGACAGTTCATAAAGTAAGGACAAGTAAAATTATTAGTTACTTTGCATTTATTAAATATTAAATATTGTTAAAACTGTGTTTATTTTTATGTGAAGACTCTATCTTAAAAAGTTTTTGTAGGTGGTGTAAAGGAGATGGTTAGGTTCAGTTAATTTGTATGTAAATATTGAATCTCTGGACATCTTTTGAGATTGTGTAAGGTTAGTTTATTTGTGAACATGGCATCTCTAAAACTCCTTGAAGATCTTGTAAGACTAGGTTAATTTGTATGTGAACATTGTCGTGCAGAAAGTCCTTGGAGATGGTGTAAAGTTAGGTTTATTTATGAACATGCATCTCTGAAACTCCATGGATATTGTGTAAGGTTAGATTAATTTGTATGAACATTGTATTTCTGAAATCCCTTAGATGGGGTAAAATTAGGTTTATTTGTTTGCAAACATTGTATCCCAGAAATACCTTGAAGATTTTGTAAGATTAGGTTTATTTGTAAACATTGCATTTCCAAAACTCCTTGAAGATCATGCCAAGCTATGTTATTTTGTATGTGAACATTTTATTTCAAATACTCCCTAAAGATTGGGTAAAGTTAGGTTAATATGTGTGTAAACATTTTATTTCTGAAACTCTTTAAAGATGGTGTAAGGTTAGGTTTATTTATTTGTGAATATTGTTGTTTAGAAATTCCTTTGAAATTGTAAAGCTATGTTAATTTGTGATATTGCATTTCTGAAACACCTTGGAGATTGTGTATAGTTAGCCTAATTTATATGTGAACATTTTATCTTAGAAACTCTTTGAAGATTGTGGAAGGTTAGGTTTATGTGTGAACATTGCATCTCTAAAACTCCTTGATGATCATAAAAGGCTAGGTTAGTTTGTATGTGAACATAATTGTGCAGAAAGTTCTTGGAGATGATGTAAGGTCGGGTTTATTTTTATGTAAATATTGTATCTCAGAAATTCTGGTGTAAGGTTAGGTTAATATATATGTGGAAATTTTATCTCTGAAACTGTTTGGAGATAGTTTAAAAATTAGGGTAATATAAATATTTTAACTCAGAAACTTGTTGGTGATGGTGCATAAGTTAGGTTTAGTTAATTTTTATGTTGAAATTTTATTTTGGAGGTGGTTATTGTATTTTTATGTGAATAATATGTTTCAAAAACACGTCAAAGATGGTTTAACATTAGGTTTATGTGTTTATGAACATTTTTAATCAGAAAGTTTTTGGAGATAATGTAAAGGTTAGGTTTGGTTAGGTTAATTTGTATATTATTATATCAGAAATTCTTTGGAGTTCGTATAAGAAAGATGGGTCTAAAATTTCTTTCTAACTCATTTTGCAGGCATTATAGACTATCTTTTTTGTAAGACAATCAAAACGCACAATAAATAGTGAAACTCTTTCGTGTCTACTTATACTTCATAATATTTAGGTTTTTTTTTTTTTGCAATTTGGTAAGAAGGTTTATAGTACATACTGCGATCTAAGTGCTTTTTTTCTACCATTTGGTGGTGACATTTGATATTTTTCTTTAGGCTCTGAAGATGTTAATATGGCTTTGAGCTGAAAGTGGTCAATTTAGAATGCAGAGGAGAAAAGGGAACAATCTGTACAACCTATACAAATTTTCTAAACAGAATTTATATTAAAATTGATTAAATATCTTGGAGGAATCAGAAAATTGATTGCTACATAGATGTGATTTAATAATGGTTGACTGAATAAGTGATTTAACTATTATGTACATATTGCTTCTTAAATTACCATATTTGGTGAATTATGCCACCATTGTATTTATGCATTTTTGTACAATCTTATATATTATTATATAGGCGTCTTGTTACTCTGTGTTACAGTTTTGAGACTTAGCAAAATGGCAGCAATTTTTAAAGAATTTGAGTAAATAAAGAAGGATTATGATAAAAAGTAATAAATGGAACCAATGATTTTTTATTTTATGTAAGCTCACAATGTTCACTATAAACCTTTAGCATTTAAGGAAAAATGATCAGCATTTTTAGCATTAAGATGGATGGATAGTCCTGCCACCTGTACCAATGCATAACTTTATTCTGCCACGAATCTAGTCTATTGAGGCGCAACCAGTTGCAACCAGTTTGTGACAGCGCTTGGCACCAGGTTTCTTCTGGTGTTACATTCATTTAAGGCGCTCGGAAAAATCATAGATACTGCATTTAATTTTGTATCACAGTTGCAAAGAGTATAATTTAACGAACAATTTAAAAAAAGAAATATATTTATAGCTGCTTTCCTTCCTTGTAAATAACTCATCACAAATTTCTGAGAAATGTAAGTTTGGAAAATTTCAATTAAAAACTAATATTAATTTTTGTACTGGGTTATAAATATTATTACAGGTGAAATCATTATTACTGTTAAAATAAAAAATTTGTACATCACCACAGACAAGCAATATACTCTCTTGTCTGTGAAATTACTAATAAAGTTGTAAATAAATACTACTTTACACTTTTAATGTATCAGCATTGTAAGCAAGATGTAACTAATATTAATATTGAAAATTTTTAGAATTAAATGAAAATAAATGACATGAAAATATTTATTATTTGGAAACTTTCTGTCGTGTCAATGCTTGAGTTGTATGTCCGTCTCTTTGTTTACAGCACTTCCAGATTGTCACAAATCTTGTAAAAACTTTTATACTTCCTGACCAGCTTTTTTAATTTATCTGCAATAACCTACAAGAATTAAAACTTTTACAATAAATTATATTTTGAGACCAACCGTGAAATATATATTAACCATAAAACTTGATTTTACTTGAATTATTGTTTTAAAATTTTCCTTATATAAAAAAATTGCCAATTTTTCTCCCCTGAACAGTGCACAGTTTGTAACTTAACTTTTCTGATACTAGGGGGTCCTGATCTTGTCCCTGGTCGGTGGCTAAAGATACCTTAGGATTGACCATGCAGTTATTGGAATTTATTTGCATCGTTTCAACCTTATCTCTTAGACGTGTAATTTGGAGGACAAGACAGCATATTTTGATTCTCTACTCAACACCACATCCGTTGGAAGAGAAAGGAGTGAGAGGTGTTTTGTAGAGGAAGGATTTGTTGGCACTTAGCACACCCGCATTTAAGGGACATTGGGCAATCAACGGAATTTGAGCTGTAAGCCTGTCAGAAGAAGTAAAGAAGAAATAAAGTAAAAACTAAAAAGAGTAAATGTTAAAACGACACTAGACTATTAATAATTAGTGGTCAAATAATTTAATTAATTATTTTAATAATAAAAAGGAAACTAATATTACTATAAGTGGTGAAAAATTCTTCAAGAATCAAGAGCCTTCAATAAACATGGTAAAAACAAGAAATGGTAAACATTCTAAGGGGGAAAACTATCAAGGGAAAATTGGTTAGGTTAGTTGTATTAGTTACATATTGGTCGAGAAGATATAGAAGCTATGAATGTGTGAAGACAACGTCAAAGAGATCAATAACCATTCCAAAACCTAGCTCTTGCTTCTAAAATATCACACTATAATGCAAATATTGAGAGAGGATTTTTATGAATAAAGAATGTTTGGTAGCAAATCAAAATTAAATGTCTTTGGTTTTACAAAATCTAGTTATTGAAGTGGTAAACATTCTTGGAGGAGTTGAAAAGGATAATATAACAAAAGAGATGATCCAAACTGCCAGAAATGGTTGAGAAAAATACCAAGAGTCAATAAAAGAATAAAGAAAATAAAGATGAGAATTTAAAAAGAATGGTAGACGAGAAGAAAAGACGCAGACCTTGTGAAAGAGTTAAAAGCAAAGAAAAGAAAAGTCATTGAGGAATTGGAAAGAGAGGTTTTTTTAATACAAGAAAAAGGATAGACCCTGACAAGAGAAAAGACCTATGTCATTTATAAAACAAGCCAAAACTACACTTAATAATAATCAACAGAAGTTCCTATGTTTTGTGATTTGCATTGATTTTTATATATGACATTTTAATATTTAAATTTTAAGAGGTCCTATGAAATTATTGCATTTTAATTGTGTTTATAAGTTCAACATTTTTGTGTGTGTGTGTGTGTGTGTATATATATATACCCTGCAGGGGAGGTGCAGACTAGCTGGACCTAATAATAGTGGATTTGCGTCTCTTGCAGTCTTTAGTCTAACACTCATTTAATACTCGCAATACTGAAACATGTACACACAGTTCACCTAGATTATACAGTTACACTTTCACCTTAACTTAGGGTTCAAATCGCAGGGGGGTGCAGACTAGCTGCACCTATTGAGAGAGGTTTAGAATCCCTCGTGGAACCCAAGCTATACAAGGATGGAACAAATAAAACATCTCTGAATATACACACACATACAACACTCATATATATTTTTACATTTGGTAGAGGCTGATACTCTTCACATATCACAAAGGATACATATACAGTACACTGTACATTTATGTATAGGGAGTTTTTGACTCTGTAGAGCTGTAGCGCATCTAGGTGTGTTTACCAGACCAAAGCGTTACTACCTTCGTATCTGGTAAACTGATGTGAGCTTGCTCTGTGAACGGTTTCTCTTCAGTAATCAGCTACTCTGATCCTTGGTCAGGAAGTGTTTACGATGGGGGAGGTGTCGGGAGGTGATCAGTTGCGAGTCTGGACTGATGCCCATCTAGTATGGTTAAAGAGGATTCTCTGGGTCCCAGAGTTCTGGGATTTTGGAAATGATCGAAATTGGTCCAAGGGTGTACTCGTACCCAGAGTCTCATCTTTTTTGGCCTCTACTCTTAAAACCGTCAAACTGAGAAGCGAAAAGAGGCAACTATTGGCATCGTCCGAAGAGTCTGTCTGTATTGAGAAAAGAAATTTGGACGTAGGGAATCAGGGACATGCTCCCAGATTCCTTATTGTACGTAACAGTAATGAGGATGCAGATCTGTCCAAGATTTTGCCCTTTGTAATTAACAAAGCTATTGGTGCTACAGGTAAAGTTTCTTCCATTAGGAAACTTTGGAATGGGACTTTATTAATACAGTCTGACTGAGTCACTCTCTGTTGAAAATGAAGTCCTTTTTCAAAGTTATTAATGTGTTTGTTGAACCTCACAAGGGTTTAAATTCCTTTAGAGGCGTTATTTCTTGCCGTGACCTCTTGAATGACAGCACAAGGGAAATAAAGAAAAAGCTCGCTGAACAGCATGTTATCAATGTGGGATGAATTTTCTGTACAGAAAAAGGTGAAAAAAAAACCAACCGGCTCTCTCATCTTGACTTTCTCTTGTCGAAATCAAATCTTCCTGTGCGAGTGTTTGCTGGATTCTCCAGTCTAAATGTTAGACCGATGCCAAGGATTTGGACATGTTAGTAGCACTTGCTCTAAATAGGAAGTTTGTGGACAGTGTGGTGTAATATTGAGGCAAAGTGTGCAAATTGCAGTGATGATCATCCCGCACGTTCACCAAAATGCCCAAAATATCAAGTCAAGAAGGCGATTTTAGAAATCGTTGCTAAAGAAAAACTTTCCTCTCCTGAAACTAGGAAAGGGTACAGACAAAGAACTGCTTTACCTCTTACTATAGGAAAATTGATATTTGGTTGGATGTATATGTATGGATTACTCTCAGCTTATAGTGTATTTTCTGCCGAACTCTTTGCTATTTTGAAAGGCCTTAATACCATCCCGTCTGGTTTCCGTCACTAACTTTTGTGTTCTGATTCCAAAAGTGTTTTACAGGCTATCCAGGATATGTATTCTAAAAATCCCTTGGTTGAAGATATTTTGGTTCCATACACACACTTCAGTTACAGGATGTCGGAGTATCCTTTTGCTGGGTACCTGGGCATTGCGGAATTTCAGGAAACGCAGAAGCTTACGAAGCGGCAAAGGAAGCTGCAAGTCAGATGCCAGTCACACAGCGTCCTATGGTATCTGACTTTGTATTGACAGTTAAATTAGTTTTGAATATGCATTGGGTGGATGAATGAACAAATATACAGTCCAATAAGCTGAGGGAAGTAATAGACACTATCTGTCCGTGGAAAACATCCATACATGCTAGTCGTCGACAGGATGTGGTTACCCGTGTTCATATCAGTCATTCAATGATTACTCATGGGTTTTTGATAGAACACGGGAATCCTCCACAATGCTCATTTTGTCAAGGTGTGTTGTCAATTAAGCACATCCTCATTGACTGTGTTGCTTTGAGAAGTGAGCGTAGAACATTTTCCCTTCCCAATTCTATTCAGACGATGTTGGAGGATAATGCTCAAATCCTTGATCGGGTATTGTCCTTTTTGCGGCGTCTGAAAAGTTTTGATAAAATCTAAAAATATTCTACTCAATTATAGCAGAGTCATTTTACAGCTCTGTAATATTATGTTTAGTTTTCCTTTTAAATTTTATCGTTGGTAACTTGTTATAGGGCCCTTTTACCGACCTGTAATATTTGTTTTTATTGTATGTTCCATAGTTTATAATTGTTAACTTGTTTCAGGGCCATTTTACATCCATGTAACATGTTATGTTGTTGTTTAGTTTGGTTTGTTAATTAGTTTTTATCTTGTTATTATTCTTAAAATTTGTATGTTATTGTTTTTTTTTTTTAAATGTCATTTGCATATATTAAGGTGGAGCATCTTCATTCATGCTCAATTTTGTGAAGGCGATAATAACTGCAATGATTTTCCACCTTAAAACCCCAAGCAAAAAAGTGCCTATAGGCGGTTCCAGCTTAGCTGGCACTTGACCGATCGATAAAAATTCTCTACTAGCCTAGGTCATAAACATTGTATGCCGTCATGCGGGTTGCGTCAACTGTCCTCGCGACCCGTGTGAAGGCGCTCAAGTAGATGAAGTACGAAATGCTATTAAGTGATGTCTACATTACTTGTGTATAATTAGCTGCTTCAATATTGAATGAATGATCTGACCCACTCAAAACAATATTTATAGTGGCCTCTCAGCTTTTTTATTATATAATACATATTATATTTACAATTCAATCACAATCATAATATAAAACAGTACAATATATAAATATAATAAATTTTTAAAATCATAATACATTCTTACATTAACATATACAAAATCACAAATAGCGGCCTCTCGGCTTTTGATATTCTATAATACATATTATATTTTTTTATGATTGTATTGTAGAAACTTTTAGGTTATTTAGGTTATGTAAATTATAAACTCAAAGGTTATATATGTAAGCTGTACCTATAGCTAACCCTATGTTCGGGCTCTATTTTGTAATCTGCGTTCTTACAAGTTTATTAATTGAACTGTTTTGAAGTTATTTTACAAGGTATATAAGAAGCTTACTTTAATTTTATTGAAAAAGAAAGAGAAACGATTTTATATCTTACCTAAGATAGGGATCAAACTCTGGTCGGTACTTACAAATTGCTTCTGTAACACATGATAGTGGTTCATACACAAAGAATCTAGCCAGTCATTTCAAATTTAACGAAATCTCCTTTTATTAATTTGAATATTAAACAGCAAGACATTATTAATTATAATTATTTAAATTCCTTAACCTATATTTCATTTATGAAGGAAAACAAGTTTTTCTTAATCTATACATGTCTGAAATAAAGTTTTTTATATTTTAGTTCATTCTTCACTGATACCATAATGATTACTCTTTATTTGTCACTTTACTCACTTGAAAATTATCCCATGTTCACTTCATTTTTTCATAATACCTCACCTCATTGTTACTCTCAACACTATTTCTGAATATACTCCATTTTGATGCCAACTTGCATCACTCCAGCCGCTGCTTTACTAAGACTGCTCGAACAAGACTCTGGACTAAGACTGCTCTACAAAGACTCTGCACTAAGACTGAGGCAGGCCATGCTTCCTTCTTGCTTGGAAGACGCTCCCGCAAATCATCATGGGAAATTTTTCTACTTTTCCATTTTATAGGGTCCGAACAGGGTTCGTGATTCGAATTGCTTTTACCTTAAGCTGCATAACTTCGAAGGTTATAGTCTATTTCATTTTACGCACACATTTTGATTCAATCTTTTTCACTGATGACATTTTATTGTCTATGAGTAATCATAAAGTTCATTTCATTGTTTGAATACATTTTACATATTTATTTTTATTATTTCTAGCTTATTATTAATTGTTTAATACTTATTATTTATTAATTGTTTAATACTTATTATTTATTAATTATTTAATTATATATTATTAATTACTGGTTGGAGAATGTCCCATGCTTACATATACAAACACCAGCTGACATCAATTCAAAGAAAAACAACTGAGTTTGACAAGGCCAATATAATTACAATTCACAAACAACTAAATGCTGATTGAATATGTAATATATTAACATATGTTGTAATAAATATAAATTAGCACCTTTTACGGTTTTAATTATAAATATTACTTTATCAAAAAAAATGAAAAAAATGAAGTTTACGAAAGTTATTTATAATTAATTTTAAACATTGCTCGGTCATTAGGGCGACAGGTGGAATTAACTCACCAATTTTGAAAACAAACATGAATTTACTTTTTATAAATATCTCGGCATGGATTCTTTTTAAGTGTAGTCCCAGTGATTCTTTGGTTGTGAATGAGAAACTCTTGTTGACTGAAATTTTAACATACATTTATTATTCACTGAACATTTTCATACAAAAACATATTATTCAAACATATTATAAAAACAAATATGAATATTAACTTAATTAATTTGCTTTATCTTCTTATTGTCTCAAAAGGAGACTGATTCAATGAATTTAAATCTTTATTTTAAATGTTGCAACAAATTACTTTTCTTTTTTTTATTTTTAAATTACTTTGAAGATCTCTGAAGGAGATTTACTTTAAATATTGAATGCTTCTAAATTTTATTTATTTATTTGTCTTAAATTATTTCCAAAAAATTAAATGATCAAACATATATATATCAAAAATTATTAAAACATAACATTATTCCTTAATCTAAAATTAACATGAGATGTTTATACCACGACATCATTTTTATATAGAAATTGTCCGTAGGTAGCCATTCAGACGTCCAGTAAGTTGCAGTTCAATTGTATCGCCGCTTTCAGGAAAGTTCATATTTCTAATGTTCACACAGCACTCTAGAAATGTTTTTTGTACAATAGTTCATAACATTTATGGTTAATAAAAGGATATTCAGTTTAGTACACGATTTTCGCCACGTGGTAAACAATCAGTTTAAGACTCACATATAAAGTACATAGGCTCTTAGTATTTTTAATCTTACAAACTCGAGTGTTCATTAAGGTTTTAATTTTAACTGTCTAGTTATTCACTTTATACCAATTGTCTCACTTTTTGTTTGTCCATTGTATGCACTAAGTCTATTAGTCTATCAACCACGTTTACATTGTCATTGAAAACACCCGTTATCACTTCTCTAACCATTTTCTACTTTGTTAATCTCTATTTGAGACTAAAAATCAAATATATTACATTTTTTAACAAAACAAGTTTCCAATTAAGACTCCACTAAAAACATCTAACCAACTCTGCTCTCCAATTACGACTCTATTAAACACGTCTAACCATCTTAACTCCTCAACCAAGAGTGATCAAAACGCATGGTGAATTTCTATATCCGGTATCAGGCTATGTTCCAATTCTCACTGTGTAAGCGATATTGGTCTCGTCTACATTTCATCTAGTCCTCTGTTCAAGTACTACGCAAATCACAATTTGTCCAATCTCATAATTTTAATCACACAAATTATTAAATTTTTTATGACTAAATTTCCTTAAAATCTATACATTATTATTTACTTGTGTTTGGAAATCTATTCTAGTTGAATTTACTTTATTTTAACCTTAAGAGCCATAAGTCATGTTTTTGACTTACGTTCCATTACCCTCTACTCAATACGATTTCCATTATAATAAATATTTTATTCAAATTAACCTTTTTTGGTATTACAATGTGGAAAGCTTGTTTTTCCTGATCATTTTGATATATATATATATATATATAAAATCTACCATTGTCTTTCTATTTATTACACAATATAACATTAACTTTCGAAATGTCCGAAAAATGGACGTTGGGATTCTACGCAGATACATGAACGTCCGTATATAAGGGCGTCTGGGAGTGAAAGGGTTAATGTTAGTTTAGGGCATTTTAACCCCGTTATGACATTTCTTTGTTTTTTACATTTAACCATGTAAGAGTAAAATAAATGGAGTTGATCCAATAAAAATTGGTAGAAGTTGTTAGTATACTATAGACCGAACTCTGTATACTGTTGGAGTATTGAACACTATTTTGATTTATAATTTCAACCTTAATAAACCATTAGATTTACATTTTAATAATTTATTGAATTAATTATAGGGAGCACTACAAAAACGAAAAGATTGTGAAAAATTAATGTTCGATCATAAAATGGAGGCTTCTCAGATGCAAGAGGTAACAAGAAGAACAGACGTGGTATCATATGCATTACTTGCTGAAATCAATCATTTTCATAATGAAAGAACGATTGAAATTCAGAAATCAATGAAGATGTTTCTTGAAGAACAAGTCAAATTCTACCAAAATGTAAGTTTTTCTAAGTATAACATTTTTTAAGTATGCTATAGTTATATTTTTAATTCAAGGGTAAAAATGTACTTTATTTACACAAATTTATATTGTTTTTGTTATAAAAATGTCGAAATCCTAACAAAAAAGAACATTAACAACTCAAATTTATTACGAAAAAAGTATTAGATATGAAAACTAAATTGTTAAACACACTTGCCCAACAATCACCAGTAAAATGAAGAGAAAAATAAAGACCTTTTTATTAACTTGTCTAGATCAGAGAAAGATACCAGAAGAAAGATGTCCCCATTTGTTCAAATATGACGACGTGAACACACATCACTAAAGACCCATTTTAATAGTTTGATTTCAAAAGCTAAATGAAGAAACTCCGATTTCAAAATTATAATTGAAATAAAAAATGTATTTATTTACAGTATGTTAAATAGAAAATTGAGAATTTTATAATTCACATCATTTAGTCATTAATAGATGTCATTAATATTATCAAATTGATTACTGTGAGGTCTATACTAATGAAAACATATCACAAAGCAACACAATTTAACTCAAATAATCTATCAATAAGAAGATTTTTATTATTCAAATTTTTATAGAATATTAAATAATAGAACCATACATTATTGTTAAAAAGGACGCAATAAAAAAGAAAAAAGGTGTCATTCAGGAACCAAAAAACCCAGGTAAAGCAAAAATTGCTGGGGAGAGGTGAGGAGGGATAATTATAGACAGCAAATAGATATTACTGATTGTACACAAGGAAACGCTAAGTGGAAACTTTATTTAAGAAAATTTAAATAAAAGAAAATCAGTTCGGGTTTTTTTACAAAAAAATAGTAAAGCAAAACAAAACTCGTGCCTTACTAGGACACGTAAAAAAACCATAAATTTTTCGTCAAAACTTAAATCACCGATTTTGAATTGTGCTACATTATTTTATACGAAATATAGATAAATAAATAGCATAGCAAATAATTTAAAATGTCATAAGAGTAAAATTATCAATTGAGAAACTTAATGTACAAAACTATTCTGAACATACTGTTTTAAGACACTCTACTAAACGTGGACCTAGTGGTTTTGTTGTTAAAAAGCATCTATTGTCTAGTAGTCAGTTATAGAAGAAAAAAATTATTTCAAGTATGCTCTCTATTCTCATCTTACAATCTTATTTCCTATTTTATATTGCTTCAATTATATAAATTGATAAGAAACATGTTTGAAAGAAGTGGAAAGTCAGCTGTTTGAGGGGAGGGAGGGAGGGAAGGAGAGAGAAATAGATAGAGGAGGAGAGAGAAAATTAGAGTGAGAAAATGAGGGGGAGAGAACCAACAGACCAATACATCTACTTACCAACACAGATAATATAGGCTTATTAAACTAAGAGAGAATAATAAGGTTGTGGAAAAACTCTTCTTATTGCCATAAAACAGTTGCAATTTAGTCACATTTTAATATCTTGCACATATAAATAGTGTAATGAGAGTAAAATTAAAAAATAATACAATTTTATTGTTGAATATGAGAAAAAAATATCATCTCTCAAGTTAAAAATAGATTATTTCTTTTTATTAGACACATGTTGAAGACAACAGGATGAATGAAGCTAGTTTATTTCCTGTCAACAGATATTTCATCTTCGAAAGCTCTGCTTTGTTACTTTTAAAGAAGGAAATTATTAACACGATAAGGCAATTAACTATTTGGCATCTGTCTCTGATCTTCCTATAATTTTGGGAGTTTTAAATTTTAACTGGTAATAATTGTAGTCTTTCTAAAAACATAAGACTACACATATTTACTACATTACTATATGCTATATACGGAGATTTTTATAAAGTGTAAGACTTTAAATAATTTATTATTAATGAATGTTGTATTATTTTGGATCTAAAATGAAGAGAGGAAACTATCAACATCAACTATGTTATCTGGTGATATTTCTTAATGCACAGATTTTTTTTGACTCGTACACACACTCTGAGACAGGATTAGGGGATTTCTCACTGCTACGTCTTTTCCCTTTTGCACACCTAACAGCTAAATAATCAAATGTGATAACTCCTTTCTATCTAAGTCTATGATTTTACTTTAAGACATTATGTTTGTTTTTTTTATTCTGATATTATATATTTAAATTTGGTATAAAATAGTTTACCATGATCTCAGATGAATTTTATTACTATTATTTACAATACTCGAGGTTTTTTATTTTATTTGGCTTGATTTTTTACTTTTATTTGACCCGAACTAAAAAATCCACAATTCCATAATTATTTGTGCGTAATCAATTATGTAATTGCTAAGAAAATATGTGAATAAAATGGGTTTGTAACCTAATTTCATACCAAAGAAAATTTGTTTTCTTTAGTTCGATCGAAAGTGTCTATTTCCCATCAATTACATATACTACACCTTTTCCCTCTTCACTGACTTCCCCTTCCGTGTTGCTCATTCCAAAACAAAAGATCGAAATTATACTCATTGTATTTCAATCTAAAATATTGAAGATAAGAGTTCAAGCTCCATTTTAAAGCTTGAGCTGATTACAGGCTCAAGTTCGTAGAAAGCTCGAACTCGGTAAAAGCTGGTGCTTGGCTTGATATACAGAGGCTCAGCTCTAATTAAAAAATCCGAGCTCACACACACCGAAAAAAATAATTAGTTCAGTAATTATTTTAAGTTTATATATGATATCAATTCTACTGCTCATGAGCGTGAGTCCTTCTATCCTGAAAAAATAAAACTATAAGTAAGTTCACTCTCTTCACATTTACTAGGCTTATAATCTTTCACTCTAAGGGACAGAACACTGTTGCCTGTTGTCCATTAAAAAAAAAATCATTGTCAAAGAGTAAAATTATTGATCGATTTATTATTTTACATAAAGCTGTTATCACTTCAAGTCAATGTGACAGAATAGAATAAGTAGTGTTTAGCCTAGTAGAAATATAAATGAGGTAGGAGATCTTGTTGGCCTTGAAGTGTTGATTTACACACATTTTATGGTCTGTAGAAGCAAAATGTAGGTACAGTTTATGACCAACTTTATAGTACAATTCTGATTCTAAAAAACAACAAACTATATAACTAGAGAAACAAAATTTTTTTTCTTCAGAAATTAAAACAAATTTTTTATTTTCAAAATAAAAAATAATTGAGTATTGTCAAATAAGAAACCAAATGTCTTATTCCCCATTTTTCAATATTTTACCAATTTTAATTCAGTTTCTACTATTGTTGTTTTATCGGCAAAATATTATTTAAACGTTTGATAAAATATTTTGTAGCTCACGATCAGATTTATTTATAAAATCACCCAATTCGATTTAGTTATTTTGTAAATACATAATTCACATCCACTGGGAATTGCACTTAACTTTAAAAGAAATGAGAACAAAATAGATTGTCTAATACGTGTCATAATTTAATAATCAATGGAACCCACTATGAAAAAATAAGCAGTACACATGCGTGTATATAGCTGTATACTATGATAATGAAAACTGTCTCTGAACCTTCTATGACATAAAATTGGATTTAACTTGACAGAAATGAATATATATATATAATTTTTTACAAATTTTTGTTAATTTCAAAATATCTCGGACATACACAGGTCCTGCCCGTAGTAATATATTACGGGGCAGGACCCGTGTAAGTCCTAGATATTTTGAAATTAACAAAAATTTGTAAAAAATAATTTTTTTAAGGCAGCATGAGTACTTGTACGGATGTAGGGGGGAAAATGACAAGTTCAAGGGAGATGAATGTTATCTGCAAAGATGACTGTTGAACTTGGACAAGTCTATAAATGTAAAATAACTCAGTCTCAAATTAATAAAATTTAAGGAAATACCAGGATTCAGGAATTTATGAATTGAATTTTTCCTGGTGAAATACATTAAGCTAAATGCGTATGTACTAACCATCTAATTCTCAAATCATAATAGCAAAGTGTGTTTACGTATTTAAAGATTGAAGTTAAGGGAAAATTTCAAATTTGCTCAATAGACATAAAGTTATTTTTGGTTTTGCAGAAGTAGACCAAAAATAAATGTTGTATAGTGTATTAATAAATTTGGCATATTTTATAAAATAGCTAAGATGACAAAGTTCATATGTCAATAAAATATATTTATAAAAATAAAGTTTGATGAAAATAAAGTAATACAATTTTAAATATTAATTAAATATTATTAAAGTGGAAGGGTGAGAGTTTTCACAACTTTTTGTTAAATAAAAAGGCAAATGTAAGTTTAAAATATATTACTATTAAAGTGAGGTTAAGAATAAGTAAAAATGTAAAATAAAACCATTATATTCAATAAATTTCGGAAAGTTAATTAAAAATAAAAAATCAGAAAACTAGAAATTATAAGTTCCATATAAACAAAAGACCAGCAAACAACATGAAACGGCGGCTAGTATTTCTACGTCATATCAAAATTAAATTACAGAAGTCGTATTATTTTAAACATTCAAATGTATAAATTAATGAAATTATCACGTATCGCTACAACCGAGGAATCTGACAAATGAATTAGCAAATTAGCTTCATTGGGGATTTCCGGCTACCAAAAGGCGAATTTTGCTGACACGAGAAGATAACTACAAAGGAAAATGCACGAACGAACCTAGGACTTCAGGAGAACATCTGTATTAACCAATCCCAATCCCACAGGAAGACAGCTTTAACGTAGCAGCACAACAAAAGGAACTCAGCACGCAGTTTTCATCTTTAACCGACTGCCACACCTGGTGTCATTAACACTATCAAGTTGGTCAAGGCGAGCGTACCTAAGGTCTGTGTAAAGCCAGCTTACGTTTTTTCCTAAATTAAATTTGGCTGAGTAAAATCATTTAAATTTATTTTATATACTGGGGTAGATAGGATAGTGAATTATTTGATTTCTTGAAATTTTATTTATCGTAAAAATTATAAAAAATTAATTAAAAAATGAAATGAAATACGGTATTACATAAAGTAAAGTTAAATTCAAAAAATAATATTATAATAATTAAAAAAATAACTAAAGCCATATAAAAGAAAATAAGATAAATTGTGTATAAACAAGGGTTATTTAAAATAATAATTGTTCTGCCTAATTAATAATGTATCATTCAAAGTAAAATTAAGTTGATATAATTTCGTATTTGGATAAGATCCCAAAGATAAATTTTGTTTTTATTTGTTTGATTTTTAATTTTGAAGTTTGAATAAATTCTTGGTTTGTATTTCTAAGTACAGACATTTTTGAGTTATAATTTACCCGTTATATGAATATACAATCACAATGTTTCTATTATTTAGTATTATCATAGTGTTTAATTATAAAAATATTCAAAGCACAAGTAAATTAAGGTATAAGGTCAGTTCTAGTTTATTCTCAGCTCAGAGGTATATTAAAAGTAACATTAAAGTTATTATTTTTGAGCTGAGCATATTAAATAGTAAATATAAATTTGATAACTGGAAGTTTGTTGTTGAAAGAGTTTTAGTCAGGATATTTAGACAACTAAATATACGGCAACCAGTTGAATCACCTAGGTCAAACAAAATAGATAGCCTAATACTTCCAGTATGTGATTGTAACTTATTTTACAATAAATTAAATATAATATTAAAGTCATAGTTTCCAAGAAGGTTGAGAAACTTCAATCGTTGTAAAATTGAGGCCCAATGTTGGGCAAACTATGTTTACTGTAAATTTGAAATTCCATTTAAGCTGTTCACTTTAATCGTTGTAAAATAAATAATATATATATATATATATATATATATATATATATATATATATATATATATATATATGATGTCACAATTGATAAACATCGAGCATACAATGTGTTTTTCAAAGCACTCACAATTGATGTGAACCAAGTAGGATTGTTGTCAAAAAGTATCTATGGTTGTCTGTTAAAACATGTATACCTATATATTTGACATACTATGGGATGCTAGGGAATGAGTGATAGAAATACATTAAAGTCGAAAATACACTGACTTACAGTTTACGAGTCATGAACAAAATACAAGGCTTCAAAAATATATACTGTTACCAGTTGATCTGAGATGTATTGACAATTCTAAAACATTTAGATATCAATTAAAAGTACAGTATGGCTATTGAGTATTCATTGGAGGAATATTTGACACAATTAACTAATGATGTTTCAATACTTATATTTTTAATAATTACTGAAGAATTTATATGTACATGTATACTGTTGATGTAGGGTCAATTTATGAATTTGATTTTGTAATTTTAATATACTGTATTAATGTGTGACTTAGTTCTTAACTGATTACTTCAAGTAACTATTATAAATAAATAGGATACTATGAAATTTGATTAGACCTTAATATCAAACACGACAGAATATACACCTTTCCGTTTCTTCTATAGACCTCTAAGTCCCAAGCTGTTGTATAAACATGTTACATATGATTTCTTTAATTTTTCTTCTTTTGCTTTCCTGTACGGGCGTAAGGTATGTAGTGTCCACCCACTTTTCTTATTTCTTTCTGTCTCATCATTCCCTGCATCTGCTATAATGTTTTGCTGCACTAGTTTCCCAGTTTTACAATACCATTTTTTTCATGTAGTTCTCGATCTACCTCTTCCTCTCTTCCCCTCAACTTTAACTTCCAGCATGTACTTAACTTTTCTTTCTTGTACCAATCTATACACATGTCCATACTATTTCAAATGTTTATCTTCAGTTATACTATTTAATGTTGTTTTGTACAAGCTCCCCTTTGTATTTTTCATTCCTTGTCTTATCTTTTCTCGTCTTATTGATCCCTTTCCTGAGGTACTTCATTTCACTTGACTGAATCTCATTTAAAAGCCTGTCTTGGAGAGATTAGCTTTCTAATCCATAGAGGAAGGTTTGAACAAGGACATAAGGGTGCATTTCACCTCTTTTTTCCCTCATTATTGCTTTATTTAATTGATAATAGACAGTATTTGCATTTCTATTTAGTATTACCTCATCAAACTTGCCATAATTTTTTATAAGAACTCCCAGATACTCATAGACCTCTACTTGCTTAAGTTCTTCTTAATAAAATTAATTGCAATGTTCTGTTCAGCTTCTTTTGTTACTCTTTATCTTAACTTTTTCTTCATATTTATTTTCTTTCTAGTTCTTCTTCCCATTCTATTATTGCTGCTTGCTGAATGTAAATTTTTCAAACTGTCTGCCACTAAAACCATATCATCAGCATATACAATCTCTCAGAAAAACTGATCTCATATTTCAAAGTCCTATTTAAGTTTTTGGTGTTCCTCTTTTATAATATTTAATTATCTCATCCATAAAAGTATGGACAATAGTGTAGGCTATTACCCTGCCTTATTCATTTATATATTTTCAATTCATCAGATAACTGTCTGACTAATCCTATAGCTCCATGAAAAACATTTTGTATTGTAGGAATATATTACAGTACTTACATTTTGTCTTGTCATTTTGTTATTTTTGATTTTAAGCATTTTGGAAACTTTGTTCCATCATCAGATATATAAATCGTGAGAAGTTGTTACTACATTAATATAAAATACAAACATTAACAAACAAAATAGATCATTGGTTACACACACACACACACATGCACACACGTGCGCACGTTGTGGGTACACAGTACACACTACGGTGTTACCAGGCGATTGAAATTATTAATATTGGAACCAAATGGTAACAATGTTTAAAAAAAAAAAAAAGACAAATTTCGTTAACAAAAACAAAATATATTTAATTTAAATTTGAGTTTAAGGATCAGATTTGACCATTCACAATTAATTTGTTTTAAAAGAAAATTACAGAGTTTTTTTTATTTTGTTGAAAAGAATTTATATAAGAAATTTAAGTTTTTGGATATATATATATGCATATATAAAAAAAAGGTGAAAATTGTATATTAATTAACAAGTTTTGTGTTATCCAATGCTTAGTCTAAACATACACACAAATATATACTTATACATATATAGAAGCACATTTTACAAATAGATGGATGTTATACTATTTTCCATTTAAAAAAGAACAAATTCATTATATATATATAAATTAATTTTGATTTGTAAAATATTGATATATTGAAAAAAATTTAAATTAAAAAAAAGAAATATTGAAATATTTTAAATATTGACGTCAATATGTTTTATTTTATTAATTTTGAAAAATAACCCCTTTGGGGTCGTGAAGGCCGAAATGTTTGCATGCATCACCACCCAAGTTTAATTATTTTATAAATTAGTACACATTATTATACAGGGTGTATCAGAGCGGGTGGCCGGCTTGTATAGCATTGAAACGAGTATACTTAGACATTTAGTTTAAACTGATAACCCCCTATTTCGACCCCAAGGAATTCAGGGAAAATGTTTTCAACCCTCTAAAATGCCCCAAAATGGTATTTTGTGGGGGTGGGGGTTGGTTTTTGGGAAATTTTCAAATGTAAAGGTAGGTCGTGTTGTACCTCATTTTAAAGGTCTCGGTACACTGATCATTAAAAACAAATTGTTTTCATTTATCTTGCACCGTCAATACAGGGTGGCCTGAAACATCATAAAAACTTAAGTTTACACATCTTTTTACATCTGTCATAAACATTTGTTTTAACAGCTACAATTTTTAAAGTACATTGACAAAGATGTGACCTTTCAAACAATACCTAATTTTGGTAGGTTTTCTCACATTTTTAGCAGGTTTCAAAATTTACAACTTTTAGAAGTTTTAAAGGTCAATATCTCAAAATTTTCAAATTGCAATGTGAGTCATCTTACATATCAAATTGAAGCCCTTACAATTATCAACATTTTTCATATTTTAATTTTTTTCATTTCTCTATTGGCTTAAAATTTACAGAAAAATATTGTTTTTCTTAGAATTACTGAGTTTTTGTGTACGTTATAAGTAGGCTTAAAAAATAACTGCTCACCGGTTAATTCCCTGGAACAGCTTAAAGGTGTTCAAATTGTCGTCCATTTTGTCCCATACACAAATCAAAACGGGTTGGAAAGGAATCAACTGCTCGCAGTACTTCCTCTGTGTTTATCGACCCCACTGCATTTCGTCTCTTGTAGTAGGCCGATTTCTGTACACAATTTCTTTGAGTCTTCCCCATAAATAGAAATCCATACATGTTAGATCAGGAGACCATGGAGGAAAGTTTGTTGGGCCTCGTTTTCCTATTCATCACCCAGGAAATTGCTGGTCCAAAGTTTGACGAACTGCAATTGCATAGTGTGCAGGCGCATCATCATGTAAGAACCACATAGTATTTCTAATTTCTTGTGGAACTTGTTGTAGCAAATTAGGTAAGATTTCTAACAAAAAATTATTGTACATATTTCCATTCAAATTACCTTCGAAGAAATGAGGCCCAAAATTTTTTTTTAAAAATTTCTTTCAAAATTCTCCATACAGACATTGGGCTAATTCCGGATATTGGGTACTAAACACTTGGTGTGGAATCATAGGTAATAGAATAATCGGGCCTCATTTCTTCGAAGGTCCGATTATTAAATTATTAACAATAAATTATTAACAATTATGAAAAATGTTGATAATTGTAAGGGCTTCAATTTGATATGTAAGATGACCCACATTGCAATTTGAAAATTTTGAGATATTGACCTTTAAAACTTCTAAAAGTTGTAAATTTTGAAACCTGCTAAAAATGTGAGAAAACCTACCAAAATTAGGTATTGTTTGAAAGGTCACATCTTTGTCAATGTACTTTAAAAATTGTAGCTGTTAAAACAAATGTTTATGACAGATGTAAAAAGATGTGTAAACTTAAGTTTTTATGATGTTTCGGGCCACCCTGTATTGACGGTGCAAGATAAATGAAAACAATTTGTTTTTAATGATCAGTGTACCGAAACCTTTAAAATGAGGTACAACACGACCTACCTTTACATTTGAAAATTTCCCAAAAACCAACCCCCACCCCCACAAAATACCCTTTTGGGGCATTTTAGAGGGTTGAAAACATTTTCCCTGAATTCCTTGGGGTCGAAATAGGGGGTTATCAGTTTAAACTAAATGTCTAAGTATACTCGTTTCAATGCTATACAAGCCGGCCACCCGCTCTGATACACCCTGTATATATAGTAAAAGACATATTATCGTACAGAGTTCAGTTCTAAATATTATTTTCTGAAGAATAAATTCACAATATAAGTTCGTTTTCCTTTTTAAACAACTGTTATTTTTGAGTGCACTTAGTGAAGATTGAAAATAGTTTTTTTTTAAACATGTCTGCAATTGCGAGGTAGAGCAGTCTCAAATAGATCTCCAATTATTCCTGACAAACTCCGACCAGCTTTTTTGCTAAGCAAAAAGACACGTCGAATAGAGATTAATACAAGCTTATACAGGTTATTGCACAAGTCTTTTTCATTAAAAATGTTTTGTTGTTTAATCAAAAATGAAAGGAAAATTATCAGAATTACAGAAGTCCAGAAAAGATTATAATTAAGTTTTTCTTCGATATTAATAAAGAATCGTATATAAATATCTTGATCTTTGTTTGAGATAAAGAATTGTAACAACAGTTAGAAAAAAAAATTTTTAAAAGCAAAGATTCTAGTTCAGAAAAAACATTTTTCTACTGAGTATTTTGATACAATTTAATACTCAATACTTTGACTATTTAATACTTAATACTTTGACTGTTTAATACTTAATACTTTGGCTGTTTAAGTTTACAGTTAGATTTTGTAAATTGTCCTTTAAATGAAAGAAAGCTTTTTTTTACAAGTTATTAACTCTCAATAAGAATCTTTGAATAATTAAAAGGAAAATATGAAACACATATATCAGTAATCAAAACTTAAAATATTAACAATCTTACTGTATGGTCAAATCTAAAGTAGACATACCTGGTAATTATTGAAATTTTTGAAAATGAGCCATGTGCCGATGAAAATTGCACTTTGTTGTGTATGTCATAAAAGAAAACTCACTAGCACTTTATTATAGATGGTGACATTTATAATTTAGAAAAGATTACATTTATACTTCAGAAACAAGATGACATGTATAATTTAGAACCAAAAAGCACTGAAGGAATTGTCCAGAAAAGAATTTAATTAAATTTTGAGACTACATTTTTAAGAGGCTGAACTGAAATGAATGAGCTAGAAACTACTTGATTCTAGCGTGTGTAGAAGAGGGGGTGAAGAGGTATGTCGTATGATGTTGAATTATTATATTCGCCAGCAGGTTTCAGCACCGGACGGATGCGATATGGTAAGGCGGAGAGGCAGGTAGAAGGTTGATAAGGGCACGGCAAGTAGAATTGTCGATAAACAAGTACAGATTTATATTGAGTTCTGAATGACGTTACAACGGGATCTAAGGAATGACTGAGATTCGGGATATATAAATAATGTTTTTTTTCAGACATTACTTCTTACCTTAAATATCCATAGCTTTGTTGTACAACAAGTTTGGTAGGAAGTTAAAGTAATGGTTTAATAAGCAATTTGAATTGTTTTTTAGTGCTTTATATAGTTACTATTTTTTATAGTTCATCTTGGTTCAACTCTGTTCCATCTTCAGAGTTTTTTCAATCACTTTATATCATTAATACAAATAAGCATTAAAATTCAACAAACATCACGAACAATATAATACATTTCCTTGAGTTGTCCTAGGACATTGATACAGTACACATCCTTTGTGTTGTGCTGTGTTATGTGTCGTCTGTGAAATTTATTGTTCGTGATGTTTGTTGAATTTTAATGTTTTAATGTATTAACGATATCAAGCGAGTGAAAAAAACTTTGAAGATGGAACAGACGTATTGAAACACGTTAGTTGTAACACCAAGAAAGAAGTTACGTGGCGGAATATACTTAAGGTTAATCATTGTTATTTCAAAAAATAAATTACAATAATTTGTAATAACAGATAACAATTTAACATAAATCAGTATAAATTAATTCTTCAGCTTGAAATTGGTTTTAAAGGAAGTTAATCACTATCATAATACTTCACAGTTTAATAAGAAATCTAATTATGATACAAAAACAATGACTCTTGACAACAGCTATTTCATTGTTGAATATTTTATTAGTAATTATTAAAATATCAGCTAATTAAGATTATTAGTATCTTACAGCTAATTTAGTTTAAAAGTAATTTCACTTGAAATAAGTCATTTTCTTGTTCTTAGTCATTTTATTTTTGTTAACTGTTTTGAATTTAAATAATTTAAAAAAATTTAAATAATTAATCATCTTATTATTTGTTGGCTTGCAAACTTGTTTTTCAGTCTGAGGTTGCTTATTTTCTTAAAGTTATTTCATTGCTCTAATTATGTTAATTAACAAAGTTTAGGACGTTAATTACAATTAGTATTTTTTTAATCATATTTTAAAAGGAAACTTTTAAAGTTGTAAAAGAATTATAGTAATATGGGATGCGTTTTTATTATTTTGACCTACGATTTTGCGTGTTCGCTCATTTGACTGACAATAACTTAAAAACCTATTTAGATATTCAAAAACGGATTTCAAACTCACCAAAAAGTGGTTCTTTTATGGCTGTGAACAACTGCATTTATTTCCATCTTATAAGATTAGTACATTTTGAGAATTAAGTTGTTTCCAGACTTTTCAAGTACCCTGTATATATTTGCTTTTACTGCATTTGTGTACTGGTTTGCATTTTTTTACAAAGTTTGTATATTTATGATTATTATGCATTAAATGTTGAACATCATTAAATTTTGTCATATGTTAATAAGGCTAGATGTCCTTTAAACCTTTTTTGAAGGACCTCTCTGTTTTGCCTATGTAAAAACTATTACATTCATCGTATGTTATCTTAAAGACCTATCTCCCGTACTTGAGTCTATGGGCCTTATACTATTAAGATAGAGGATACTATGGAACAAGTTCTTGGTATGGATGGACATTGTTACATTTATTTTATTGAGGTGTTGGTTAAGATGTTCTGTATTGAATACAATCTTAACTTGAGTTTTAAATTGTGTTTAAGTACATTTTTCTACACCAAGGCTTTCCACAAATATTTTTGAGGCAATGAATCAAAGCTTGTGATCTAACAATCAATGAAAAATAATGTTTCTTTAATTCAGTTGTATGATTTCAGATCGTAACAAAGTTGCAAGTTGCACTGTCTAAATTTGAAGATTGAATCTTTGCAAGGTATTTTGAAAAATCACATCATTCATCCTTATGTTTATGCATAATATATAGTTATTTATTTGCAGTTTATTATTATTTTTAATTATGGACACTTTGATTATAATGGTATTACAAACTTTATTGTTAATTTAAGCATAATATTGATAGCATTTTTTATTTATATTATTATATTGTGTGTGGGGGGGGGGGTTGTAGTATGAAATAGTCATGTAGGCACATAAAATTATTATGTAATACTTGTTTAATTGGGCTAAATAGATATTCCTTGATAGATTTTTTGTGGATAGTAGATATACAGATTATTTCAGTATTGTATATGGATATCCATATCCATGTTGATATAAAAACAATACTAAAGTAAGTTTGTTTATTTATTATCTACTGAGAACTTAATAAATAATTATTATATAAGTAAATATAATAAGCATGAAAGGTTCCAAAAAACATTCATCATAAATTATAATAATGTAAATGCAGGGATTGGCAAGGCCCAGTAATTCTAGCTCACTACAGCTTGGGCTTGGGAATTACTAAAATTGTGAAGATTCAAATCTAAGCTGGTGTTGAAATACTACTCCTCCCTCCTCATAAGTCTGACATAAATTAACGACATTAAACCATAACAAAATAATTATGGAACTTAAATATTGTAATAGCATAAAAGTGATTTAAAAACTGTAAATAATGAAGACAACTTGCCAATAAACATAAATAAGTATTCATATGTGACATTAGTATAAGAAAGAATTGTATAAAATAATTAACTTGAGATTATATTATGCGTTTGCTTGTGCAAAGCTATTACGTACTTCAAGAAATGTGTATTATATCTTAAGATCATCATCTTTTGATGTTTTCTCCTCGGCGGATCATCTGGCACAATCTCTTCTTTCCATTTCATCTCTCCACACCTGCTCCTCCTCCACCAGTCTCCAGTCTACTCTCCTTGCTTGCATATCCTCTCTTGATCTTGAACTTTCCTATAGGTCTTCATCCCTTTTCTATTCTCTCTAATGCTCTTTTACACATTGTTATTTCCTCCTACCCTCATTACATGGCCAAACCATTACTAATATTTCCTCTTGATACCTATTGATACTAATATTTTCACCTATTGCCTATACCAAATATCTTCATTCCTTATTCTAGCCCTTCTTATAACTTTTTCTATTCCTCTAAAAAAATCCCATCTCTGTCACCAATAGTCTGCTCAGATTTTTCTTCGTCTATGTCCATGTCTCTGACCCATATGTTAAAATTGGTTGATAGCAGACTTTATACATCATTGTTTTAGATCCTTTTCGTATATTCCATCACTATATTATACCCTTCGCCATGTTAAAACTGGCCACTCTTCAATATCCCTTGTCCTATCTCCTATTGTATCTTACTGTTGGTGGGATTTTGCTTCCTAAATAATTGAATTCATCTTACGATAAGAACTTATATGTGCATATTAAGAATGCCATACAATCCTTTTCTTTATTTTTCTTCTACAGTAAATATTGAAGTAATTGAACCTTTTTGTGAATATTAGGTTACTTGAGGTGGAATTTTAGAACCAACATTGTGTTCCTTTCCTATTTTCCCGCTCACAGTGTTCTGACAGTGCCATTTTCGATTAAGAAACGTTCTATAATCTGTGTCTACTAGGAAAGGATCATTTAATTTTAGAGTGTCTTTATACCATGTTAATTGACACATTTTCCATATTGTTCAAACCTTCTTTTTATATATGTAGTGAAAAATGAGAGCTCCTGAAATAAAATGTTTTAAGTATCGGTATCTAGGTTCTAGGCAGTGTTTGAAATTAACAGTTGTAAGTTACTCACTTACGATCATTTTTTAAGTGCAACCCATTTATAATTCTAGTTGTGATTGTCGCAACTACAACTTTAGTCAATTTTTTCTTCTATTTAAACTTTCCTAACAGTTGGAGTAATATAGTAAAGCAAATGGCAAGCTCCTGGAAGTAGAAGTAGGTAGTGAATGTGTTTATAAATGGAGGAGAATATAGAGAGGAAATGACTTTCTATACATGTAGAACTGGGAAAGAAAGTGTTATGTGTGGGGCAATATGAATTATTACTTTTATCCCCCCCCCCTCCTATCCTTAGGTCGATAGTATTATAAACCGCCATTTCGTTTATCTACATAGCATGTACAGTATTTCATTTAAAAAAAATATATGTTGCAGTACTGTTTCATTGTTTCCTTGATGTTTCAAAATGTGTTTGTAACTAGTAAGTTACTTATACTTTGTTTCATATCCTATTTAAAAAATAGTACTACAAAATAATTTCTGAATATTCTTTGATTGCTGTGAACAAATCTTTCTGTTTTCACTAATATATGAGTATTGTATAAATAATCTAAAATCTTGTTTAACTTGGAAAGTGGTCCTTGGTATTACCTAGTAGTACACAAATAGGAAAACACACAATAAAACAGTAACGTTCTGAAATATTTCGTAAACACTGTTCACTTTCTCAATCAGTAGACAGTAAAAAAAAAAAGTGTCTTTTTAGAAAGCTTTTTTATTTTAGGCCGTGGTAGGTTTTCTTGAAGTGAGTTGGCTTTCTGCAGTGTTTTATATGTTTCTGATATAAGATGAAGATATTTTAAAATCAATAATTTGTGTGTAGAGATTAGATATGCGGTTAACTTATATTGTTCTTCTTTGTAGAAATGTAAGACTTTCGATATAGCTAAAAAGGAATTTTCCTTGAAATTCTAAAATCTTAAATAATAGGCTATATGCCCTATTGAACTCTAACCTAATCTAAAATCTTGGAACTTGTAAAAATATAAATTTGTAATTTTAGCTAAATAAATTAGATATTAACAATGGTGAAAACATAAACAATGCTCTTGAATAATAGTTTCACAAATAAACTCATAGATAATCCTCTCTATTTTGTTCATTGAAGTGTCATGTTTATTGATCTTTAGTACAAATTTGTTTCTTGATCTGTGAAAGGTACTTCTTTGTTAACCAACCATTGAGTGTAGGATAGTAGGATAGGGAGTAGCTCATTTTTTTTTTTTATTTAAGATTAAATTATATTTATCAATTTAGGAAACAAATTAGGTTAAAATATTCAGTTTATAAATCTTTTAGATTAGAGTCTAGATTTTTTTTTTGTTTAATTTCAAACACCTGTTCTAGGGGTTACCTTTAACTTACATAATAGAGAAATAATTTAACAATATAGATTTAGGCTATAATGGATTTATTACTTGAAGATGATTTTATCAGATCCTTAGACCAATTATCATGATTTAGTTGATAATGGGCTAAACTTAAAGAAACCCAGTATGCAAATTTTATGAATAAATTTTGTGATGGATGTTTTCTCCAACTTTCCTCTTGCCAATGCCTGTCAACCTGATTAATTGTTACCTTTAAAAAAAAGAAGAAAAACAGGATAAAATAAAAACCCCTAGCTCTTAACACTCTATTAGCATCAGGATCAGAAGATAACAATAGTTTATCTAGAGAGACCTGATAGGAAAGATGAAAGAGAGAGATCTAATCCAAGACCATGAAAAAAAAAGGTGTAGATTCAGCTAAGTCCCTTGGGTTTGCCATACCCATACTTACTATAAGTGAGTTTCTAAACGTCGTACAATCCTGCTTTCACACTATAAGGAGAGTTAACTGGAGCCCCATCAATCCTACTTCAACATGGCAAGGAGAGTTAATTGGTGGCCTTCAACCCTTCTTAATCACTACAAAGTGAGTTAACTAGTGGCCTACAAACCTGTTTCATCACTACAAAGTAAGTTAACTAGTGGCCTACAAACCTGTTTCATCACTACAAAGTCAGTTAACTAGTGGCCTATAAACCTGCTTCCCAAAAGGAGAGTTAATTAGAGGCCCATTAAACCTGTTTTAATACCATAAGGAGAGTTAATGTTAAACCCCATTAATAGTGTTTCAAAATCATAAGGAGAGTTAACTGGTGGCCATCAATACTTTTTCATTACCACAAAGTAAGTTAACATGCAGCCTCCAAACCTGCTTCAACACCATAAGGAGAGTTAGCTGGAGGCCCATCAATCCTGTTTCAGTACCATAAGGAGAGTTAACTGGAGGCTCATCAATCCTGTTTCAGTACCATAAGGAGAGTACATAAAACAGGCGCATTTATCTGTAGGCGCATTAATCCTGCTTCAACATTGCAAAGAGACTTAACTGATGGCCCTCATCTCTTCTTCAATACTACAAAGTAAGTTAACTAGTGGCTTATTAACACCATAAGTAATTTCATAAAGAGAGTCAACTGTAGACTCATTAATCCTGCTTTAACATCACAAGGAGAGTTAACTGCTGACCCTCAACCCGTCATCATCACCACAAAGTGAGTTTTCTAGCAGCCTACAATCCGAAAGAGATATTCACTTGAAACACAACATTTGTTAATGTTCTGTTTGAAGAATTTGTCTTGTCGGTTGTAGTCCAGTGCCAAGAATATAATTATGTGTACACATAACTACTGAGGATGATGATTTAGTTATTGAAACGTCAACTTGGATATTTAAAGTGTATATTGTGGAAAATTGTGTTTTTTTTTGTTTGGTGACCATAGGGATACTTAATTGGTAAGCACTAACCTGCTTCAACACCACAAGGTGAATTAATGATAGCCCTTCAACACCATAAAGTGAGTTAACTGATGGTCCTTCAACACAACAAGATGAGTTAACTGGTTGTCCTTTAAAGTACAAGTCAAGTTAGTTAGTTGGTGAACCTTGAGCACCATAAGGGCGGTTAAAAAATGGTTTCCCCAATCTCTTGACAATAATATATAAAATATGTAATTATTCTATAAAATGAAGTTTTGTTATTTTAATTGACTTTTAAACATAAAGAATTTAAGAAATTGCTCAGCTAAGGGTGCCAGGAAGCTTAAAGCTTACCAATTTTGAAAAAAATAGAGAAAATTTAATTTACAGTCTCTTGAGGTCAAAGGTTCTTTTTAAGAGGTACTTTGCAATGGGTGATGATTAAGAGATTCAAAGTCTTATTCTGCTGAATTTGTACATAAAATACTTATTAAAATGATAATTCATATTACAAATAAAATCAGAAATATAAATGATAATATATATTCTATTATTAAATATTGGTTAAAAAACTCTTTTATCTGAGTCGTCTTCTTTATATTGAAATCACAAAGTTATGTTTTATGTATTTCTTACTTTGCATTTTAATATTGCAACAAAAAGAATTTAAATTATTGAAAGAGAAATATTCTGTGTCTCTAAAGGAGACTTATTTATATAAAAAAATTAGTTATTTTGAATTTATCTTGAAAAATATAAAAACACAAATACATCTAGCAAAATCATACTCTTTTCATAATACACATAATTAAAATAATGAATTGTTTATGATGTCTATACCACGACATCTATATAAAAAAAATATATTCGTAGAGATGAATCCTGGTGTCCAGTGATTCCATGGATGTCTCCAAACCGCAGTCCCTCCAATGCTCGCACAGACTCCAACTTCTGATACACAATGACATGAAAATCCCTTATAAGGATTTGACAAAATGTTCATTATATTTTAAAACAGTTCTGCATTGTTTATTTAGAAAATCATAAAAAAACTGGGACATAACACTTCTCTAAATTGTTCTGAAGAAAATATTTTTTATATTGACTCACACAATAGTCTTACTTATTTCAAAAGTTCTCTGTCCGCTCTGATTAATGTCCAAAAGCAAAAGTATTTATTTTAATATGTTTATAACCAAACATAACCAAACATTTAGTTTAATATGTTCTACAACCAAACACATGTTCAAATTCTCACTTTTCATTGTTCTATCAAATTTCCCATCAGACCACCTACATCCTATCAGATTGACCGTTCCCTTCCAACTGAACTCCTTCCTTGCATTTCAAACTAAGCGTCTACTTACAGATCTACTAACACAGCATATTTCAATTAATTACGTCCATACACGCACTTATATAAATATATACCAAAACATTGATTATAAAGTTTTGGTATATTACAATATTTTACAATATTATCTTCTTGGATGCTTTTAGTTAAAAATTTACAGCTTTTAAATTAATTTACAGCATTTTTCCCATGCTCCAACAACCAATCAAAATCTTTGACCTATTGTGCTTGGTCCAATCACATATCTTCTTTAAAACTATACAATACTCAAATATTCCACATATTACAAATATAACAAAGTTTGGGATTGTATGATAGTCTTAATATTGTTATATTAATTTAGTTAAATATCTAGTGAGATAAAAAAACAACAAAACAACATGGTGTCTGCATATAATGATTTTTCATGTCGGGGGAGGGGGGGTGTCAAAGAAAACCAACTAGTTATGTTCGGGTCAAGTACCACAAGACAAGCACTGTTAAGTTGTAAATCATCTATTACTACCATTGTGGATTATGATTTATTATTGAAAACTTCATGGTTTCATGTTTACTATCAATTTTCTATAAAAATATGTAGTAATAAAAGTCTTATTAAATAATTTCAGTTTGAATTTGAGATTCATGTGTCGTGAATAATTATTTTGAAATTTAATGATCAATCTTTATTGTTTTTATACGCTTTATTTGTTGATTAAAATCCGATTTCTCTAAATTTAAGCAGCACAGATTTCAAACACTTTATTTCATTATACACTCGAAAACTGTTGGTTGTTTTTGTAACCTGACCTAAAGATCAGATATTGGAATGTCAAAAAATTCCAGACACCCTTTAATACAACCAATGAACTTAAACTACTGTTTTCATTGATATCCAGGTTGCTTTGTTGAAGGTGTAGGGGCCAAGCCTAGTCAATAGTTAAAGCCTTGTAGATAAACATGATAAATACATTTGTTCATAATTTAAATATACTATAATTTTATTGTAAATTGTTGAATATTAAGATATTCAAAGAATCATGGTGAAATATGGATAAACAAATTTTAGTTTACATAAATAATGTGTTATATTATAAATAAATATTGAGCTTGACTTGTGAGATGTTTTAAATAAAAATAAAACTTGAACACAATTTCTCACAATCTTCAGTGATGCATGAGCTACAATAATCAAACTATAAATTAGGTGACATTGTTGCTGAAACACATTTGATTTAATAAACATGTTTGTGAGAAATTGTGTTTAAGTTATATTTTAAAATATCGTATTATACGAGGTGCAATTCAAAAATTCCCGGAATGCATTTATTTAAAAATATACATACAAAATAAAATTTAATTGTCAACCAGATTCTTCTAAGTAGTCCCTTTCAGAGGTAATACACCATCCCAGCAATATTTCAATGCTTCGAAGCACCTCTGTAAGTCACTTTGTCATTGTGTCCAAGACATTAACCAGTTCTTTACTGGATATCCTCTATCATGTCAAACCTTCATCCCTTGAGTCATATCTTTAGCTTAAGAAATTTAAAAAAGTCACATGGTGTACGGAGGATGTGGATAACAGTAAAGTTCATAGAGGCCACAATCAGAGATGTGCAATCTGGTGCATTGTCACGACGAAAAACAAATGACTTGTCAGCTCACATCTGACGACTTGTTCAGAGAATTCGATTTAGCAGACGTCTTAGAACTTCCCTGTGGAATCCTCCATTCACTCTTGTCTTTGTAGATAACACCCTTCACATCAAAAAAATAAATGAGCATTGTCAAACTTGTTGAGCTTTTTCGGGTCTTGAGGAATTTGTTGATTTCCACTGGGACAGTTACTGTTTTGTTTCAGGGTCATACCCTTAAACCCATGATTCAATAACTATTACAATGTTTGAAATAAAATTCGGGTTAGCTCCATAACGAGTTTTCAACTTTATGTACACTTGAATTCAATTTTGTATTTGGTCTTCCGTATACTAACTTGGCATCAATTTGATGCATTCCCAGATCCTCCATCAAACTTTGCTGACAAGTTCTGTCACATAATGACAAACATAAAGCTTCACAGAGATCACTAATGGTCCGTCGACGACCTTCAAGAATATTTTCGCAAACACAAGCAATGTTTTCATTATGACTCTCTGAAGATGGCTGTCCTGATCGTTCATCATCTTCAACTGACATTCTACTCTTTTAAATCTTTTTGAACTATTCATAGATTTGTGTTTCACCTATTGGAAATTCTCCATACACTTTTTTCAACATTTCATGAGTTTCTTATGCCATTTTCTCACTTTAAACAAAATTTAACACAAACTCTTTGCTCTTTCAAATCACTAGTTTTCAAAAATGATCGATTACACAAACAGAATATAAATGAGCACTGCAACTAACAAAACACTGGCACTGCTTATCTAATGATGGATACAGTTCCCAAGACTAACTAGAGAACTATCTAGTGGTGATTCATTTAACTAACTCTTCCCACCTACAGAAACACCCATTCTAGGAACTTTTGGATTGCACCTAGTAATTCTCATTATTGCGTCAATTATAATTTGAATAAAATTAACAGTTTAGGAACTATATTGTATTGTAATTATTTATTGTCACTATTGTGTATTTATAATAAGCAATTATTTAGATTTAGATTTCACTGCTTAATATGTATATTTTGTGAAAGAGGCTTTTCATTGTATAAGATATCCTTTATTGTTAAAACTGCATATATTGAATAATTCATAGAATTTTATAAGTAAAAGCTCTTATTTTATAAAAGTATTCAGGATTTATAAATTATACTTGATTTGGATGAACATAGAATTATGCAATTTTTATTTGATTAAAAGTTTATATGAAGTGCATGAATATTTGTATTGTTCCAGAACTATTACTTACTTGTTATGTACAATATACCTCGTGTCCCAGAAGTCCCATTAAAAAATTTTCTTGTGTCTCTCTAAAATTCAAACGAGTATAACCAACAATCATGCTTTTGGGAAATTGTATAGAGCTATAGAAGCTAATTTTTGTTGTTTGGCAATTCTGTGTTAATCCTGAATTTGACTTTTTATTGGCAACTCAAAAATTGTAAACCCTCATCAAGTGATATATAATTTTAAAAGGAATTATGAACAGAAAAAAAAGTACACAAACCAAAGGTTGCATCTATCTAAAGTTTTCCTTTGTTTCTATATGATTATCGTTTCTATGATGTGAGTATGTATCTGCAATTCTTTCCTTATCTTTTCTTATTCACATATTCTATACTAGAGTGTATTCTACACTAGAGTATTGCCTTGCCGCAACACACCATAATTTTTCCTTTATTCCCCTGTCGTTTCAAACACGGATTTAAACAGTTGAGTCAACACATTGACAGTCTATGAGTTTCAAAGTTAACAATATGTCTTCTAGTTCCTATTATTATTATTATTTTTTTCTCAATTGTTTGTCCAAATATTTTTATTTAGAAATATAGGTTCCAATATTTGTCACTTAAGGAATTATAGGAGTTACTTCAGAGTCCTTAGATCAGATTCAGATTTAGGTGAAATAACTAGTTATAGGTGTGTTCCTGGAATAAAAAGATTGACAGTGTTTATTTAGTGAAAAACCAGTTATGGTGTTACAGTATTTTTAAACCTACATAGTTTTTAAAGAGAAATTTCACTTTTTTTCTTCATTGTGTCAAACATGATTTTAAACAGTGGAGTCGAATTCTGTGAGTTACGAAATAAACAATATGTCTTTTAGTGTTACGCCTCCTGCTGTTCTGCAGACGTAACTTCTCTAGATGTATCAGGAATTCGTAGCTGGCAGGTTGAGAGATCACATCGACCGAAAAATTGTCAGGATGTACCTGACACTTTTTTTTTGTGCACTATTGTGATGTTAGGCACAAACTCAAAAATAAACAACGCAAGTTTAATCAAAGCATTACTTGTTATTTAAAGACATACTAATTAAGACATTTACTAATTAATCAAAAAGTTACAAATAGATTTAAGACATCTTTACAATTTTTGAATTATAATTTTTCAAGAAGGAAACTTATAACCCTCCCCCCCCCATTTGAAACAATTATAAATTTTGGGGAAAAACCATGCCTGTCGCGAGCAATCAACTGGCACCAGGAAGGGACTGACTCTTCGTCTTCCTCTAAATTTTCTCTCTCTCTTTCTGGCCACCATGTGATTCCCACTGAAAAACTGCTAGTCAAGCTTTTTGGAATCTGTTCATATGTTACTAGTTTATTACATTATGTTATTTCTTCTTTATTCTACTATTTTGGTTTCTGTTTAAACCCTACAATGCTAGATTAGTTCACATGTTATCGGTTTTTTCTAAATTGTTTTCCAAATATTATTATTTCGAAATCTAGCATAGTTAGTCATTCTTTCCTAAAAATAAATAATAATAATAGTTCTACATTTTTTCTTTCTAAAACATATATTAATTTTAAAGAAGAAATTACAAAGACCAAATGTTAAATTGTATAAGTTTACTGAGTTTAACATAAAAAATATAAGATTTTATGAGCCAGCAAATTTATTTGAAAATACTTAAAACGGGCCTATTTATTTCATATCCACCCACCTAGTCACCAAAGTGTTAATTAATTTCTATGTTAGCTCCACCCTTTTAAATTGTTTTTTTTTTTTTCATTGTTGGCTATGAACTCCACCAGATATTTTATTGGTAAAAACTACATTGTTAATGATTTTTGTTAAATTTAGTTTCCTCTTTTCTATGAAAACTTCTTTCAAGCCTAAGTAAAGACAATATGGTTACCTGCTTATAAATTTTATTTCTTTTGATTGCAATTTTAGATAGAGGCAATTTAGCAACCTCCGGTTTTGCATGTCTTTTCTACTCATTATTTGCTTAAAAATAAAATATCACTTGATAGGAGTAACGATTTAAAATGTTTTGAGTTGCCCATAAATTCAATTTGAAGGGAGGGGGCAAATATATCAAAAGCTACTTTCTTTAGTAATATAATGTTTCAAAAATGAAAATTTTGTTATATTGACTATTTAAAATTTTGATGGATCATAATTTCTGGGACAACTTCTATGTAGCCTACTGTATTTATGATTATTATTAAATGAATTAAAAAACTGTTTTACTGATCTATATGTTTTAATGTTTATTTATTACATATTCATAACTATATTAAATTAATTAATGAGAATATTTGTATTGTTCAGTTTATTTTTTATGTTTATCACATACTTTGTTTATTATTATTATTCATGTTAGCCTGAATGAATATTTTCTGTTAAGATAAAGTCTATTTTGAAATTAAATTAATAAGTAATATTTTATTATTCCATATATTTTTATATTTAGCAGAATTTTGGTACAGTAAAACCTGGATCTATTGTTTTGAAAGGACTGAATAAGTAAAGATGGACTGAATTGGTTTACTGTATGTCTGGAAAAATGATTAATGTGTGGAGGCCTGTAAAGTAGTCTAAGAGGTGGGGAAGCATGTAGTGTGAATTTATGTACTTTTATCTACATTACCAAATATTTTGATAAATCTTGTACAACCAAAATTTCGGAAAAAAAAAATTTGTGAATTGGAGGATTATAATACTTAAATACTAAATTTATATACAGGGTGTTTCCAAACTATGTTCCAAAACTTCAGGATATTGTTCCTTGGGTCAAAATAAGTGAAAAAAAGTTCCTGTGAACACATTTTAGAAGTAGAAATTTTTTATAAAGTTAAATATATACAACATACATTTTTTTTTAAGCCGCCATTATAAAAACATGCACAACAAAGTCCTAGTATTTTGGTACATTGATAAAAAGGTCACATAAATAAATATATATACCAAATTTGGACTGGATATTTAATTTATTTCCCAAAATATATTGTTTTTTGTAAAAAACAACAATGACAGGGCAGACGGAAAACTAACCATTTAGGACATATGGTCATAGGAACCTTTTCACTTATTTTGACCCAAGGAACCATAATTGGAATGCAGTATGAAAACATACTGTATAACCAAATCTACTGAGAAAGCTAAACGAGAATAGAAGTTTACGATTATTGATTTGTGAAATTTGAGAATTGATTATGAAAATAAATTCAAACTGCAACAAAGTTATTAAAATGCTAGGTTGCTTACCAACACCTAAAATTACTGTCATAGAGTTCAGGATATTAGTGAAATAACCATATGAAACGAAGACAGAATAATTTATATTGAGAGAAATATTGAATATTAGTTTGAACTGAAAACACATAGAAAAGGAGGGAAACTTCTATTATTCTTTAGTTATGCATTACTGGAATAAAGACCTTCATGAATAATTTATATTGAGAGAAATCTTGTATATTTGTTTTAATTGAAAACGCACAGACAAGGTGGGAAACTACTACTAAGCTTTAGTTATGAACTACTGAAATCTAAAATTACTGTCAACGAGTAGCAGGATATAAACAAAATACTGTACATTTAAACATATGAAACAAAAACCTTCATAAATCATTTATATTGAGAAAAATCTTGTATATTTGTTTGAACTGAAAACACATAAAAAAGGTAGGAAACTACACTACGCTTTAGTTATAAACTATTAAAACCAAAAGTTGCTGTCAATGAGTTCCAGTAAATTATTTTTTTAACCCTACAAGCGCCCATGTTAAATGTTTTGCAAAAGTTTTGTTTTCTTTAAAAAAATCATAAAAAATATTTGTATACAAAACCAAACTTATAAGACATCATTTTTCTCAGAAAGATGCATCTATGTAATAATTTTTTTTTTTTTTTTTTAAACGGTTTTGGAGTAAGTATGTTAGATGTCAAAAAATGAAGTTAAAAATTTCCAGAAAAACCTGTATCATCCAAAATCAATAGCTTACCACCTTTTTCTAAGATATACAAAAGTTTTGTGTAATATTTGTGAATATATTTAGAAAAAGAAAAAAAAATTGTTATATTTTCAAAATTAAAAAAAAAATTTTATGAAAAAAGGGAATTTGATGATTTTATTTTCAAAACATCACCAATAATTGTAATATTTATGGAAAACCAACTTCTATATATCATTATATTCAGAAAAGTTCATAGAATTTAGTAGTGTAATGAAAAAAAAAGTTTGAAAAATAATTTTGGAGTCAGTATGGCAAAGAACAAAAAAACACACAAAATCGAAGGCTAAATTTCACTTCAAAGTCCAATTGAGCATAGAAAATTTTGTTTTACATTTTTTAAAAGTATTACAAACGTTTTCTAGTATAAATGTGAATAACAATTCGTAAAACAAAAATCAAATTCTAAAATTTTCAAAATATACATATAGAAGACATTTTTCAAAAATGTTCAAACCAAGTAAAATAAAACACCACGAGTCACTTAAAAAAATCACTTATACATGTAATTAGAGAGTGTGAATTGTGTTACATTACTTTATATAAAATATGTATCATCGGAATTAACTAAATATATTGTTAATGTGCCTTTTAACCCTCTAACTGGTGAATCTGGCGCATGTTAATTTGTCTTAAAAATTCTTCGTTCGTTTAAAAATTAATAAAATATATTATTTGTATACAAAACCTAACTTATAAGATATCATTTTTCTCAGAAAGATGCATAGAATTCATCTATCTAATAAAAAAATTTTTTTGAAACGGTTTTGGAGTAAGTATGTTAGATGTCAAAAATGATATTAACTTTTTTTCAGAAAAATCTGTATCACCCAAAATCAATAGCTTACTACCTATTTCTATGATATACACATTTTTTGTGTATTATTTTTGAATATATTTAGGAAAAAAAATATATAAATTTGTTACATTTTAAAAATGTAAAAAAATATTTTACGTAAAAACTGAATTTTCTCTTTATTTTTTTCCAAAAAACATTAAAAATAGTAAAATATATTTTATACGGAACTTCTATATATCATTATGTCCAGAAAGGTGCATAGAATGTAGGTGTGTAGTGAAAAAAAAGTTAGATGTATCAAATTTGGAGTTTTTTGGTCAAATACCAAAAAATCTAAGAGTAACAGAGCAGAAATTTCACAGAAATGATGATCAAAAACATACTAATACATTTTTTGCAATTTTTTCAACCATTACTTGAGATTTCTAATATATTTGTGAATATATTTAGGGAAAAAATAATAATATGTTACATTTTAAAATAAAAATGACGATTTTTCAAAAATTGGTATTCTGACGCTTGAAGGTTAGGGTGACACGTCAACCTTTTAGGCATAATTAGTAACTTTCTAAAGCTAGGCCTAAAACAAAAGCGTTATATTTTACTAATACAATATACTTTACAAAGAATAACACACATATTCACTTGTATAATCATATAAAACACTAAATATAAGAAAATATGCATATAGCCTAAACTTACCATTTTTATTTATAGGTTATTCCATATACACACTCAAAATTCACTCAAAAACAAACTTTAGAAATAAAAACACATATATTGTAACTTGTATACACAATTTATATACAATTTGTATACACAAACCTTCAAAATAACAAAAATCTAATCCCAAAACCAATATGTGCCAAGCCTAATATTATAGTTTTCACGTCAGACATTTGCTTAATTTGCTACGTTTGGACTTCAAAACAACAAATTCTTAGTAAGCAATTGCCTATATCAAGTGGTACCAACTTATAGAATGGAATTTCCCCTACAACATAGTGTAAAGAAAAATAATTTTAAAAACAGAAAGAAATGAATTTCGTCTTTTCGTAAAGCGCATCGAATGCCAAATGAATTTCGTGTCGTCAGGTTTGTTCTCTGCTCAAATAGATATATTTCTGTATCTGTTAGACGCAGAATAATTTGTAATCTACGATTAGAAAGAGAAACATGTGATCTATATAACAGTGTTTTAGTTGACTTAAATGACAGATAAATGGAGTTGTAATCGTATCAGGAAAAATGGAGCCGCGTTATACGAAAAGGCGCAGAGTTGAAATTTACGATTTTACGCTACAAAAATACGTGAACTTCACCAATTTTTGGAATATTATTTATAATGTTTTGTGGTATTTTTTTTTTTTTTTTTTTTTTTTTTTTTTTGCATGATATGCATCTACGGAACATTAGCTTTCCAACGGTATTTTATTTATTGCGATGGGACAATTTTAAGTGGGCGTAACGTTGAATGGCAAAATACGTGTTTTTTAGTTGGTGAAGTGAGCCATGAATAATGAAGTGACCACTTTTAGGCAAAAAGTGGTCGATCACCAGTTGGAGGGTTAAAGATACACTACTGATATGCACTGAGTGACTTATGGTCTCTAGTATTAATTTGTTATCCAATAGGCAAGAATTGTTCTGTGATTTAATGCTGTTGTCATTTATGGAGGGGGAGGGAAGGGTGTTGTACGGTTGTTAATTGAAAAAATCCAACTCCAACTTCAAAACGGATTCAATGCAGTTAACATATATATACGTAACTCATGTTCTATTTTTTGTATATAAATCTTATTCTTATAATTAAATATTGTTTAGATTTTCAAATTTGCAAAGATGCTAACAAAAATATTACAACCGTGTTAGTGTCCGTATAACTACCAAAAGACAGAAAGCAAAGCTTTTCGTTTTGGTGTCACTCAAGCTAGTTGATGCTACTAGCCTAGTAATGAGAGGTAGAACCAATTTTCCTGTTTTTTCCCCCCCTTTTTTCCTTTTTCTTTTTTCTTCTTTTTTTTCTTCACAAAACGCTTCTAATTTGCATTTTACTTTCTTGGTCATGATTGATATAAAAATAAACTATAAAATTTAAGAAAATGGGAATTTTTCTTCAAAACCTGTGTACTAATTGTAAAAATGTATTTCACAGTTGAAAATAGTTAATTAAGGATTGTTAAACTGGAAATACAGTGTTTATACTCTTGCTGGTCAATGTTTTGTTACTTGTGCTTATTTGTGCATGTTTAACTTGTTTTCTTCTATTCAGATCTTCGATATGTAGTTTAAAAAAAAAAAAATAATAATAACAGTATTGTAATTTGTGGAAAGATGACATTGTGGTTTTCTGTAGTGCTAGTGTGAATTCAAGTGTGTAAATGAATCGGACTTGAGCTTAGAGTTGCTTGATGTATATGCACAGTGAGAGTTATAAATGACACCTCACTTCATTGTTATTTATTGTTTGGTTGGATTTCTGAGATAGTTTATAAAATAAATTAATAAAGTGGGAAAATGTTAACACAATGAAAATATGATTAACTTTACTTAGAAATTATAATTATATAATTTAATTTTAGTTAGTTTAAAAATAAACTATTAAACTGGGAAAATTGTTTTTGATTGCCTATGGTTTTAAACAATTGATCCAGGAAAAAATATTCTTTTTGAGGATCGACTAATACGGTAAATATGGGTTGGTTTTGAGACCACTGAATCTGAATGATGAATACTGGAAAAGAATAATAGATCAAGGTTTCGCTGTAATGATTTAATTTTAATATATAAGTTCATATTTATAAAATATATATATATATATATATATATATATATATATTCAAATTATCATAGTCTGAATTTTAACAAAAATAAACCTTGTATAATTAAAAGAACTAAGACTACAAAAATTTGTATTTAAAAAAAAAAAATGACAGAGTGTATTTTAAAACTAATAAATAAGTCCTCTTATTATATTAAATTATAAGTATATGTATAACAAATACTATATTGCTGGTTTTTACTGATATAATAAATGACTAATGCAAGGCAGTTAGACTAATAGTTTTAATATACACATTGTATATATCATTGTCTCAAATTAGTATATAAAGTGTGACAGAAAAGTATCTTCAAAGAATATTTTATTTGGTAAGAATTATCACATATATTTTAGAAAATGTATAACCAAGCTGATGTTAATATATAACAATATCTATATACAATTGCTAAATTTAATCACAATAACTTAATACGCTCAGGATAAAGTTGACATATGTATCGAGGAGAAGGGTTGTATATGTTCACATGTATTTATATGACGTAGTTGAAATTACAGGAACATGCTCTGCACTATAGTCATTACTGTGCTATTCTCATATCTGTCAATTGTTTCATTATATCTGTCAGGCCTATGGTCATAAAAATTCATAAGTGTACAAAACAGGGATGATTTCTCGTTTTTGAGTTTTACACACTCTTCAAAACCTGTTGGTGCCCTTAGCAGCATTCTATTTATATTGGCTCATTTCCACCCAATGGTCATAAAAATGCACCCATGTATGACGTGGGACTCCTTTCTCTCTCTATTTCAGAGCCTGACTCACTCTCCAAAATATGGTTGTTTCTTTAGTAGCGTTCTATTTATATCGGCTCATTTTGTTTCCAATCCATGGTCATAAAAATTCACTGATGTACGAGACGGGAGTGCTCCTACTATTTTATAGTCCAACTCAATTCAAAACTTGTTTGTTTCTCTAGTAGCATTCTATTCTTTGAATGACTTTTAAATCTTGCCTTGAATTTTAAATTTAACAAGAAATTGAGTCTGATCTTTCTAGTTCTGAAGGTGTTACATCCCTTCTCCCATAATTTGACTGACTTTTATACACAAAGGTTCAAGTTTACTATTTGAATTTGTGTTTCCTATTTTTTTACTCTTGATTGTTTCTATTGAAAAGATAGCCCTAAAATATATGTAGCTATATATAATACATAGTAGAATTCATAACTTGCTAAATACATGTATTGACTACTTAATTTTAAAGAGACAAATTCTTATATATCTAACAATTTTGAAGCAAAGCTGAGCAAAATGAAGCAAGAAAACATTTTTTCCCTCCATAGTGGGATGCAACTTTAATGAATTGCTACCATATTGAATGTGTTCATATATGAATATTACTGAACGTAAAATAAAGCTCAATTTATTTATTAGTTGACCAAAGTTATAAAGTTAGCTTGACCAAACAATATTTTTCATTCCATACATCGATAGTTTTTCATTATTTTAAGTTAGTTTATACTTTCGATAAACTAACTCAGACATTGCATTTAGAAAATTGTTAGTGGGTTGGCAAGTATGAAGTTAATTTGCCCAAAAATATTTTGTGTGTAATTATATTTGTAATTCAAAACTAATGTTTAATTTATAATAACTAACTTAAACTAATGCCAACTATCAATATGTGTCCTTTGATTGGGAAAGTTCTAATTTGAAGACAAGAGTGAAATTAACCTGCCTATAATCAATATTCAAAAGTATGTTATATAATCAAAAACTAATATGGAATATATAAAAGCTAATGTAAATTAATAATTAATAAACAATTTATTATTGTAATAATATCATTTGAACAGGCAAGTGTAAGGTTGGCCTGACCAAATCGATGACTTAAATAATTAATAGTTTCAAAATTCAAGACTGGCATCAGTTTTATTTTTAACATGAATATAAACTAAAGACACCTTTTACAATAAAAAATATTATTTGGGGAGGTCAATGTCATGGTCAACTGTTGATGTTTTTTAAATAATCCTGGCACACAAATTGTGTTATTTTATTTCAAATATGTATATTATATATTGTAAAAAATATTATTTTTATTTAAATAAAACATGATATATAAAAGTGTAGACAAGTGTTTGGTAATGGCTTCTCACACAAGGTCTTGCAAACCATAAGACTTATAAACTAAGCACAAATCAGTTTTAATATGCCCTAAGCTAACGCCTGTATTGTATGCGTACACTCAATATAAAAATTGTTTCAAATTTCTTTTATCTATCCTAGTATATCATTCTGCAGTTCACAAGTGGAATATTTTTATTGTAACTGTGCTTTTGGTTAATAAAAATCTTTCGACTGAATTGAAATTTTTACATAGAATATATTAGTTGGTATGGTGGAAAACAATATGAAATAGCAATAGAAAAATATCATTTAATTGCATCGAGTTATGCATGCATACAACTCAAATATAATAATGAAAATGATATAAAATACTAAGTATTCTTCACAATATTGTTACAACAAGGGCATTATATCACCAGCTTTAGAATTTACTCCATTCAACAATACAGAATTTTTGAAAGGTGATTTCAAACTTACTGCCTTTACCAGTCATTTCAGTTTCAAGTTTTGCTTTCAGACTGCCCTAAAAAGCCACATCATTTTCAAAAGCATCTATCTGATTTATTGCCTTCACCAACTTTGTCAGTTTCAAATTCTCCTTTCAGGTTGCCTTAAATAGTTACATTATTTGAAAAACTTCTATCATATTTACTTCCTTCACCAAGCACACATTTTTAAGTTCTGCTATCAGACTGTTTTAAACAGCCACATCATTTTAAAAAGCTTCTATCAGATTTACTGCTTTCACTAGCCACAACATTTTCAAATTCTGCTTTCAAACTGTCCAAAACAGTCATATTATTTTCTAAAGCTTCTATCAAGTTTACTGCCCTCATCAGCCACATAAATTTTAAGTTTTGCTTTCACACTGTTACTAATTAAGCACATCAGTTTAATTAAAGCTATACTTTCACAATGTAATAAACAGCCACACCATATTCAAATACTTCAATCATAGTTACTGTCTTTAGCAGCCACACCAGTATCAATTTATGTTTTCAGACTGTTATAACGTACCACATCATTTTCAAAGACTTCTATCACACATAGTGCGTTCACCAGCCATATCAGTTTCAAGTTCTGCTTTCATACTGTTCTAACCATCCACACCATTTTCAAAAGCTATCAGAGATTCAAGCTAGTTTCATGTAGTTTATTTTCAGAAACATTTAAATTACAGTATATTTAAAAATTGTTTTGATAAATTATTAATAAAAAATTACAAATTTCCAAATAAAATTTGTTTTTGAAAAAAATTAAAAACACAACCAGCCAAATCGTTTTCAAAGTAGTTATCATAATTACTAACTTCATCAGCCACATCATTCAGTTTTGGCTTTCATACTGTACTAACCAGCACAATAAGTTTCAAGTTCTGATTTCCAAACTGTGCTAACCACAATCAGTCAGTAGGTCAGTTTCAGGTTCTGCTTTTAGACGGATCTGAATATTCAAAGGCATTTTCAAAAGGTACTTTCAGCCTTATTGCTCAAATCAGTTACACCAGTTTCAAATTAAGTCCTTGTAAGTCTATAAACCACCTTCAAAATTAACATAGCACTTTACACTTTTATTACATTTGGTGGGAACAAGAACGGGGAAGGATTTTATTATTTTATTTCATTTGTGACGATGTTGTTCAGTCATGTACATATGATCGATATTGTTTATAATCTAAAGTTTAATTGCAAAGTGAATTAATCTAGGAATCGAGTGCCTTTTAAATGAAATGTTACTGAATTAATATGGGTTTTAAACTGTAAATACATCCTTTACTATTTATAACTTATTGTTTTGCCTTAATGCTTTAAAATACTGTTGTTCTATGTAAAGCCAATAGTGTAGTAAACTTGATGTGATGTAATGTTTCTGAAATTGTGATTTATCCAAAGCCCAAAAATCATGTTTGGTATATGAAAGTAGCGGTAGTATGAAATAAGAATCTTATTATAAAAATATTAACAAGAGAAAAAAATTATTTCCACACAAATATTTTATCAGTACAAAAGAAACTTTTTCATATCTCTAGATTTATCCTAGAAAGTATTAAAATTATCTTTCCTAAATATGTTTGGCTTCTTTTTTTGTTAGCTTTATTAATGTAACTTTAAAAAATTGAATACATAGACAATGTTTCACTCCCTCTCAAAATGTAAAATTGTAAATGAATGTATTGTGGTACAGAAAAGTCAACACAGTTTTCTTTCTATATTATGCTATTTCAAATAAATTCTCACAAAGGTCGCTTGAACTGGGATGGAACTAGGACCACACTACTATTATTGTTAAGATAATAACTGTAACATAGGTGAAATATTTACTTAAAATTTTGTGTATATTTCAAAAACCCTAAAATAAACTACAGTACAACCTTGTTAAGTCGGCTCCCTTTAAGTCGTATCTCCGGTAACCCGGACCGGTTTGCAATAAATAAACATAAATATAAATTAATATAAAATATGCATTTTGGTAGTGCTATTGCTTTATACGAGCGCATAATCGTAGCGTATTGCACGGTGATCGTGTTTCTGCCGAGTTCACACAACCGAGTTTGTTTGCCGTGACTGTACATATGATGCCTAACTGGAGCGCTGCATGCCTGCGTGGTGAGTCATTGTCACCCAGGTGCTTGGTGTGCTTTACCGGAGAACCAGAAGTCTTCAGTCACGCAGAAGCAGCATCTCACTTGGATGAATTGATGGTGTATTTTGAGCATCAAAACGAGACTATACCGGCCAAGCTTCTCATGTTGAAATAGATGCATGATCGTGCGGCACATAAACGTTACTCGAAGCTGACGCAACAGAACAAGCTTGTTCTCCTAAAAGTAGACATATCTGTACAGTCCACAGATGTGTTTGTTGTTTTAATGTGATGAATAAATAATTTTAAAGTGTTTTTCTCCGTAATAAAGGAAATTATTGTAAGTACAGTATGTATATTTTCATTTTTTGTGTTTTCTGCTTTTTCTTCGGCTAACACGGATTTTTGTTATGTCGGATCGACTGCGGTCCCGGCTGGTCCGACTTAATGAGGTTGTACTGTATTATTCAAAATTGTTTGTTCTTTTGAACAAAACTAACTTTCTGGGTTAGATACAGAAATAAGCCCCCTTTAAAATATTAAAGCCATAAAATCATTCGCACAAGTAAAAGAAAATATACAAATATTTCTACAACAAACACTTTATCTGTAACAAGATAACATTTCAATAATCAAGTCATCATCTTTAGTTGTTATATATACACAAACCTTTAGATTTAACAACTGATGATTGGTCATTAAAACATCTTTGTGAATAAATTTGTTGTGGGAAATTAGGTTGTCTTTAATTTGGTAATTGAAGTTTCTCAAATATTGCTCATTTCAAATCAATGAAATATTCATTGTGTAAATTCTTGTATATTATATGTTACTTACCACCATTAAAATTAAATTTCTATTATCAAATGGTGTGTGTGTGTGTTTGTGTGTGTGTGTGTGTGTGTGTGTGTGCGTGCGCACGTGTGTGCGTTTGTGTGTGTAATGATAATATATTTTTATATTATAAGCAATATATTTATTTATATATATATATATATATATATATATTTATGTCTAGTTACAACTAGTTTATTAAAGCTCTTTCAAGCATTCTAAATAACCACACATTGTACTCATATTTTTAGTTTTTCTATTATTCTTATTTATCTTTAATAAAATTAAATGTTGCCAAACAATTATTTGTTTCTGTGTAAACTGTTATTACTGAACCATTCCAGGTAATAAACATAATATAAAATAATATTGTATAAGTTGTACATATCTGTATCTATTTAATAAAAGCTTATGGCAGTAAATAACTCTTGTGTGTGTTTTAACACAGTTAGCAAATTCATCCCTGACATCTTCAATAGCTTGAAATTTATTCTCATATGTTTAAATGTTCAGTGTTGTCTAGACATTTACTATTTTGTAACAAATTTTCATAGGAAATATAGCTGTTGGTATTGTCAATACGAGGGAAATTTTAGAAGGAGAACTACATTTTTATGTCCCTAGAAAATGAGTTTTAAATATTGTGTATGTATTTGTATATTTGTTATAACTAGAGAATAATTTATTTTCAAACATAAATTCCTAACCATACACTATAACAAATCAGTACATTTCTTTCCTAATAGACTTCATGTAAGATCAAATTGAAACTGTATTTATAAAGAACTGTGGACAAATGCATAGCTGTAAATTTTCACACATGCAAGCAATATTCATGAGAATGAGTCTTACAGTGTAAGCATTACATTGTCAATTATTTTAGATTTTTTTATACCAATGGCAATTAAGTGATATATAGTTTAACAAAGAGAAGCTTTCTTCATCAGCGAATCATAAGGTTTACATAAAAATGGAAAGGAAAAGAGATGCTTCGAATACAACAGAAAGTTACAGAAGCAAGCCAGAAATACATGTTATATATGAAGGCCTTGCTCTTAAATAAGTATTAATTCATAATATATTTAAATACATTTGTCCTGTTAATATCAAGTAATTCCAATGAACTCTGTATATATTATTGAATCTAATCCACTTAGTTGACGTGATAAGTTTTTTATATTGTGTATAGGATTTAATAAAAGGTTAATTTTAAATATTGAGCACAGATGAGGTCGACTGAATATTCTACAGCATAGATGGAAAGGACTAAATTATCACCAAAAAATATGAGGCTGGTTGAATTTTTTTTCAGCGAGATTGAAGCTAACTATATATTCTCCAGCAAGGACGATGATGGTTAAAAATTCTCCAGGAGAGATCAAGATGGCTAAATAAGAAATTACCGTGTTTTGGGATACTTGTAGAACTAAATAGCTTATGTATGGCAATTTTATTCTTCCTCCAAACTTAATTACCTGTATCTATAAGCCGTGTAGTAAAGTTGTAATACTTATTTAATACAGGAATGTTGCACCCATTACTTTTAATTCATATTCTCATATACCGCTACTCCTGACAATGGGACAACCTTTGTACTACCCTCATCAGACATCATACCTGCTTACAAGCAACACAGTTCTTAACTAGCGTTTTAACAAGTGCTCAATTTTCACTCGCTTTTTTAAGGCACAATTTTTTCATAATCTACTCGGGTGAGTACCACCATTTTACACTTTATAAAATTTATCAATTTGGTTAAAATATTTTTTTGTTATTTGACAAGTTTGCAATATATACTTTTGTTCAATTTGCCCTCAGTGCAAAGTAGAACTGCTAATTTTGCTTGATAGATGAGATTATATTAGATTATTGGGATATGAGGACTCAAGATCGTAGTACATCAACCTAAGCTTATTATACACCCCAATGACCTACTAGCAAAGCAAGCTGATACCTGTGCCCTCAACAAGACTCAGGAGCTTCCGTCCTATGCTAGCATCAAAGTCATCACCTGGTTGTAGAGGCCCAAAGATGGCTCTTCTTTTAAACTCAACCCTCTTGCATTCCAGAATTATATGCCTAACAGTCTCATGACCGTTTACATAGCCTACAAGCGGGATCACTATTGGTGATCCTGAGTGTTAGCAAATGTGTCTTGAAGTGGGCGTGTCCAAGTAGTGCCATAACTTATTTAGATAGCCTCTATTCAGCCTCAATAACTCATGATTTAATATCGCACTAATAACACCATGCTTGTTACTCAATTGGCCGATACACCATTACTTTACCAGAACCTTAAAATGTTATAACAAAAGATTCACATTCTATTCAGTTATAGTTTTTAAATATCTATATTATGTAGATTATACTCTAATAATCTAATAAGTGTCTATGGTTTTTTCTTTTTAACATTAACAATATGTATTCTAAGTGTTTTTATGCAGAGCTCTGCTTCCAAACTTCACTACAGGACTCAACGAACCAAAACCAAAAGTGGACATCACCAAACGGACCTGTTCAACAGTCAAAATACTGAATTAAGTATAATTTTATAATTTGTATTAATAAAAAGACATCTCTTTAACCCTACAACCGGTCATGTTAATTTTCATAAAAATTCTTCGTTTGTTTAAAAATTAATAAAATATAATATTTGTATACAAAACCTAACTTATAAGACATCATTTTTCTCAGGAAGATGCATAGAATTCATCTATGTAATAAAAAAAATTTTTTTGAAACGGTTTTGGAGTAAGTATGTTAGATGTCAAAAATGATATTAACTTTTTTTCAGAAAAATCTGTATCACCCAAAATCAATAGCTTACTACCTTTTTCTAAGATATACAAAAGTTTTGTGTAATATTTTTGAATATATTTAGAAAAAAAAAGAAAAAGTTACATTTTAAAAATAAAAAAAAAAATTTTACGAAAAAACTGAATTCTCTCTTTATTTTTTCCAAAAAACATAAAAAATAGTAAAATATATTTTATACAGAACTTCTATATATCATTATGTCCAGAAAGGTGCATAGAATTTAGTTGTGTAGTGCAAAAAAATGTTACATGTATCACATTTGGAGTTTTTTGGTCAAATACCAAAAAATCTAGAGTAACGGAGAGTAAAATTTCACAGAAATGGTAATCAAAAACACATTAATACATTTTTTTTGCAATTTTTTCAACCATTACTTGAGATTTATAATATATTTGTGAATATATTTAAGGGAAAAAAATAATAATATGTTACATTTTATAAATGAAAACAACGATTTTGACTAAAAAGTGATACTCTGACGGTTGAGGTTAGGTTTGTAACCTCCACATTTTAGCCTCACAATCTGAAGATAGGCCAAAGACAAAATCATTATATTTTACTAAGAAAATATATACTTTACAAAGAATAACACACATATTCACTTTTATAATCATATAAAACAATAAATATAAGAAAATATGCATATAGGCTAGACTTACAATATTGGCCTAGGTTATCCCAAATATGAACCGTTCAAAAACTAAACTATCACTCAAAAACATAAACTTTAGATATAAAAACACATATATTGTAACTTGTATACACAATTTATATACAATTTGTATACACAAACCTTCAAAATAACAAATATCTAACCCCAAAACAATTTGCGCTACGTCATTTGTTACAGTTTTTACGTTGCACATTTGCCTATCTTCCGAGGTCAAAACAAAGCCTTCTAAGAGTTCAAAGTAAATATCAAGTGGTACCAACTTATAGAATGGAATTTCCCCTACAACATACTGTAAAGAACAAGTCCTTTTTCTAACAAGATAAATGAATTTCGTCTTTTCGTAAAAAGCAACGAATGCCAAATGAATTTCGTGTCGTCAGGTTTGTTCTATGTTCAAGTACGAATATCTCTGGATCTGTTAGACGCAGAATAATTTGTAATCTACGGTTAGAAAGAGAAACATGTGATCTATATAACAGTGTTTTAGTTGACTTAAATGACAGAAAAATACAGTTGTAATCATATCAGGAAAAATTCACTAGCCTTAAGAGTTTTTGATTATGACATTAACCAAGAATTAACTTCATTGAGATTCTTATTAAGAAAATTAAACACTAAATCTTGCAAAAGATTTGAAGACTTATACACATGCGATCATATTATGCTGACTATAAGGCAATTAATTAATTCTTAAATGATAAAGGTATACATATAGAAAATGCAACAACTGCTATTGTAGTCGGGTTTCCTAAAGCCACTAATTTTAAACCAAATCTTATGAAACCGTCAACCGATTTCAAACAAAATAAAATTGTTCGTAATGTCTCCCATGTTACACCCACTCCCAATGGTAATTGTACATTTTGTAACAATAGTTCTCACAACATTTATAGATGTGTACCGCTTTCCAAAATTTAAATCCTAATAAGAGATTGGATTTCATACAAACAAAACAGTTTTGTTTAAACAATGTTCATACTATATCGCTATGCAAGTCTGCACATACTTGTCAAATATGTAATAAACCGCATCACTCTTTGTTACACCTCAATAACATGATGGGACAGCATAATCAACCTACAGCTTCAGGTTCAAGATAAGTAGGTAACAAGAAGTCAACTTCCATTTTCACTTGTACTATAAAAAAAATTTACCGCTTTGTCATCTAATAATACAATTTTGTCAACTGGTAGTTTATCTAACATTAAAACCTTATTGATTTTAGCCAATAGACCTAACACACAACTTAGTTCTAATGGTATCATTACTATCTTAAGCACTGTCAAAGTTCTTGTAAATGCAAACACCAATAAAGCGTAAATAATTGTTACTGCTATACTAGACTCAGGTAGTCAAATAACACTGATAACTACTCACTGTGGTCTAAAATTAGGCATCTATATTAAACCATCTGTTGAAAGCTTAAACAGCTTTTCTATATATGTACAAAAATGAAAGGCTTAGGAAAATTAATATTTCATCTCTTGACTGTACTATACTTCAAGAAAACCACGATGTTATTGTTCTAAATAACATTTCTTCTAAACTTCCAAAATGGGAAACTACTTTTGAACCTAAACAACAAAAAAATGAAAAATGTAGAACTAGCTGATCCAAATTTCAACAATCCTGCTAATATAAACCTGTTAATTGGGTGCTGACTTATACAGCCTGAGACGGTTTCATTTATTAAATAGCCGCTCAAATAATTTTTTTTAAAAATTGTTTATAAAATGAAAAAAGTATAAAGTAAGTCAAAGGGATGTGTCATCCTTATATACAAGTCTAAATGTTAACCCCTCTTAACAAAGCATCATGTCCAGACAAGAACAAATCTTGTATGATCTGGTAGTTGTTTCTAAGGAATACCATGTTATATTAATAAAATTATTAAAATGTTAAAACATTTGTTAGGTACTCATGTTTAGCAAGTCTAATGACCAAAGAATATGCAAAAAGAAATTTAATAACTAATAGTTTAGAAGTAATGGCTTAAAAAAATCTTGATTAGTTAAAAATTGTAATTTTTTTAATGGTAATAGGTTAAGCTAATGTATATGTATATTTTAAAACAAAGAAGCAGATATATATATTAATTAAGAGGGGGTTTTTATTAACAAAGTTTTCTCTTTCTGTTGAAACACTGTAGTTATTTAATACAGGAATGTTGGTCCCATTACTTTTAATTCATAATTTCATATACCAGTACTCCTGACAATGGGACAACCTTTGTACTACCTTCATCAGACATCAGCCCTGTTTACAAGCAACACAGTTCTTAACCAGCATTTTAACAAGTGCAAGCTCTCAGGTTTCATTCACCACTTCATATTATTATCCGATTTGGTTAAATAATATTTGGTTTTGTTATTTGACAAATTCGTCAATATATACCTTTGTTTAATATGCCCTCAGTGCAAAGTAGAACCACTAATTCCGCTCAATAACTCGTGATGTAATATTGCACAAGTTAGGTAGTTAGTGAATTTGGGGTTCTGAGGCTATACAGGTTTCCGGGGCTTATCACTGAGACCCAAATGGATCTTTTGTAACTACCCTCCTAATTATGTTTTAGTCCCAGCCTGTAACAATTTAAAAATATACGAACTAGAAAAGTTCATATATTTAAGTTACTTTAATAAAAAAATATAAAATAAATTTAAGTTTATTATTTTATCTAAAAGTTTGCTCAGCATTTACGGGCGCCAGGAAGCTTTTGCTTGCCAATTTTGAAAATGAATTTAAATTAAAATCTTATCTCGGGAGTAAGTTCTTTCAAAAGTGTACTCTCAGTGACCTGGTAGAATGAATAACACTGGAACTGAAATTTTACCATAAACATTTATTAAACACCAATTATTAACATGAACATTCATCAAAAGAAACATATCATAAATATCAATCATAAATAACATCCTACTAAAACTTGTATTTTTATTGCCTTTGAGAAAGGTCTAATTTCTTTATTAACAATTGACTCTAATTAAAATTTGAATTTATTGAAAATGAACTTGCAAGTATTGAATTACTTTAATGAAGTTAAAATTTTGAAATGATATTTTACTCATTTTACCTGAGTACGAAAAACATATATAAAAGAAAATTAATTTTGTCCATTACCTGACTGGTATTTGGACTAATAAACTTTTTTAAATGAAATTGATTAAATTTACATCTATAAAATACAGAGAAAAACATAGAACATATTATTTAAAATTTACATTTTTTTGAATCATAACATGTTATGCACATGGTTTTACCAAATTGTAGAAACTCATAGTCTTTAGGATCAGTGTTCCTCAGCCTGTGTTTTTAGCGTTGAATTCCTGTTGAGTACGCCTGTGATTCGAATAATGTTCATACTGTGATGCTTGAAACAAAGTTCATATAACATATTAAACACAATAGTTCATTGTTCGTCTTATCAAAGCACATGTTCGAAGTTGTACAATCTAGTTCTTTTTCCTATTTTTAAACACATACGATCTTAAAAACATGGAACGTTGTCATTAATACTCTTACGAATGTTAGTACATCATGAATTTAACATAATTAATACTTCTTAACAGAAAACTCGTAACACCACCTGACATAGGTCTGTGAGCAACAAGCCCCAATCTTCGACTGATTTCCTAACACGTTTTCTTGCTATTCCCGACCTGTTCATACCGGTTAAAAACTGCGCATCTATATTACAATATTAGATCCAATAGTCCTTCACACCCCCCAAAAAGTGTTCGTTCATGATTTCACATAACACACAATTAATAAACATTTTATTTCCAAAATTTATCTTAAATTTATACATAATTATTTATTTTGTTTATTTGGAAATCTATTCTATCTTTAAATTTATTTTGTTTGGTATAAAATACCATCTAATACACATTTAACTCAGTTATCCCCACTAGTCTACCCTCTATTTTCAAATATTTGATCAAACCAACATTTTTCCAGTATTACAAGCCAAGATTTAAGATTCCTAAGAATCTTATAATGGTTCAGGGTGACATTATCATTACCTCTGCAGCCGTGGGGAAAGGAATACTGAGGGGCAGTACCCTTTTGTAGGTTAGAGATTCACACTCACACAACCAGTGTTCGGCTGTCTCTTCATGTGTCAGACAGAAGCGGCACAAATACCCTTCTCCCTTTCCCATGTCAACTTACATTTTTGGGTTGGGAGTCCTCTGATGATTCCTCCATTGACCCATGGCTCTGGGATAAGAGCTATATTTTCAGTGTGTTTAGTAAATCTCATGCCAAGGTTGAGAATTATCTGAATAACATTCAGATTTTTTGAAGGTATTTTACTTTTTCATATCAGGGACTTGGTTTGTCACTGATGTGGGAATGTTCAACTTCAGTGCGGTCTGTATTAGTCCACTCCTGTGGCCTGCTTCTGACGAGTTATTTTCTAGAACTTTTCTTTGCAGCTGTTGATGGCCCCTTAGGTTTTTGTTCCTTTTGAAGGAAGGAACTGTTAGACGCCACATCCCCACCACCCCCACTCCTCAGACATATCGACCAAGGCTGTATTAGGCCTCCTGCCAGCATGACTTTGGAGGGAGCTTTGGCTTCCAACACAGCGACAGCCATCCTATCTTTGATTTGTGATGTAGAACTAGGCTGACTATAAGTTTCAACTCCCCCCCCCCCACAGCAGATCCAGCCCCAGGCACTATTTCCGTCTCTGAGGAGCCTTTTCACAGCGAACCAGGATCAAAACCACCATCAGGTAAAGCCTCCACCATAGTAGCCTTTGTTACCTTAAGAGGAAGATCATGTTTCCCTTTTAGCCAAAGTTGAATTTCTCCAAATTTGTAACTAAGTTTAGGCCCATCTTTTTTTTGTTGTTAGTTTTGTGGCTTTAAAACATTCACTGAGAGGACCACTGAGAAGTGTCGTAAGAAAGCTTTGTTGCACTCTACGAAGAACTTTCCATTGATCAACACTTAGGCCTTCGCTATGTGCCTTCAAGTATTGAAGAATGGTCTCATTAGAGTCATCATCACTATTAGAGAAATAAACCGTCGCAATCTGTGCAATAGGAATCTCTCCTTCCGGCACAGCCTTGAGACCACCGTTTTCCCATGATTTTTGTCTATGTTTTGAGCCAGTTAGCTGTTTCTTCATTAGAACAAATAAAGATGAGGTATCCTGGCATAGGTATTACACCTACCAACTTGGATTTGCTGCAATACCTCTCCCAGGATCTCCCTTTACACCAATTTTATTTGGCTCACTGTGAGAAAAGTATCAGGGAAATCTTCAACTAGGAGGCCTACCCCTTTCCCTGCCGTCACTTGGCCATAAGTTAGAGCTTTTGTAAGTTCAGCCTCTAAATTTGGACATGAGCTTCAGAGCGCCAAGTCTTTTTGCCAATTTTGATTCCGGAGTAGTCTCAACGGATCGGACTCATTTTCATTTTGTTTAGGAAGTTTCTTATGTACTTCCTCTACCCGTGCTTAAGCTTCACTATAGCATTTCACAATTAACCACTTTGTTCTCTTTCTGCCAGCACCATTTAGTCTGTCTGTTTTTTTCTTGTAACAGCAGAGGCTGTTTGTTCCTCCACTGTTGTTTCATCCTCTGGAATTGGTAGACTTTGTGAGCCTACATCTACTTCCTTGGAATTTTTATTCTCCAAATCCTTTGGCATTTGTTCAGCCTTTAGGATTTGTGTTTCAGTATTACTATGTTTTCTTCTTGTTTTCCTTGTATTTCATTCTTGTTCCCATAAGATGTGAGAAATTAAGAGTCCACTGAGACAGAGTCTCTTGCCTCAGTAAGGCTAATTGAAACTGCAGGGCGTCTGGTATCCAGAGTTTGGTTATTAACTATCAGACTCCCTTCTGACCATTCATCCATAGGCATATGCTTTTCCACGTAGGATTGGGGGGGCAGATTTTGAGGATAGTTGGAATCAAGAATATATTAATGTCCACATGTGCCCAGAGCATCTTGGGACAGAAGCAGAAGAGAGATAGAAAAGTAATAAAAAAGAGAAACACCAGTTATAGATTAGAAATGCTAAATGTTTCTGATAGTTAGAAGGAATTGGAAAAATTGTCCAAATATACCGATGGACATTCGGTCGATGAGGCACTGAGGCAGCCTAGCAAAAATCCGGACGCACACATAGGCCCACCCACAGAACCAAACGGAAACCCACAAGCAACATACATAATAATATACATACATCACCCCTGGCGACATGAGACCAGCAGAATCCCAGATACATCCAGACCCACCACAGGACCACCCTGGTAACCGGGGCAGTTGGGAAGTAGACAGATTGTGATATAGTTGGAGTCAAGAATAAATTAATGTCCAATGTCCACATAGGTCCAGAGCATCTTGGGACAGAAGCAGAAGAGAGATAGAAAAGTAAAAAGTAAAAAGTGAAACACAAGCTAAAGATTAGGTATGCTAAGTGTTTCTGATAGTGAGAAGGAATTGGGTAGGAGAAAGGAAATTGTCCAATTATATCGAAGGACATTCATTGTCAGAGCCTCGTTTGCTATCATAGGGGGCACCAGTAACAAAACAACACATACTTAGTGTGAAAGTGAGGTTGACATTTGTATGTGAGAGGCTATAACTGACACATCCACATACCTTTCACCCCTAATATTACACTAATAAAACCACACTTTGTTACTCGATTGGCGGATACACCATTACTTTCCAGAACCTTAAAATACCATAGCCAAAGATTCATGTTCAATTCAGTTATAGTTTTTAAATGTTTATATTTTGTACATTATACTCTAATAAGTGACTATGGTTTTTCTTCTTTTTAACATTAATTAACAATAAGTGTTCCTAGTGTTTTATTCACAGAGTTCTACTTCCAAAGAACACTACAGGATTGAACGAACCAAAACCAAAAGTGGACATCACCAAACGGACCTATTGAACAGTCAAGGTACCAAATTAAGTCTAATTTGCATTAATATAGAGACATTTCTTGAATGAATTTTACTTATTCACTATAACTTAGTCCTCTGAAAATACCTAGTCAGTTTTCTTCTTTTTCTTTTTATAAATCTTGAAAACCAAGTTTTAAACTCTCTTCTTAACAATGAAATGTGTTTGTCTGTCAAAAACTAATTCACAGAAAGTGCTGTGTGAGGAGTCCTATTAATCTTATGAAGAAAATGAACCATTTTTTCACAGTTCTGATAATTTTTTCTTATCGTTTCTCTTAGCCTTTGTAAAAATGTATAACAATGCTGGTTCATTGTTGTGCTTCTGGAACCCTCTTCCCAAATTATGCTCTTGATATAAAAAACACAATAAGCATTGTTTTGAATTATACTTGCTTTGACTAGATATTTTTGTTCTTGATGGTGATAGTTTCTTCCAGTACATTGACTTATGTTTCATCTCAGGATCATACTGGATAACCAGATTCATTACTAGTGATTATTTTTTGAAAAAAAAAGAAAAAAGTTAGGGTTGGCTTCAAGGTCTTGCAGAGCATATTTTATTGTAAAGTTATTTTAGCTCTAGTATGAGAACTCATGGACTATCCTGGCACAAAAATTTCTTGTTTCAATCTTTTAGTACAATTTTCCATTTACTATCTTTGTCAATATTCATGGCTTCAGCTATTGTTCGGAGTTTGAGTCGGCAGTCTTGTTGAACAATCTGACAAACAAATGGACCAAACTCTCAAATCTTCCCATAATCCCAAATTATGAGCAAATAATCCCATGGATTATGGGCCCAGAGTATATAAACCAAGATTGGTAGAAAATCGAGATCAGAGTCAGCAGGGAGTTATTGACAGTCAGTTGTCGGCGGCTGGAGTTGGCAAGGGGTTAGCGAGTGGTCAATTGATTAATGGAGAGACTGGTATAGTCGGAGACACTGCCAGACGAGAAAATGTCACCAGGGTGCTGTCATGGGATTAGATTGTTTGCTGTAAGGAATTCGATACAGGAGACACAGGAGTTCAGCATTAGGAAGGTGAGCAAGCTTCATGTGTAAAACAGTTTAGTAAATCTTTATAATTCATGTCAAAATTTATATTGTGTCATAAATTGGGCTACCTCTGGATTGAAAGGTTAGAATATTTAACTAGTAATTGAGTTTAGTGTTACATTTCTAATAAAAAAACAATTTGTTAGAACAATGTTGAAAAAAAAAAAATGAAAAAAAAAAATTTGAAACACAAAACCACTTTTTACAAAATTATTCTACCTCTTGATAAATGTTTGTGTTCAAAATTTAATTATTTTTTTTGAAAGTGGAAATAGAACTGTATCTCTGAGCCATAGAACGGAACTGAGGAATGCAGGGGATGTTACAGTACCAAAACTTTTTATTAAAAAACCTTTTCTTTATTGGCCCCAGAATATCCAGTTATATTCCAGAATTTATAAAACAGTAAAGGAAAATTGCAGTATTTTTATTTAATCTAAATAAATTGGCTCTTCTCACAAGAGGATATTAAACACTTTATATGTTTGTAAATTTTTTTTGTTATTGTATTTATTATTTTTTGCAAATTTTTTCTATTATTTGATTTTTGTAAATATGTTATTATGATTTTTAATTATTGTCCCTATATCCCAGATCAATTGTACAGTACATATGACAAATTTTCTTTTTTATTATTACTAAAATAGGAGCTGTATGAATTACTAGAATGAATGAATTTTATTGCTGTGTGTCTATTATATTTTTATTATGTAAATTGTTTTTGTAATGGTATCTCCACTACAGGCTATGGCTACAGTTTGCACACCATGTGTATGTATGATGTATGCATATGTGCGTGTATGTTTTTTATGTACCCCTCTTCAAAAATTAATTTGTTGTTTTTATTATTTAGGTCAGTTAGTCTATGAATATTTCTGTTGTTCTAATTACAAATATTATATTTTTTGTGTAATGACAGTTTGTTCTTTATTATTACTGTACTTTTTATTTTATACACTTAAGTTGATTTGGGAAAGAAGAGGGCAGTGGCCGCTGGTGGGTATTTTAATGAGGAGTGCTATGTAGAATTAACAATAATAAAAATTCATTTTTTTATTCCTACTGAATAACTGATGTATTTATTATACAATTACATTATTATACAAATAACAAATTTAGTAGAATATATAATACATGGTATTTAAAAATAAATTCTATTCCTCTATTTTTGCATTGATAAAAATGTTCATTAACCTTTTCATTAAAGTTTGTTATTTGTGAAATCATGCTTTTTTCAATTGATATCATACACAGCCCCGTTAACCTCTCCTGGTTTATTGCATTCCTTAAATACGATTTCACTTTTATTAGCATAAAAAAAAATTCGTTCTGGTTCTGCCGTTGTCATTTGAATTGTTACTAATATTATAATAAGTTTAATGGTTTCGATAACACACATGCAAGGTTTTCTTCATTGATTTCACTAACAATGAAATTAAATCGATATAGTTGTTAAATTCATTTCTGGAGTAAAAACTTGAAATTCTGTTTCTAATTTTTCTTGAATAAGAAATGGCTAAACTTTACACGTTTCTTTTATTTCAAATGATGGTAGACTTTCATGTAAACACCCAAAATTCTCTTAATAAAAATGTTTTACAGCTATTAAAAAATTCGTAAATGCAACATACTTCTTTACTTTTCATAACTTTAGACATATTTGTATGTTCACAAGTTCTTGAATTGTGAATTTGAGAAACAGTTTCATAAAAATTATTTAATCCTCTTTGGATCTTATTAGCATCCATGTTCATAGATTGTGTTTGTTTATTTAATTTTTCTACTAGAGGCATTATTTTATGGAACAGTTTTAGTCTAAATGTTTCATTTTTTAATAATCCTAAGAATGATGTCGATTTTTTGATTGTTTTATCAGAAGTCCTCAAAAATTGCAATTCTTCGAAACATTTAAGAATATTCTCCTTATTTTCAAACACTGCATTAACTGATCTTATATTAAAATGCCAACTTGTGTTTTGTAAGATTTTGGAATGTGTACACTATGTAATCACTATAAAACCTAAGGTTTTATAAAATATTACTTTACTAATAAAAAAAAAAGAAAGAATTTAAGATTATTATTTTTATTTTACTTATGATTTTAAAATTTTGCTCAGCTTATGGGCGCCAGGCAGCTTTCGCTTACCAATTTTGAAAAACATGAATTTAAATATTTAAATCTCAGGGCATGAGTTCTTTTAAAAGGGTACTCCACCGTGATTCCAGGTATCAAATGAAGAACTCTTTTATATGCTGAAATTTTACATAAATTTATTGAAAACAAGTTATTTTTTATACTTTAGCATTTGTTATAGAGACATATATCATGGAAACAACTATAGCTATCATCTTAGTCAAATTACTTTTTATTTTCTCAGAAGGAGAACCGATCTTTTATTCTTTGAATTTGAAATTGACTCTAAAAGTTGCAACTAAAATTGATTTTATGAATAAAACAAATTAAAAACATCTGCTTTTTTATATGAATTTACGTTCCTTAACAAGGATAAATATGTCATTAGACATTTATTAATCTTTTACATAAAAAGAAAATTAATATCCTTTATACATTAAATTTATATAATAAAAATTAAAAAGTTAAACATTGTAAATTTTTATACAATAACAGAGTAAATATGGTGTGTTGAATAACACAAAATTACCAGTCCATAGTCATACTGTACGTAATTCAATGGTAGTGCTGCCTGCGTTCTAACTGATGCCGTTGTTCTGTCCGTGGCGAAATTGTATTTGCACCTCACGAATGTTTGTAAAAAGAAAATCTGTTTACACACTAGTCCGTTCTGCAATTTGTAATTGTTCATTTGCCGACCGCATTACTATAACACATGCTAATTGTCTATTGTCTATTCGCGAGAACACGTCTAATCAACTTACTGTTCAAACAAAATGTTTTAACCCACTCTCACCCTTAATCGACCAACGATTAAACTCTTTACATTTTTTATTGTTCTACATGTCAAATTAGTACATCACACTATGTCCGTTCTTTCCACTAAAGTCTCTAAACTTCTTACTCAACTTGACAGATACACATTTTTACTTTCTAACCGTCTCAACACTCTTACTCTGATTCCAGAAACACATCTCACCTGTTTCACGGTTCTATTCAGACCATCTTCCATCACGGTTCTATCCAGACTGAGACTTCATGGTGAAAATCTCACTTCCGTTATTTTTTGGGGTTTACTCTACTTCCTCCACGAAGTATTTTATCGCAACGTCAGTTAGAATATTTCTCACACTGCATTGCATACACTGTTCCATGTTCTGAGCATACCCACAAATTCCTTTATAACTAAATCTATATCACACACACAAAATTATTTAAATTATATGTAAAAATTCTTAAATCCTATACATTATTATTTCTTGTGTTTGGAAATCTATATTAATTGAATCTACTTTATTTTAACTTTTAAAGACATAAGTCACGTTTTCGACTTATTTATCCCCTCCCAATTTCGTTCTATACGATTTCCCACTATTATTTATTATTCAAACGGGATTAACTTTTTTAGGTATTACAACTAACATGTTTTTCTAACTCTGCTAATTTTTGTGGAGATTGTGAAAGAAATGCAGTTATGCCTGAGAGATTTCCAAAAAATAAACTCACTTATTTAATTGATGAAGTTGTGTGTTTCATTATAAGATTTAGTTGATGTGCATAACAATGAATGAAATTTGCATATTTTAAAATTAGTTGTATTTTACCGGTTCATCTTTAATAATATTAGCCCCGTCATATGTTTGGGCGATTAACTTATTCGGATCATATTTTAGCACTTTGTTTATTTCATTAAGTAAACATTTCGATAAACCTTCCACAGTTGTATATTCTGGAGTGAAAAACTACCAAAACGGATCATATACTACACCTTGAAATTCATAACAGAAAACAATAACTGTTTGTATATATGTTTAGAAATACCTGTAGTGTCGTCTGCCATGACAGCAACATATGATGATTCACTGATTTCCGATACTATGTAATCTTGCCAATTTTCTAGCCTACAATGTAATAATTCATTTTGTATTGTTTTTTATGTCTTTTAAAACTGAATTGCTATCTAAATGTTTTTGCAAAAATGGATCAAAAGTAGCAATAAAATTAATCAACCCTTTAATTAACAGGATTTTCTGATGATTCACTTTCATTATGACACCGAAGTGATAATTAAAAATTTCTACAAAATTTTATACAGTCAATTATTTTTCATAATATTTCTCAATTTTTGTAACTTGTTTATTATGATTCAACTTTGATGTTCTGTAAGCTTCACTAAATTGTTCAGAAATATTAACTTGTCCTAGTAATGATAATGAAATAACATTGTTCATATGTTTTCTAGTGTTAGATGTTTTTCACATTAAAAACATTATTTGTTTATGTTTCTAAAACCACTTTGAGTCCATGCAGTCTCCCCGCCATGAAGAAAACAAAAAAGAGCATTTGTACTTTCTCAATCACTTAATCTTTTATACCATTTCATGTTAAACTATATTTTATATTGTATTCCTTCCCAATTAATAACAACTTCTGGAGCTGGTCAACTTTTATTTTTTATATTAATTTTTTCATTGTAAATAAAAACAACAAATATAATTCAAATATAAAATGAAAATATTATTAGGAGACAATTCAATTAACTCAAAGGCACATTAAATTTTAACAGTAACAAAATAGCACACTCAAATTAACAATTTTAGTTATTTCAGTTTACAAATAATTTAGAGGAACTGTGTAATTGGCAGTTCTGCCTTAACCTATTCAATGACACACCCAAGGCAAACAAAGCTCTGCAGTTTTGCTAAGTCTAACCATATACAACAATTCATACACTGTGTTGAACGCAGTGCCTTCCTTTAAATTAGAACTGTCAATTTAAACAACCTCATTTAAATCTGTTTGAATCATTTTTTAAATTTGTTATATTAACCAGTATTATACCTGAAAGTATAATATGTAAAATTTATAAGCATGCACAATTTTATATTTGTATTTCTTTTATTTAACTTTGGAGGTTCCACAGTGCCAATGTACCACCCGCCCCATGGAAAAGGGAGAAACTATATTGAATATGACAAAATTATTTTCCAGGAGCAAAGAATTAAATAAATATATAGTAAGAGCATAAAAAATAATAAAAATTATGGCGTAATTATTTTCTATGAATGAATTAACAAGTGGTTTAAAAGGTTATCTCATTGGTTCAGACATGTGAACATGTTTTGTGATAGAGTGTATTCTTATCAGTTATTTATTTTTTCATGCTTCGTTGAGAGAAGAACAATGAAATTTCATATTAATCTGAATTCATTAACGCTAATTAAATATTTATAAACTTGTGTATTTTGAATTCCATTATATATATAAGATTAGAATAGCTTTTTAAGCTGTTTTTATAATATATAAACTATTTTGGGATAGCAAAATTAGGATGGAATTTTGAATTGTCAATCTACTCAAATTTCAAGTTTTTCTATTATAATTAATACTCATTTAAAATTATTTTATAAATTTGAAGAACAAAAAATTATAAAGAAAAATTGAGGTTTTTTAAAATGGGTGTGAAAGTTAAAGCAGTAAGCCTTTATAGAGATAATAAATTTGGATTTTTTTGCTCAAAAAGGAAAATAACTAAAAAATTATTAGTAATATTGAAATTTAATAGTACACAGTGATTCCAAATTTAATTCTGCAAAAACTCAGCTCTGTAGTTTCCTTACCAACGAAATTGCCTCAATCCTGTGATTACTTTTCATTTCACCTAAACTATGGCCATATGGAGTGATCCTACAAAACAAAAAGCACAAACAAACCATGTATGTATCTAATTTTAAAACCCAAAAATGTAAAATATATAGTAGTCCAAAATACAAAATCAAAATAAGATTGTGCCAAGCAGGGTCCAACACAGTATTGTTTTGAACTGTTTAAAAAAAATTTTATAATGTTTGCCATATTTCCACTAATTGCTATGTTATGGAAAAGAATTGTATGCATATACACATGATCAGGGGCGTGCTGGCCCACCGGGAAATGTTCCGGTGCGCCCTCTCGCTCCCAGCCAAATAACAAAAAATTTAATATGCACTTTGTAACATTACACTTACTGTATTTTTGCATTTACTTCTAAAATCTCACGGAACATTCGAAATGTTCACCACTTCTTTCAATGCAATAATACAGCCTGTTCTGAATCTCACTTCTGACTTATTGAAATGTTTTTCTTGGGATAACCCTACACTCCATTATTATTTGAATTCTAAGATCTGCTTAATCAACTAGAGGTGTTTTGTTCACTATAGATTTTAAGTGTCCACCACAAAAAAAAAACTATGTCTGTCAAATCAGGCGATTTTCCAAGCCACTCAATAGCATTGGCTAGAAAAATTGTTGTTCAATCAACCTTGTACGTTTCTTCGATAATATGGGTTCTACCGTCATGTTGATAGTAAACTAAGTTTTAAACATATTCCAACTGACCCTGTTCATTTTGCTGATTCTCAATAAAAACTGTCTTTGTAGGTTTTATTTACTCCTTAAGCAAGTTAAGATAGGTGTTACCATTCAAATTTACCTCAATAAAAAATTGGACAACAGTTACTTACATAAGAAAAGTTAGATATTCATTTTAAAAATTACTCTTAGTAACGTCAAAGGCTGGGAAACACAAAGCCCCTAGAAAACAGAGGTGACAAGTTTAGATTATTTTATAGTTGCACAGTATTGTTATCACATCAGCCTCCTTATTAATTCTTATCTTATCTATTAGCTGATGATATTTTGGAATAAAGTGATTTACCTTCTTAATATTTGAACAACCAACAATAATTATAATTTTAATAGAATAAACTGTCCACACATAAGTTGTTATAACAATATGTTTTTACAGTGTGTTTACAGTATCACAGTGTTTTTATGGAATTTAAAACATTATGAACTCCCATTACACATTATTATTAAACTACTGAGAGTTAAAACTAACTTGACTGTTCTTCTTCCATAAATCATTTTTAACAACATAAAGATCTTGAGCAAGTGCTTTCAGATTAGCAAAAATATGTAAGTATAAATGAAAGATTGTGCAATATTTCGAGAAAGGATGATTCAATTTGATTACTTTTTCATCAAACATTTTCTTTTTTTCACTTAAGAGGTGTCAAAAGTGGTAGGTTGTATTTTAATTTTTTTTTAACTTGAGGGTTGTGCAAGGGGGTGAGGTGAGTGGATAATTACTTAGATTTCACAAAACTAGTTCCCCTTGAATGTATTACCTTTTCCGCAAACCGTACATTTATGTCTCTTTTAGTTTTTTAATATATTAAGATGGAAATTAAAAAAAAAAAACAGTATATATATATATATATATATATATATATATCAACGAAATTCATGGTATTAATTATTTTTTACCTCTCTCCATATTTAAAGCTGTTTTATAACGCATAAATTTAGAACATATAATTTATTTCCACGGAAAATTTGGACTTACTCATTTTGGAGTTTTAAATAGATGAATTGTGTATCAGTTGGAAAAATCAGAGGACTGTGTCAAAAATTTCAACTGTGCTGTGAAAATGAGTTTAACATGGTAGAGTCAAATTTGAATGAGGTAACAGAGCCCTTTTTAAAATTTAAATATCCTTATTTTATAATCCAGATTTTTAATTAAAGCCTTCTAAATCTATATCAGATAACCTAAAATCATATTTTAGGCATCTTTTAATTCAAAATTGTCCAGACCCTACCCACCATCTGTAGTCGGCGCCCCCTACCGGTCTAACCACTGCCCCTACAGGTGCTGGGAGGGATCCACCATGCCCATGAACATCATATGCTTTAGTTGTAACATATTATTATTAGGCAACAAAACAACTCAAAATTTCAGTATGTACAGATTGCTGAAAGCCTTAAAATCCAAGTTATTTACATGAAAAAAGGACCAACATACCTTAGTATTTTAGTTTTTCGGGACTGTTGGAAACTAAAACTAGTAAACTAAGAAAAGAATCCAGGGCAAAAACTAGACCTGAGCTGTCGAAATAACTAAAACTATATAGGCAAATGTGATGAGAAATGGCAAGTACTGTGTTGAACCGAGCTCATACACAGATCAACCAACAAAAAAGAAAAAAAATATGGGATATGTCCAAATAAACTATATAAATAATATGAATTATCCATAATTTTCCAATAACTTTAAAACAATCTTTCATTTTATTTATTTTTATGCCTTAGGCAAAAAAAAAAAAAAAATTGTATAGCTTAGTCAACATATAACAATAATAAATTAATTGAGGTACAAGCACAATATAACATAGCAGACCTTATAACAAACTTAAATCCAATAATAAAAACAGATCCTATAATCAAAACACAGTAGACTTTATAATAGAGACTAACAATACAATAAAAATACAAAATAATTAGCTAACTACATTAAGTGCTTGGGTGGGCTAAGAAGGTTGATCCCCAGCAACTTGCCACCCTGTACTAGCATGGGTAGTGAGAGTTGAGGCAAGCAGAAATTATTATCCTCAATAGAGTATGTATAGTCACTCTAAAATCAATAATTGTAAGTGAAAACTAGTCATATGTCGTAGCAACTCCGTAAGGAACTACTTCAACTTCTTATAAAACAACACAAGGTGCTCTTACTTAAACAGTAACTTTTTACTTTTCAATTTAATTTAAATTCAATTTATCTCCCTTCATAAATAAAGGAATGACCATTGCCCTTTTTAATTTAAAGGGAAATACTTCCTCTGAAAAGAAAGAATTTATTGAAATTTGTAGTGGCTTGACAAGTTCAACTGAACATTGATTAATGAGCCAAACAGACTCTATCAATATCAAAAGATTTTTTAATTTCATTTGCTTTAATACCTCTATGATCTCCTTCCAGAGACAGGTGAGTAGCATCATGAATGTTGCTGTCCTAAAATATCCTGTATGAACTGATACAGCTGTATTCGCAGACACTTTAATATTGGCAAACATATTATTCAGATTATCAGCAATTTTACAGGATCAGAACTTATTATACAGTTAATTTTAAAAAAATATGGAAAATTATTCGACTTAATTTGTTTACTTGTCACATTTACAATATGTGGTTTTGGCAATATTTTTTGATAACACGATTCTTTTATTAACTTTATATGATTTTGCAGTATTTATCACCTTTCTATTATTTTTTTGTGTGAATTTATTAATTTCATCATATATTTTTTTTATTTATGCCGTGAAATCAATATTCCCTTTGTGATCCATACATTGCTATTATTTTTATGCTGTTTGGTTTTTGCAGTTATAGTTAGAGGACAAGATATTAAAAAATGAATCATAAAAGTAATTAAATTTTCCCTCTATTATTTAAAATGATTTAATTTATCCCAATCGTGTTTCAAAAGGTATTTTAATAATTGTATTTTACCAGGATTTTTATAATCTCAAATTTGAACGAGCTATGTTGTTTAAATGGAATCTGAATGTTAATGGTGTAAATTATTGCCCTAAACCGCACAAAAATATTACAGTTTTTAAATAATGTGGAAAATTCCAAAATAAACGGGATATTGGTTAATGTAAATTTTGGTAAATTCCAATTTTCTTATATTGATAACCTCCAAATATGGAATAATAAACAAACAAATGAAAAAGTTCTGGAATTATCATAAGTTGGGGGGGGGGGAGTAGGTATAATCTGGTCCCTCTTTATAAACTTTTATCAGAGATTAGTGATAACATGATGAAAGTCATAAATAGATCTAAAAATCATGTTAACGAATCATATTTTTTCAATGGTTCAGTGCTACTGAAATTAATACATTAATATGTAATCTAACACAACTAATAAAATATCACCTATTTTATCTAGAAGTTTAGGCTATTTATGCTTGGAAGTTTAACAATGAAAACTTAGATTAAATGTTGTAGTTTCTTCTAATCCATATATTACAATGCTAACATATGTTGATGCATTAAACATAGAATACGGTATTTAATATTTATTATTTCTTGTACACTGGATGTCAGAAATAAAATATAGAAAGTATTCATATGTCTTGTTTGTAAGTCTCATGAGTAAAACTGAAATCCAATTTATTTATTATAAAAAGGTTAACTTAAGTTTTAAAAATAACTTCCAAAATACAATATATATTAACTTACAATTTATCATGCTTTGATAAACTGTAATAATAATTAATATTTAGTAATTTTCACATTTCACCAAAATGTTATTGTAACAGATAACTTAACATTTTATGTAAAAACTTGAATGTTTTAACCATTCAAGAAAAATGTTACGCTTTTATACATTCTAAAAATAAATGTAATGAAATCAAATTAATGGTCTTCATTTTTACAAATGTACCAAGAATTTAAAAAAGTCACGACCACTATTTTGTATATGGCACCCTTATTATTCAGAGGGAAAAAAACACCAATGCCTTTTACTACCTACAAATTACTCCTACGATCCACAATTTATAAGTGAATGGAGAGTTAGTTTTCCATCTTTGTTGTGATGTAAATAGTTATAGGGTATAGAATCTATGTTAATTGGAATATCAGCTTGCCAAAATTATCTTGTTTAGATATATATATATATATTACCTACAGTCTCTACAGTGTAATGAAGAGCGAATGGCAGATTTCTACATTTATCTTGTTCTAGATATGTGTGTTGCCTACAACATACTGAAAAGTCAGTGGGAGCTGTCTGCCATTGTCTTGTTCTAGATATACGAATTGCCAACAATGTACTGGAGACTCAGTGCCAGCTTTGTATCGGAATCTTCTTCTGGATATTTACAGTACCTTATACTGAAGCATCAGTGCACAGTTTGCCACCATTGTCTTAATTTAAATAGAAGAGTCTATGGTTTATAGGAGAGTCAGTAACAACCTCAAACTATTCTCTTGTTTTGGATATGTATAGAACTTCCAATGTACTGGCGAGTCAATGCCATTTTTCATCATCGTCTTGTTTTTGATATTAATAGGGCCTGCAATGTAGTGGAGAGTCAATGCCAACTTTTCATTATTGTCTTGTTTCACATAGTTATAGTGCCTGCAATATATTGAAGAGTCAGTGTCAGCTTTGAACCATGGTCTTATTATGATTATTTACAGTACCTGCAATGTATTGGAAAGTCAGTCCCACTTTTGTACCATTGTCTTGTTATGGATATTTATAGTGCCTGCATTATAATGGAGAGTCAGTCCCAGCTGTAAAACATTGTCTTGTTATGGATATTTGTAGTATCTGCATTGTATTAGAGAGTCAGTGCACTTTTGTACCATTGTCTTGTTCTGCATATTTATAATGCCTACATTGTATTGGAAAGTCAGTGTCATCTTTGTTCCATTGTCTTGTTATGGATATTTATGTTCTTGCAATGTATTGGAGAGTCAGTGCCAGTGTTGCACCATTGTCTTGTTATGCATATTTATAGTGTTTACAATTTAAAAACAGAGACCACAACATCAATTGTGTATAGGGTGCTGACCAGGAGAAGGGGACATTACCAGAGATCTGAAACTGGTTTATTTCAAAGAGGACAGTGGAGGTCAGTAATGATACATAATATTAGGGTACTGCAGATTAACCTTCAACATCCCAAAGTACTTGCCCATTGCTTAGCATAAGGTTTGTCCAGAATTCCTAGGATGTGACTTCCACTAAGAGCTGTGGATACATGGAGCCAGTGTCATCGGTCTTTCTATTCATAATGAGAAACTTATATATGATAACAATCGTGTTAAACCTAGGACATGTGTTATTGCTCATGATACTGTCAAGGTTTTTCCTATTTTAGAATCCATTACAAGGGATTTGGTTTCAGTAATAGTTGAGGTACTGATGTTGAAGATTAGCTACAAGGCTGTGGTGACATCTAGTTATTTTCATAGTGATTCAGTCACCTTTAGTGAATGTAAGAAGACTGGTGAAGTACTGCAACAGAAGGAGACTCTAGCTAATCATCACCTGTGATGCCAACACTCATCACTATGTGTGAAGAATCAAGAAGACTGACACAAATATAAATAATTGCTCAGCTATTTACTTATCAATAATAAAACTATAACATGAGGATTACACCTATATTTGCAATAGAAAACAGGAGATAATAGACCCAATCCTGTCAAGTACACACACAAATATGCATATTAGTGGTAAAATCACAAACTGGCATCTAGCAAAAGTTATATCACTGCCTGACCATAGACTGATTAAGTTTGATCTTGAGTCAACTAAGATATTTAAATCAGTGATCAAAATCTGACAAAGAACAGAATGGTGGTGTACAGAACTATTCTTAAATCAGAGTTGGATGTGACTTATGGTCAAATTGAACTCCCTTTGATATCAATGTTTTGTCTTAGGCTTGAGTTTATTGTTTAATGACTTGTGAACAAAGCTGTTTTGAAAACATTAGAAAGACTACATGATTAGTTTTTCTTGTCATTCAATGTTATTACCTTATAAATAAAGGAAGAAAATAACATAAATAAAACCCCTAGCCCTACAATACTCTAATAGTGTCAGTGTCGGAAGAGAAGAAGAGATGTTCAAGAGAGACCTGATAGGAAAGATAGAAGAAGTGTATCTTACCCAAGACTACATGATGAAAGGTGTAGATCCACCTAGAGTCCCTCAAGATTGCCACGACGATATTCACTATAAGTGAGCCCGTGAGGGTAGAAGAACTAAAAGAAAGGTGCCTTGGTGAAATAGGATGTTTAATAAAAATAAAAAAGAGGTAAGAAGACTTTTTAATCAGTCTAATACACTAATGTATGTGGTAGGATATGATGAAGTCAACTGATTACAACAAAGAAAGTCAAAAAGATCTAAGAAGAGGACATGAAGACTCTTCTGTGAGAGCAAGAATAAAATGCCTATGACATTAAAGCTCTAAGTGTTCCCAAAAGACAAGGCCTATTGGAAAAAGAAAACAGAGAATATTCCAAAAATTGTAGGGAAATATTGGCACTTTTAGTAAAGATGTGTACTTTCTGAGAGTAGTGTTGATCAGAGACTTATCACTATGGAGAGGTGGATAGGAAGTAGTAGTGTCTACCATTCCATTTTTTGTTGCTATAAAGTAACTTGAACTGTGGACACGTATAACCCCTACAAGTACTTACCCAGGGAGGGATGATTTACATACATGGTTCCTTCATTAAAGCATTGAGTTATTTCTACCTGTCTTGGTGGAAGTATTTAGGACAAGTATCTAGGATATATGGAGAATTAATCTGGAGATAGTGGGGGTGGTGTTTATTCATAAGGTGCCAAAATCCATATAGATAATCAAGTGACTCTTAAAGCACTGGAATCATTCACCTTTGATCCAGGCTAGTGTGGAATGCTTAATGTGGTGAATTATATGGCTATGTGGAACAATGTCATCCTAAATTGGGTGCCTGTTCATACAACTACCATAGATAGGAACAAGACCGCTTTTCACCTTGCTAGAGCTGGTGTTCATAAACCCTTTCCATAATCCTGGTCCCTTCTGTGTGAGGCCCTAGGGCCATCTAAGAAATGTGGTTAAGGCTTGGACAGAGAGATGCTGATCCCTCTATTGAGAGGAAGTTCTTGAGCTTAGGCAGGTAAAAGAGTTTTATTTTATTTTCTAAGTCAAAACCATAAAATATGTATCACTGGTTAGTAAGTATTAGGTAGATACAAACGATAAGTCTAGTAACTCGTCAATGTCCAGTAAGATATCACCTCAAGAAAATAAGGTTTATAGAATAGGACACCTGTCAGTTCTGCTCTAATGGGAAGGAGTCGCCAGAACACCCTCTGTACGGGTGTTTTTAAGTTTGAGGGTACGACTATTAAGTCGGGGGTGAGGTGGGGAGTAGCAAAATGTATAGTAAAACCCAATACAACTGAACTATACTGTGACTTTGGCTTTGCTAAGTTCAAACTACAAAAAGTTCATTGCAGACCACTGTCTTGTTCACAATAGTAAGTGTAATCTGTATTTCTTATATTTGATTATAGATTTTAAACGTGATAAAATATTAGTTTGTTGTTGTTTTTTCAAGTATTGTTAAATGTCCTCATTTTTAAACATATTTACAAATTATGTGAAAGATATTTTCTTTTAAAGATATATACTTATAGAAAATTTTGTTGGTGGTACTATTGTGGCAGTACCCCCCCCCCCTCCTCCTCATCGTTAGGTGCCATCATTAATCAGACACTTCTTTTCGGACTGTAGAGTGGACACATAGGTTGATTAAATACACTCATTTATTCACTCAGACAAACAACATTATTTTATTACTAGCAAACTAGCCTTTCATAATGTATCCACTATTTATATGTCAGAGAGTATCAGCACGTGTGGAGTGCTGATCATGTTTTGAACTCTGAACTTTAGACTTTTATTTTAGAACAAAGTTAGTTAACAATATAGCAACCAATATCTATAATTCTGCTACCTAATGAAAAATTGTTTCAATTACAATAAAGATAAAATAGTGCTTACCTTATACTAACTATAAATATATCCATCAAGAACTTCTCAATAAGTGTTCAATTAGCTTCACTACAATGTGGGCTCCATTGCTGCTCTACTGCCTTGGTAAGTTATAGTCATAACAAATATTTTAACGCAAATTTTATGTTGTAAACCCAACTGTTTAACACAAGTTACTTACAACAAAGACTGTTATCTACCTTTTTAGTTGTTTTACAAAAATCTTAATATAATTAGTTTCGTCCAATATCTTTTTAATGGTTTATTTTTTGGTTTACTAGTTTAGTTATATTACCCTCAAATAAAAGAAAACATACAAATTTTCACAGTAAACCATTTATTTGAAACAATGTTTCAATGACCAAGTCATTATATATATATATACCCAAAATTTTAACATGTAGCCAAACTAAATTACAAACATGAAACAACTGAAGATGATGACAGTCCAAAATTTGCCAAACAGTCGATAAGAATATATATTCGGCTAACGCAAACATGTGTATAATTACAGTGTTTGTGATTTGGCACATAAGGCTCTTTCACATTTTTTACTTGATAGAATAATAACTCCTCTAAATTGAAAAGAATTTAATTCAGATTCAGGATTAGTTAAAAATTGTGTTCCACTAGGCTTATTTTTGGAACTTTTATTGTTCATTCTTTATAATAAATAATATATCTCAAATCTCCCACTCTAAATTGGTGTCGTGTACTGATGACCCATCCATAGTGTTCTAGAATGAAAAAGTTGATGTTCTTAAGAGTATCTGCTCTTCAGTTACTGATTCATTAACGAATTATATTTCAATTAATAACCCGAGCTTTAATATTAGCAAAACAATTCTGATTTACTTTACTTTTCAGGGTAACAATAGTGTTGACTCTCAATGTTTCAATTTTACACTTGATAAAAATTAATTTCAGCTTGTAATGTATGTTAAATTTTTGGGATTGGTGCTGGAGAGATGTCTAACCTAGACAGACTATGTGGAAATGGTTTGTAAAAGAGTTGGAACAGGTAGCTTTCTTATTACATATTTGTCTTGTTATGTTGGTCGTAATGTATTGAAAATAGTATACCCATTTTTATCCTATGGTGCCGAAATTTGGTGAAGTGCATCTTTGATACATAAGAATAGAATTCTGATGCTACAGAAGAAGCCTCTTGGGATTATATTTAATTGTGGTTTCATTGACAGTTATAGGCTATTATTTAGAAAACACCATTTTCTTGCTGTATGCTTATAAAGTAATTTTGCTTACAGTACAAACCCGTATTAAAAAATTTTTAAATTGGCAAATACAGAGCTATGGTACAAAAAGAATGTATAATTTCCTCAGAACAAAGGTGAACTTAAAAATAGTGAAACCTTTAACAGAGGTGTGATATTGTTTAATAGGCTGCCTGTAGAATTAAAGTTGCAAAGGGATGCTCAATTAAAAATTTATCAAGATCTAAACAGGTTTTTTTATACAAAAGTGTCTTTACTCCATGTGTGAATTTTAATAGTTCTTTCTATTGACATAATTAATTTTAACGACTATTTTTTTTAACTTAACTTTGTTTTACTATATGTGTTGAATTTTGTAAATAACCTTTATTGTAATGTAAACATTGTTAAGTATTTGACATTTGTTTTATAATTGTAATTTGTCTGCAAGAAATAAAAATGTAATAGCAGTAGCATTAGTATGCTACAAAAAATAAGTAGCGTTAATGAGTTTGGTGCTACGTTTTACACTACTTTATAAAATTAGGAGGCTATTGATAAATTCTAATGTTAATACCAGAAAGTGAAGAATCAAAAGGAAATCATTTATTTTTGCTAAAAAACAGTAATTCAGTCAATGAACCAAAAAAGCAAGTACTTCAAGTATCACAATATAGTGTGGTAACAGAATCTAGGACATTTATGAGTTATTTGTTTTAGATTCTTTTGTTAGAGAAGTGTCGAGGTATTTATATGGTGTAACTGGACATTTACCATCATTTATGTATATAAAACCTAATACATGATGTTTAGAGAGTATAAATCAATTCCTAATATAAACTTATAAGGTAAAAAAATTTAATGATGACAAATGTCCGATTAAAATATATCAATAATATGAACAATACTTCACTATCAAATAACTTTAAAACAAGAAGTGTCGAGTGTATGTTTTTCTTCATATTAGAAAAAGAGGGTCACAAAACTGAACAAAAAATTTATGAATAAAATATAAAACCATTTCTAAGAAGTTATAATTTTCCATATTTAAAATCATTGTACTTAAGGTTAAATACTTGACCTTAAGTCCTTCTGTGTATATAATATTTATTTAGTTTTGCTGAAGATATTTTCATTAGTAAAAACTGATATATCAGTATGTTTTAATGATCAGTTAATATAAAATAATACATGTTTAATGGTGTATGTAATGTACAAAAAAGTTTATTTTATTTTATTTTTACACTTTAAACCATTTTAAAAATGAAATATATTATCTTTATTAAATTATATTTATCAGAGATTGGTACATTCAATGCAGTTATATTCATAATTTACAGCATTTAAAAAATAGTAATAGTTCACTTTTATTGATAAATAAATGATAAAACTGTATGAAGTATTAAAAAAGTAACTATCTACTTTTATTGTTTAGCAAGATACATTAAAAAAAAGTAAAAGTTGTAGCTGTAACTACTTTTATTTTGTAGCTTTATATGTAGCAACTTGCATTTATATTAAAAAAAGATGTAGTTGTAGCAAGTTTGTTCTTTTACAAAAGTAGAAATAGCTATTACATTTATTAAAAAATGATTAACTTTTTGCAAGCTATATATTTTACAAAAGTAGAAGTAGCTGTAACTAGTTATTCTTTAAAAGTAGCTTACCTAACAATACATGTAATCATACATTAGCAGAAATATCTTACTAGACTGAGATTAAATGATAATAGTCTCCTTTAATATATTTTGTTGATGTAAATGTTATTACTGTGTTTTTGCTCATGTGTATATGACAAAATGTCTGCAATGTTCTTGTCCTGTTTATTATTCATAATTATTAATTAAATAATTAATTTGTTCTGTTATTTTAAATCATAATTATTATACATTGATTCATGAATGATCTGTATAAAACGTAGTTACTTTTTAATTTGTTCTTCTATTATTAAATTCAAATCTATTGTGTGTAACAATAACTTTCAACTTTTTCGTACCAGAAAGAATTTGATCATCCTTATTATGTTAATTTATTTTTTATTACACTATAATATTCCTATTATACTTTAAATATACACCAGCACAACAATTACATAAAACCCGGTAATGGTACAAAGTCTTTTATTGATTTAGTTTTTATGTTCTGTATCACTAAAATTTAATTTTCTTCTTTTTTACAGTGGCATCCACAGCTACTTCATCGAACATTGGTAAGTATTATTTCGTTTAAAAAATTTCCTAATAAATTTTTTTAATACTGAAAGTTTGTATTTATCTTTATGATGTATTATCTTTTTATGATATATGGTTATGAATCAAAGTGTTTACATTTTTTATTTAACTTTTCCACATATACTTAGAATATTTTGTGGTAAAGAGTTTTGATGATATATCCATTTTAAGGATCTAAGACTCCAAAAAAATTGTTTTACAATGATGACTTTCCCCTGTCGTCTGTCTGCATACTGAACTGTAACCTAAATTCATGGATCATATTTACTCATGTTTTGGTTTTATTTCATGATTTTTTTTCTTTTAAAGTATATCTACACTGGGGCTGTCATGCTGAATTTTTCCGAATTATTGCATTTTAAGAGGCATACCATTACATAAATCAGTTGCATAGCTCTTTTTCCATTCTTTTAATTTCAGGGTATGTAACATTTAATTATAAATGGAAAAGGGTACATTCCAAAAAATGTTAGCCCTTCCTTGTATCTTTATTCTGTTCTGAGATATTATGGAACATGTGAATTAGAAACTAAGTAAATTAGCATCAATTCAATTCACTGTTACTGAATTCGAATAATGGTTTGCACTGTACATTAGAATCTCGATTAACTGTCACTTTTTGGGACCATGGGGTGGTCGGAACGTTAAAAAGGTTGGATAATCAGAGGAAAATGAAACAAGTCATTTACAGAGCTCAAAACTATGTAATAAATCAAAATTTAGTAAACTAATTACATTTCTAATAAAGAGAGAGGAAAACAGAACATTTTAGACACTGAAAATTATTTAAAAAAGTCTAAATTTATTTTTTAATGTCTTAAACCTTGATTTTGCGGCTGCATCATGCCACTTCTTTGCCTACAATATGTCCATAGCTGTGAGGTTGACAGCTGTTCCTAATATTTAAGGGCAGTCTCGAACGCATCTTCTGCTGTAAAGTGGCTGATCTTTTCGTATTCTTCCTTTTCTTCATCATCTGGCTCCTCTTGCTCATCACTAGACTGTTGCAAAACAAGATCAATGATCTCATCAACTACAAGTTCTTCATTGGTAACAGCAGCAACGTCACCTTCTGCTAGCCATTCCTCTATATCAGCAATCTGGATATTATCCTGAAGAGTTTGCAAATCAGTGACTAAATATGCCTGATATGACTAATATGTCTGACTTATTAGTTTTTGGAAGTTCTTGCTCTTGGTTTAGGTTAGGACAAACCTTCTTCCTTGATTTTTGTAGAATGGTTTTCTTAAGTTCTTCCCAAGCTTGTGCCACTGTGTAAATTGGATCTTTTATGTTGAGGCTTTTCATTCCTTCAAAATGATCATAACTCTCTTCTGTTTTCTATAACAAATCGCTGACGTATTTCCTCTTGTATCATCGTTTTAACCACTTAATAACACCCTGGTTCATTAATTAGATCATTGAAGTCATGTGGAGGAGAAAAAAAACATAGCTTTTATGTCACCTTGTTGAAGTTCAGACTCAGAGGGGTTGCTTGGGGAGTTGTACAGCATTAAAATTGAACGGGGTGGTTGGTTTTTTTATTTAAAATATTTTTTAACAGCTGTAACAAATGCATCAAAAACCATTCTTTAAACAAATTACCATTCATCCAACCACTTTTTTGAGTTTTGTAATAAACAGGAAGTGCTGACATGTTTATATTTTTGAAGGCTCTTGGTTTCTTAGATTTTCCGATTACAAGCAACGGCAATTTATGGTCACCACTGCATGTTGCAATGGTCACCCTGTCCTTTGCTAGTTTCTTGTGTGTGACTGTTTTATTCTTTGAGGCAAGGTTTTTTGAGGGAGCATTTTATAGTTTAACCCTGTGATACTTAGAATATGTTGGTTTGATTAAATATTTAATATCGCGGGTAATGTAGTGGGGATGACTTGAGTCAAATGCGTATCTAATGATTTTCAGTATTAGACAGAATAAATTCAGAATAAAAAAAAAATAGATTTCCAAACGTAAATAAATAACGATGTACAATTTTAAGATAATTTTTCAATAAAGTGTTTATTAATTGTGTGTTATGTGAAATGATATGATCGAACACTTTTTAGGAAGTGAATTAGATATTTGAATCCAACGGTGATTAAGATTCTGCATACACAGTTTAACTGGATTGAACAGGTTTGGGGATTGCACCATGGGAATAGTCAGTCTTTGTCCAGGAGTCTAGTAAGAAACTTCGAGTAGTGAGGTGGTGAAATGTAGTTCTCCAAATATTATTAAAAAATGTAAAACGTGTTAGAAACTGTTATTTCGTGACAGATAAAGTGGACAGACATTGTAATAAGTTCACAGAACAATATTTTTATGAATTTTGAACAGTCTTTGTGCAGAGGTTGAGTGAGAGAGAGACCTGTTAAATATAGCTCACCGAGTTTTCTATTCAAAATGTAAAACGTGTTAAAAACTGTTATTTTTGTGAAAGACATAGTGTACAAACATTCTTATAAGTACTAAAGACAATACTTTTATGTTTTTGAAGTCATACTTATTTGAAAGTAGGGAAAGAACTAGATTGTTCAAAATTGAACATGTGCTTTGTGATTACGGACAATAGACTATTGTGTTTTACTTTTTGTATGAACAATGTGTTTAAGAATCATAACACAGACTTTGATAGAATCACAGGTGTATTCAACATAAATTCAACGCTGAAAAACCTTGTAAGATGCAGGACCTGGATCAGTGAACGTTATGAACAATACGTTTCTACAGTTTGGTAAAACGTGTTATATAACACGTTATATTCAAATCTGTAATTTTTATGTAATATGTTTCTTTTTTATTTTAATAGATGTAAATTCAATCAGTTCTAATTAAATAAGTTTATTAGTCCAAATACCAATCAGGTAATGGACATAATCAATTTTATCTTTATATATATTGTACTCAGACAAATGAGTAAATAATAATTTTAATATTTTAACTTCATGAGAGTAATTTATACTTGCAAGTTTTCTTAAATAAATTCAATTCTTAATAATGAAAATAGACCTTTTTCAAAGGCATTAAGACTTAAATTCAAATAGGATGTTAGCTATAATTGATGTTCATGATATGTTTCTTATGGTAAATGTCCACGTATAGATGTTTTGTTTGTCTAATAAATTCATGTTCAAATTTCAGTTACAAGTGTTTCTCATTTCAAACCAGGAATCACTGTGAGTACACTGAAAAAGGAGCCATGCCCTGAGATAAAAAATAATTAAACACATAAATTCAAATAAACTTTTAAATTCATTTTCAAAATTGGTAAGCGAAAGCTTCCTGGCGCCCGTAAATGCTGAGCAAACTTTTAAATTTAATTTTAAAATCGAATTCAATTCAATTTCTTTTTTCTTTTTAAAGTAACTTTAACATATGAACTCTTCTAGGTCGTATATTTTATAATTGTTACAATTGTCGCACAATGTGTGGCTCTTTCAATGTATAAAGTAGCTTTTCCCTTTCATATATTTTTCAATAGTTACAATTGACGCCCAACACTTGGGGCTTTTAATGTATAAAGTAGAGTTTTTCCCCTTCATTATATATATTATAATTGTTATAAGTGGCGCCCAATGTGGGGCTTTTAATGTATAAAGTAGAGTTTTTCCCCTTCATTATATATATTATAATTGTTATAACCCCATCTCATCGTTGTTGTATAATTGATCTACCAGTTTATTTTGTGAAATTATCAACTTTTTTATCAACTATAAAACTTTAAATTTTTCAACAAACTTCCTACCTGCATCATCATGAGCAGAAAGTATTTCACCTGATATAACAACTTAAACTGTATAAATCTACACTGCAACATTAAAATTAAAAGGAATACAGTACTTAAATAAACTTTAAAAATAGAGCACAGATAAAACAGCAGATTAAAGAGTAAAGTGAACAGTCAGGCAGTACTGTCAACTGAGCATGTGTAAGGAGCAAATAACTCAGACGGAAAACAAACCTGTTGTGACAGGAGTAAAATCTATCGATAACTCTGGAAACCTAAACGGATGTTCGAACACATTGTCGGATAATCGGAGGAATTGGTTAATCGAAGGTCGGATAATTGAAGTTCTACTATATATTATAATTATAGGTGGAAAGGAATGGGTTGAGGATGGAGAGATTATGTGAGAAAATTTGGCACTCCCAAATGTCTGGGTCTGTGAAAACCTATGAATAATGGGAAGCGGATAATAGACCAAACACTAGCTTAAGAGATCTTTGATTTTCTCAAAATTAAGTCCAAATATTTTAATCAAATATTACTAAAACATACCAACAGTACTTTTTTAGGTACTTACCAATAAATAAGTTTTCCAGACTTGGTCTCCACCCTCCTCCCCCACTCCATTATATGTGGTAATACAATGGAATAATATATATTTCCATGAATCAAATAGATTTTCAGATATTATGTCCTTTTTACTTTCTGACATATAGAGAAAGTTATGTGATGGGTCTGAAAATAGTTTGTTTTGAAGATATATCCATTATAGGATTCCTGAGTCTAAAAAAAAGAAAGATTTTCAGAATGATACCTGTCTATCATCTGTGTTGTGTTCTACAATCTGTGTTGTACCCAAATGTGTGAACCAATTTTAATCAAATTTTGTATCTGGACATATTTTTGTATGTGTAGATGCCATAGGAAACAATTGTGATACATTTTTTTTTTCAAGTTTAGCCTCTAAGGATCCAAACAATTGTTTCCCATCTCTTCAAAAATGCTGATTTTTGAGTTACAGTAAAAAAACAATAAATTGACCTTGGGGCGTTGTTCAAATTTTAGTAAAATGTCAAGATTAATGACCCCAACCTATATGAAAAAATTGCAAATGGAAAAAAAATAAATTATAATTCAGTAATAATTGGTAAAAATAAAATTTAACCTTAACCACTGTCATAAAAGCTCATTTTTAATATAATTATATTTACGTTGAGGACATGTATATAGCACAAGCAAAGAAAGTTTAAGCCCTCTATTCAAATATATAATTTTTTTTCAAAGAGGGCGTCTATGGCTTTTTTTAACTGTTTTACTAACAACTACCAAAATGACATTTTTGTCACAAATAGTTTTGTTTGTTTTTTATTTACTTTTGGGGATGGGTGAATGAGAAAGTTTGTCTAATGTTTTTGCATAATTTATTTAAGAAGTACAGTACTGCTGTGTTAACAATGAACGAGCAAGGAATGCAGAGGATTGGCAAATATTTTAATTGAAACTGAACATCTCACTACTACTGTAATAACTAACATTGACTCAATGGTTTGACATTATAAATACTCCGAAATGAGTTACCACTGCCAATTTGAATGTTTTTCTCAAATAAGGTTTACGCAACCAAGGCCAATTTATGAATGAGATTATTTAGTATTATTAAGTACCATTTTACAGATAATATTTAAACATGTTTTATTGTTTTTGATACTTCTTCAATAGTCAATGATAATATGATAAAAAGGGAGGAAAATATAATTAATCTTATATAAAAACAATAACAACTAATGAAAATATTATACTCAATCAAAATTTGTCTAGCATTAAGTATTTTTAGTCTAATATTAAAAGCCTGTGTGACTTTATTTAGACAATTTAATGTTAATTTAATATTAATAATTTAAATGAAGATGTTCTGAATTATTAATATACTTGTACAGAATATCTTATTACTTACCAGTACTTTTGTATGGTAATTTCTAATCAATTAAAAAATGTTCTAAATCGTAGTTATCTGAATCGGTTGACTCAGAGTCAAACAAAGTATCTGAATCGCTTTCAGAAAGTGACCCGACTGTAATTATAAAGTCTTTTATTGTATTTTCGACTATGGCATCTTTCTCCCAATACTCATTTTCAATTTTTTCAATATGTTTCATATATCCGCGCCAGTTTTCTGTATTTATCTGATCAAGAGCATTGTTTGTTTATTCCTCAAGAGCTTGAAGAGACAATTCTCCTATAACATTATTTTCACATATAACTCTTTTGACTTTAGCTCAGGATAACTCGATGGGATTTAGCTCACACATATAGGGTGATAATCTTAATACTTTGTGACCGTTTTGTTCTAAAATTAAGTCAATTTTATGAAAAATTTGTTTTGGCTTTTGTTCACTAATAAGGCCATAGAGTGTGCACTTGCGAAAGTTCATGTCACAAGGAATACCTTTTTTAGCTACCATGCAATCATATCTTTTTTTCCGTATTTACTGGGAGTTTTGTTTATCTGTATATTGTGATATGGAGCATTGTCGAGAACCAAAATATAAGCCGGAGGCATATAAGCCAAAACTTTATCTTTTATCAATTTTTCAAAATTTTCTCCATCCATCTGCCCATGATATACTTGCCCTGAAAATCAATTTGCTCTCTTTTAAAAAACAATTTTGACTTCCAATGTGAACAATAACTAATCTGTTCGTTCCACGATTAGTAATTGTAACACCGGTCACATCGTCATTTTGCCAACACTTCTTAAATGTCAAATCCCTCTCTACTCAGGTTTCGTCACTATAGAATATCTCTCTACCCTCGTCCCTTAAATGTTTCATTTTCTGAAGATATCGGATTCGCCAGTTCACTACGTCAGGTCGTTCAATTAAAATTTTCCTCTTGTTCTGACATTTTTTCCATCTGACACCCATTTCCTTCAAAACCTTACGAAGTTTTGAAAAAAATTATTTTTTCATGGAAGCGTGAAAGAAGTTTTGACAAGTTGGCACTTTTTTTCTAGAACATAAAAATCATTAATTGTGTTTCGAATCACTGACCTATCGAAATCATCAACAAATACCTTTTTTGGATCATTCAGTTTTTTCTTTTTTTTTTTTTTAGCCGGAGTAGTCTCATACTCTAACCAGGATTTGAGTTGATCTTTTGTCTTTCATTTCTAATATTTGTTATGGTATGTTTTGAAACTTTTGTATAATTAGCAGCCCTTTTAGTAGCTTTAGCTAGCGAAATTGACATTTCATTATTTTTAGCTTCTTCGTTGCAAACTTTAAATACTTCACTAATTATATGTCGTACTTCACTATGAATGACTTTCCCTTTTTTATTAATCCTAGGCATGTTATAAACGAAAAAAAATTAACCTACTGTATTGAATAATATATCGTTTAATATATAAGTTAAATAAACACTGAAACGCTTAAAATAACTTTAATAACTATCTACACTGAAATCATACATAGCCTACGCTTACACTTAACCCCTCATAGCTGTGGAAAATCCCAACCTGATATTTTCTAAGCATTTAGTACGGTAGTTGTTAAAGGGACTTTACTTGTCTAGTAGTCTAAATGCGATCAGCGCATGTGCAGTTCCCTCTTCACCCCTCATACGTTACGTTCATTCTTGTGATCGTCAGACAGTAACTGTGATGCTTAGATATTGAGGTGTATAAGATGAGGTTCATCAGTCTATATATCTACAGGACAGAATATAAAAAAAAAGTTATTACATACTTAAACAAACTTTATTAGACTTTTAGGATGCAAAAGTTTATATTACATTTTCTTAATAGAGTTTATTCTAAGGCTCGTACGGAATTAAAATTAATATATATATATATATATATATATATATACTATAATAATGTAATTTAAATATTAAAATATAGCTTGGTTATTTGTAATTAAAGTAAGTTTAAAAATGTATGGTAATATTTACAATTTTGTCTTTTTTTTAGGATGGCAAGAAGGGACTCAGTACACATATTCAGTGAAAACAAGAACATTGTCAGCTATACATCAAGTGTCCAACCAGTTTACAGGTATATTCGCAAATGCGAAGGTATTGGTACAACCAAAATCCAGCGACATTCTCGCAGTTAAGGTAAATTTTAATAAACTATGTTTTAAAATTTACAGAATAATTTAAACTATAAAACTAGAAATAGGAAATAATTTTTCAGAATTCTGAAATATATTTTAATTGGGTTTTTTCATGTCTGTAATAAACATATTAAGTTTTCTCCATCCAGTGTGTATTACACTGATTGACACTGTATTACAAAGAAATCACAAAAATCAGGATTTAAAAAAAGTATTGTTAGACGTTAATTGTATCATAAAAAGAATTATAATCAATATTAATCAGAATAAAATTTTCTGTGAAAAAGAAGCTTTTTTCAAGAAATGAATGGGAGAAAATTTGAATTTTCATACAATTATTTTAATCGTCAATTTTTGTTAACTCCCAACTTGTTAAAACTGTCATATAATCAAAAACTATCAGGGTATTGTGCCTGTACATGATTTTCCCTCCTCCCCATGTGCTAGCACTGTGATAAGTGACAGGCTGTTTTAAAAAATTTTTATTCTACACGACTATTGTAGTAATAGACTATTCTATGTACAACTACAAATCCGTTTCCTAATTTCTATATCACAATTAAATAAATATTTTGTAAACAGTTATTTAATAATAATTATTATTGTTACTAGCTGGTGAGAATTATCTCTGTTAGCATGTATCATCCATAAACAAATACTGAAATGTACTTATAATTTACAATAATATTTCAAGTAATATTTCAAGTACTTATAATGTTAAAATGTGTGTTTCTTTTTTATTACTAGGCAATATAAAATATGATTGCTTCTCATTTTATGGATGAAGTTAATACACAAAATGTAATAGTTTTTTTTTTTTTTTTTAATGTCAGCGTGATTGCCTATAATGAGTTTTAATAGTAATTAAAAAACTAAATGGTTGTACTGTGTAATTAAAAAAAAACATGAATATACTAGATATTTATTCCATTATCTTTAAATAATATTATCGTACTTGCAGTAAATCTAACTTTGTTTTTACATACTTTTCTTTTAACGGAAAAAGCTGTTCAAAGTTAAACATTGTTCTAATTGATCAAATGTATTTACAGCAGAGGCATCAATCCGTTTTTTATTAGTTATCTATTTTTATATCCGTTAAAGCCTCTGCTCTGAACCGTGATGTATAATTTAGGTTTTATTCTCCCTGATGTATGTTCATTACAGGCTTAAATTAAAACAGGTTAAAACACATTTGCATATTGCTGAAAATTATTTCCAAATTCGAAAATAAGCTGAACTGTAGCACATTTATTTTATAGGTTACACAAGTGGAGTATGCTCAGATTCATGAGAACTTGACAGATGGTTTTGAAACATATATTCCTAAAGAGAAGATAGATTACAAACCATGGCAATTTACAGACAGTCATTTTGAAGTCAAGTTGAATAATGGTGTTGTAAGTAATATTTGAAATTTTTTTTTGAAATAAGCTATGTGGAAAACTATGTGGATACCTTTGAACTAGTTTTGAAGAAATAAATTAGGAAACTGGAAACACTATACAAAACTTAGATGAAGATTTGAAACAATGTTTTGTTTTCAAAAGTATTATATAAGTTCATTTATCCTGGAGATAAACTAGGAGTGTCTATTCAGATTAGCATAATCTGGCTTATTACCATAAATGTAGACTACCATAAAACTCTATCTTCTAGATCATGAGTTTGTGGATGTGAGTATTGGTGAAAGTGTAAGTGTTGATGCAAGTGCTTGTGGAAATTTTACTTGTGTATGAGCACTTCATATATGTGTGTATGTTTTTGTGTGAATGTGCATCTTATAAGAGAAGGTTTTAGATAGTTGAATTGTCTTATTTTGCTCTAAATGGAACACATTTGTAGTTTTTAGGCTCCAATAATACACACCCGTTTTAACTAAATATAAATTAACCCTATAAATTTATCACCTTATTTTACAATAAGAAAACAAAATATTAAAAGCAGAAATTGGTTTTAAAATTTTCACACCTCTTTAAAGCAATGGATATAACATTATGAATAAAGTTATTACATTATTAGAGCAAATAAAAACACAAAACTTAATAACACACTAAGTCTAAAGAGTTTTTTTGAAATATGCATACAGTATTAGAAAAGACATTGTTAGGTTAGGTAAGTAAAGTCGAAGTACATTTAGTTCACAAATACTAAGCACTTCCCCTAGATTTAGTCAACATCTCTAAGCTTACCTTATCATGTTGTAGCGAAAAGTTTGTAGTTGTGACATATTTAAATAAAATCCCTTAAAATAAGTTTTAGGAATAACAGGGATTTATCAATTACATAAACCTGTTTATAGAGAGCGTGTAAAACCCAATGTGCTGCCAATGAACAGCTGGTTCTCTCTCATAATTTTTCCTCACAAACAGTTTTTCATTCATAGTTTTTCCTCTGTTCAGCATATTTTAATATTAAAAATATATCAGCTTTTTTATCGTTGCCCTCCAGGATTTTATTGTATTATTGTTATTTGGTATTTTAGCTAGTTTTTAATTATACCAGAATTCATATTGGACAAAAATAACCCGAAGTAAAACAACTAAGCTTATGGTTCAGGTAAATTATGTATTTATATACCAAAATATACATAAAATAATCATTTTTTTTACATTAACTAGTAAGTTTCAATATGGGCAACCCACTCTTCCCATTGCTCGGCAAATATCTAGGAGATAGTTTATCTCCGCCCAAGTATGCTCGATCATACCAGGAGTAACAGTTTCTTTGAAGACAGTCTAGATCACTCTTAAATGGTGTAGATCTCAGATTTTCTCAGCAAAGCAATGTTTTTAACATAACACCAGAAGAAAAATTCCTCAAGGGTCAGATTGGTGCTTCTTAATGGCGACAAAATAGGGCCATTCCTTCGATCCAACAGCCAGAAAACCTGTCATTGAATGCTTTTGATGCATTAAGACTGTACTGGGGTGGTGTACCATCTTACTGAAAAATTATACTAATTTCCTTTTCTCGTTTTATGTCATCAATTTGTGGGATAACATAAAATTCAAGCATGGCCAAGTAAGTGAACACCTGTAATTATTTTCGCAGCAAACATGAATGGGCCCACAACTTAATAATGCATTATTCCACACTCCATGTTTATCGTAGGAAAATATCACAAACATACTAACAAAATTCATTCAGTTTTCTAAGCACCATTATGTTCTGCTGTTAGCAGCCATTTATGGGTAAAGTTTCTTCAACACTGAACAATTTTCATTAAAGTTTCTTGCATTAATTAATGCCTATTGCATTCAGCATTGTTCAGAAAATTCAACTCATTTAGAATGATCTGCTTGCTTATTTTTATGTTTAAAATGGATTTTGTAAGCATGCAATCTCAAATATTTATGGAGCATAATTTGAAAAGCTGTTCTGAAGGAATACCAAGTTCCAAGCTGCATTGAGCAATTAGACCTTTTAGGACTACATCATATTATCGGCCAATGCACTTGTTTTTCCTGGGGATATTTGATCTCCACATTTTTAGTTTATTTAACCTAATTATACAAACGAATAATGATCTTGTCTGTAGGTATAATTGTCCATAAGTATGCTGAAAATTATGTTGCACTGTAACCACTAATTTAAATTCAGCAAACCATAAAACACATTGAGCTCCCTGTTGTGCAGTCACCATTACTGAAATAACTACTGCCAGACTATGAGTGATGATCGACACATGGCACAGTAGGATTTTCAAATGTGTGCAGCACATTGAAACTCATCACAATGATGAATAGCATGACTCCCAATGTTTATAAACAGCTTGTCATTGAAATCCAGAATATTGGGTGATTATTGTTCATGCCATTTACAATTGCAATCACAGATACCTTTTATGATTGCTCCGTATAAGCATTAAGGCCGTTTCACCAACACATGATAGGTTTTGTTTGAAAATATCTTATATTATTCTTATAAATGGACTTTATACATGCAGCAGACTGTACATATTAGTCTTCTCATGTTTGTTGGTGCTCTAGTGGTCACAGTTTCTGCCAATTTTTTTTCCATATACACTATTTGGGACAATTTTGTTAAAATAGTTTTAGCCAATATTATCCCTATAATTCAATTCAAATTTAGGTTAAATTATTTATATTTTAATTCTGTATATAACCTTAACTCGCTCAAGATTGAAAAACTAAATTAAGTTCCACTGACTCCACGACTTTATAATTCAAACATTCGGAGGCAAATATTTGTTAAAAAGTGCTATTTTATGGTGAAAGTGTGGATATTCATTTTCATCCATATATAAAATGGTTTATATTCATATTTATATTCCAATGGTTTAAATTCCACTGTATTATGGTGATGATGGAAGAGTCTGAAAGTACATATTTTCAAATTTTACCTGTTAAAAAAATCACAATAGAGACTGTAATTCAGGTTTTAAAGCTATTTGATAATGATTGATTGTTCACATTATTGGTATAGTTTATTCGGATATTTACCATTATTAGTGTATATGAAAATGATTACATAACGCTCAAGGGTATGGATCAACTTTAACAGTTAACAAGCACATTATCTTGGAGTTCAACTTGGTGTTTGACATTCCTTGTGTTTGAGTGTTATTCTGTTTACTTGTGTTCTTCCTGATCATGTCTATATATAGCCTTTGCGCCAGAAGTCTCAGTAGGATTTGTGTGTATGTAAAAACTGAAGATGATTGAAACATCGTCTTTCATTCGTATTGCACAAATATAACGGGTTTTGTGGAAAATTGTGATTTCATTCATTTAAAGATTGAAGTTTCCTCAAGTGTAACTCATTACAGTTGATAGCCTTGGTTAATTTGACCATTCAGGCTTACGTTTAGCCTTGGGTTCCTTACTTAGATTACTAATTTTAGTTTCTGTTTCCATTATGGCCCTAGGCTACTAGGTTATATTGGCACTTTTCTTATTGTGTCATGTTCTGTGGTGCAATGTCATTTAGTTATATTCATTGTAAGACACAAAGTACAAATCTGATAAGACTTCAACAAGAATGCACATCTATATTCCAAATCAGTCTTCTAGGAAGTGCCACATAGACAAAAAGTAGATCATAAATGGCAAGATTGAATTAAATTATTATTGTATAAACAATAATTTTATATGATTGTCAGTTACAACAAAGGTACGAAAAGAGTGTAAAATTAAGTGTTGTGTTTAAAATTAAATTAGTGAACATAAATAACTGGCTTGATGATGCTGCCTGTGGCAGTGAAACACGTAGCCACGCATAATTAAGGTATAGTAAAACAAAGACTATAATTGACATAAAGTAAAATTGTATTATATCATTTAGTTAGTTAGTTGGAAAATGGGACGAAGTCACTCCGACCCGCTATGAATGCTATGAAGGTATGTAAGCAATTTATCAGTAGCGGATTGTACTGAGACGGCTAGTAATTGCTCAGAGAGAGTAATTGAGTAAGTTAAAGAAGTAATGACCTAGTAGAGCTAGTGGAAGTCAGAGCTATCTGGAATCGAGTGCACATCAGGAAGCAATATGGTTGCCAAAATAGTCCAGTTTTTAAGTTTCGTGAACTTTTATAATTATCATGTCTGGCTAATTTTCTATTGCTCAAGGCATCTTGGGAAGCCAGAGTTAAGTGTAGATTATGCAAATTGACTGGTTTTATTTCCATATAGTGTATAGGCCTGCAATGGAGTAGGACTAGACTTAATGTGTATTTAGTTTGTCATATGTTAAGTTAATACATAAATGCCCTTATCATCAGTGTTTCTAAATTGTGTATCAAAGCAGGTTCCCTAGTGTGCTGGTTGGTTAGACAGGGTTAAGCAGTATTAATTATTGTTCACATGTTGAGTGATCCACAGACTCACTTTAGAAAATGTTGTGCCTAAGATATGCTTACCCACAATTAGCGATTTTCCTTATAACTATCAAGTACTCGTTACAGTTCTAGTTTTTATATCACTTGGTAATGATTGTTGATCCATGCTCTCGAAACACTGAGTATTCATTTTCCAAATGAATTATACCAATAATAAGAGACTGTAAATTATCAATTTTTTTCTTGGGTATTTTTAAAGAAACTTGATTCCCAAGTTTTTTGAGCTTTGGAACACAAATTTGATATTAATTGTTTACTTTAATTACTGTTAAACATTGAAAAAAGTCCTTATTAGTAAATTCTTGATATCAAAATATCAGTAAGACTAATAATTTTAAAGAATATTTCAGGTAAAGGAGTTAACAGTGAACAAAAACGTTCCAATTTGGGAAAGGAATTTGATCAGAAGTTTAGCCAGCCAACTTCAAGTAGACACCCAAGCCAACAATCTCATCAACTCTAGGATGAATTCTGTACCCGAGGGCAACAGCAAAGTTGGAATGTTCAAAACTATGGAGGTAAAATAATTATGTCAATTTTATTATGTTTAAAGCTTTAAAATATGTTTGATTACTATGAACCTTTTAATGTATTGAAATTACTATGCAGAGTAAATTCTAAAGAAATGTTTAAAATTAAAAATGAATTCTTTATATATAATGTTCATCACAACCATTTTTTTAAATAAGAAAATCTCCTGGTTGTACTCCTTGTATACCCTAAGGTGAAATCAATCTCTACAGCTATCACTTAACAGCTATCTTTAATTTTACCACTTTCATATTGCAATGTGAAGATAAACTGATATAATTTGTAAAAATTTGTCCATCACTTGTAAATGACACACAATTTTAAATTGTAAATTTTACCTAGTTTTATTTTATTGTGTATTGTATTGGATGCCATGTCAAAAATAAAACACTCATGTTTTGTCATATTTAACTTAATCATTTAATGTTCCTATGCATTTTATTTTCAAGGGGAGCAGTTTTATTTCTTACTTCGATCTCTAATCAGTGGTGAAATCAACCCCTAAAATTTTTAATGTTCAGTGGTTGAATAATACATAATTTTAAAGATTGTTAAAATATCTTTTCAACAGTATCTCACTTTTAAAAACTGGACCAATAGTTTTAGAGAAATGCATTCTAAAGTTAATAGACAGTTATTTTGCTATGAATGTGTTTTAATTTTCGTGTATGATTTAATAATAATTCTACAATAATAATTATTGGTATAAACTTTAAACACTTAAAATAATGTTAACATTTTTTTATTTTTTTTTATAGAAAACAAGGCAATTTAACTCCCTTTACTCACCAGTGAGCTTATATTTGCATTGAACACTAGTTTGTGACTTTAGCTAGAAGTAACATGTGTATTTATAGTATTTGTTGTTTGTTTTTAAATTTGTTAAACTTATAGTTTACTCGATTGTACAATGATAGCATTTTTTCACAGAAACCATAAATGTGCTACTAGAACAGCCAACAACATGCATATAATATTGTTAATAAAAATTATGTTTTGGAGTTAGTGGGAAAGTTTCAGAAAACCAGGTCTATTGTTAATAACAAGAAAGGTAGTAGAAGTGGGTAGTTCTGATTCTAGTTTCTGATGATCACACACTGAGTATGAGGAATTTGACAGATATATCTAGTATAGGGCAAACTAGTAGACACGAATTTTGAATTGTCACAAATTCCATTAATACAAGAACTACTTATGACTAGCATCTGCAATTTTATGAGATTAGTGAACATGCGATTAATAATCCAAATTTTCTTTTAAAATTTCTCTTATTAGACAAGTTTTTTTTTTTTTTCATAAATGGTATAATTTTAATCATCATAATTGTATCTATGGGTCCATTTGTAATCCCAGGATATTATGGTTTTGATTCTGTGGGCTACCGGTTTATGAATAAGAGGGAAAACACCTTTTTAAGCTAAAGTAGTTAAAAACAGCTAATCATCATATTTAGTTATTTATTTCTACGAATTATAATTTGGAGTTTTCTTCTAAATTTGTTGTTGCATAAGAGAGTCTAAAATTAAAAGTAAAGTTGCTAGAAGTTAGATCTTAAGTGCTTATTATATGATTTTCTAGACACTTGTAACATGGAGCTTCACAACATTCTATTGTTTTATTCCTGTCATATTGAACATCCAACCTTAGATGTTAATATATTGTTTGTTTTTTATTTATCTGAAGATAAGACTTTAAGGATTTAAAAAATATATAGTATTGCCTTAACAAACTAAACAATATTTGCTGCAAACAGAAGTAAGAAAAACAGTAGAACAGAGATGTAATAAATGCTTTATTGAGAAAAGAGGATTAATGGTCTAAATACCTCAAAACATTTGAAAACACCAACATTTTCCCATCTAATTTAAATGTTCTCTGTAAAACTGATAAATCTAAGTATTCCATTGCCTAACTGGAAATATTTACTATGTAATATACTTGTATTTAATAAGAGTGATGTTAATATTAATGTAAATATCAATGTTTCAACAATCCAATAGAAACAATAACTGCCCTTTTCTTTACAGGAGTCCATTCAAGGTGAATGTGAAACATTCTACAGCTTTGCTCCATTACCTAATATAGCTCTTGTTAATAGACCAGAACTCGCACCTACATATCGACCTTCAAGGAGTAACAACTTAATCGATGTTGTAAAGACTACGAATTTTAGCAATTGTGATAAACATGCTAGTTTTCATTTTGGATTTACAGGCCAAACTGATTGGGAACCAGCAAGTAGTGAAATGGGAGAATTTCTTTCTGTAAGTTTCATATTTGTATACACTGTACTTAAATTACATTTTTTTAAAATCCATTCTGATTAGTGTTTGCTTTTGTGCCTAGCATAAAGAGTGGGAGAGCCAGGACACATAATCCTGGTACAATTTTTGTTTACTATCAATGAAAAACAAATGTGATATTGTGTTGAAATTTTAAAAAGAGAATTAATTATTAGATTATAATATAATTTTTAAATATTATATCTTACTCTCTTAGATATGTATACGAAAAAACATATCCTGGATATGACTTGAGCTCATTGATGCAGCATTTTCTCAGTTTAGACAATTTAACAATATTTGTAAACACCAATAACCACTTATAGTGTACTACCATAACTCAAAATTTGTGTGTTCTATTAATATATCACCTTCTTTGTTGGTTATATTATTTTGATCACTTTATTAATTAGCCAATATTCTTCTATAAACTCAGATATTGAGCCTGTTCAGATATTATAGATGAGGAATGAAGCCTGAAAATTAAAAAAAAATCTGTCATCTTTATAACTTAATCACCTTTTTTTTTTAATTATAAAGGGGAAGGTAATTACTGAAGCTATGTTGGCCTCCTGCACCTCAGTTATGAGCTTATTGTGCTTCCTTATGTTCACTGTACACCGACCTCAATGCTTCTGACGAGCTCTAGGATCTTGTGTAGGGTGCATTTCTCAAAATCTTCATTTGGTTCCTGATGACCAAAGATACTTGTTCTCCTAGACTCTAGCACCACACAATCAAAGAGTACATGTGCTGCGGTTTCAGGTTCCCGACTGCAGAGACACCAATAGGCGAGACTTGGAATAGTCCCTCCTTGTTTAAATGTTTCTGGATATGGCCATGTCCGGTAATCATAGTAACAACTTTAAACTGACCAAGTGCATTTGTTAATTCAGGATCTGGTCCTGAGAGAAGGTGTTTTCCCAGTCTCTGGCCAGAAAATTATCTCTGTCGTTTGATATGTTCTTCCCTAGGCCTTTTTCTCACCGCACTACTTGCCATTGAATGACTGATCCTGCAAGTGGGTTCTGATCTTATCAGGCAGACAGCAGCTCCCTTTTGACCAACAGGTGTGCCCTCTTGTTTCCCTTGATCTTACAATGCCCAGGTATCCATTCCAGATGCATCATGTTTGTAGTTGACAAATCATATAGGAACTGGAGGGAATCCCAAGTCAGTTTCAATAAGATTTCTGGAGCTGAGGGCTTTAATTGCCCCTTGGCTCTCTGAAAGTATTAGAATGTCCTTACCTAAGGACTTCTTTTAATCCTCGATGTACACTTGCTGAGATTGCACAAATCTCAGCTTTCAATACTGTAAAATACATACTTAATCTAGCTTCAAAAGTTATTCCAGTGGTTTAACAGTATCCACATTATCCAGACTGCTGATCATGCAATGATCCATCTGTGTACCAAACAAGCTGTCCTGGGCATAGCAGTAGCTTGTCATCTTTCCAGTCATCCCATATCTTGGAAAGAATTGTAAAAGGTTGAGTGAAAACATACTCGGTTTGCATGTCATCAGATAGATAGATGCCTAACACTAAGCCCTTCAAGACCTTCTTAGCGATTTTGGACTGCCCCGCCTTAATGTTGCTCCTCTTCCATTCACTATGGTTATAAAGCCTATAAGCAGCCTGTTTTGCCTCCAACTATATGTATATGTCTAGAGGTGGCAGGTTAAAAAAAAACCTATAAGGCCACTGTTGGTGTGCTGTGCTTATAGAAATTCCTGTGACCAGCATGCATCCCAGCGTTTGCAAGTTTGCTGCCTGCTGTAGCTTGTGCCACTTTTGACCACCATACCAGGGAAACATGTGAGTTGAAGTCTGATGATTGCCGTGTATATCCAGAGGACGACCCTTGATTTTAATGCCTATTCATATCCAATAAGATGTCTTGTCACCATTAGCGACACCTTTGCCTTTAAAATGGCATGGTTCGGATGGGCATTCCACATTAGTTTCTTATCCAGGATCACTCCCACATTTTTCACCATCTGCAAGTACCCAATCTCCTTCCCTCAAACCATACCTTTCCTTCACCTACATCTCTTTACCTACTAAAGTGGATAATGAGCGTTTTGGAGGGATTGACTCGAAGTCCTTCTCTCTGACACCAGTCACTGGTGAGTCCCAGATAGTAATTACGCAGCTTCCCAAGTGTGTTATGGAACTTACCTCGAACTGTGATGACTGTCATCAGTATAGCCTTGTTAATATGCCCCACTCCATTGAGATCACCTACAAGGCAATCTACAACCAGGGTCAACATTAGAGGTGGGATAACCCCCCCATACCTAAAGACAAACCTCTAGCTACACAATCTCCAGAAACTTGTGGCTTAGAGAGAATTGCACTTGTCTATTGCAAAGCATAGAATCTACCCACCTGCATCGTTATGATCCTTCCCAGGCTGGTATGCACTTTGATTTCTATGAAGTGGATTTCCAGACAGAACCCACTTCTGTATGTATCTGCCAATCAGTCTTTCCAGTGTTTTCAAGACGAACGAGGTAAGACTGATCGGCCTAAAGCATTTGGGATGGGTGTGGTCTGGACGAGCACACTGTGAGATAAAAACCAATCTGCTGACTCTCCAGGCCCACGGTATTTGGCCAAATTCTATGCTAGCTCTCAAGATGTCACAAAGTTTGACAAAAAGGGAGTCCGGCCCCGTCTGCACCAAGGTAGCAAATAAGCCGTCCCCTCCTGGAGTTTTAAATTAGCTGAATTGTAGAACCACACATTTAATATTGTAAACTGTCACGATGCATCTGGCTAACTTTCAGTCTTCTGAAGTCGCCCTTGGCCAGGGGCTGTACTCCAGTGACTGGTGCTTACCATTGTCATTGTTTTGCTCAGTACAATTTGGAAAGTGAGTTTAAAGAAGAAGACACAGTGTTTCTTTTATTTTTTAGTATATTGTCCTGTAACTTCACTAAACATTCCTGTTTACATTTTATTGTCCTGTTACTGGGTTCAAAAGACAAACAGCCAAAACTCTTTGTAGTTTTGCTTCATCCTTAAAGGCAAAACTTCTTGTTTTGCCTTTAAACTTCTTGTGGAAATGCTCGACAGGGTTCTTTTTTGGGCCTCCTATCATAGCCTTGCCATACTGGGTAAGAGCTAAATCATATGCCCTTTACTTCCGGCTGTGTTTTGCTGTGTTGAAAATATTTATAGTATGCCTCCCCAGGCGCTCTAGATCCTTGTTCCACCATTTTGTTACTTATTGGGCAATTGTATTTGTAGCAGTCTATTATGTTGTCTCCGATTTGTGATGCCACATTATCTAGTTCTGCAAAATTCATTATATAATTATCTAATGACTCAAGCCTACATCCTTTTAATGTGACCAGAGAGTCCTTCATGGGTTTCCAGGACTCTGTATTAAGTCACTATTCACTTGGAATTGTATCTACTTATAGTCTGAAAGGGAGGATTCCTCTGAGACATGCCACCCTTTAACCATTGTTAACATATTCTCGGAACATTATTGTAAAGTTGATATCTTCCTTTCTTACTCCAGTCTTAAAAGTAGACCTGTTACCAATATTTAATATATATATATATATATATATATATATAAATTATTTTATATAAGGAATCAGAGTAATGACTCACCTCTAGTATTAGTGTCTCTGCTTCCCCAGCTTGCTTGATGGTCTGAGTTGGTGTCACCGCCAATAAGAAGCCGTCTGGCGCCAACTGCACAATATTTAACAACCAGCTCAAGTTTCTTAGTTGGTAGTAAGGTTCTTTCATTAAATGGGATGTAGATGGAGCTCGTAATAAGACCCTTGTTTCTCACACCTGTTGCACCAGCTAACCTAAACTTTTGTTATATCTCTGGAACAAAAATCCATTAACAGAAAGCTATGTATTAATTTACCTATAAGTACACAATTTCTTACATTGGCGAGGAATTTCAACAAATTTCAACAATAAGTTTACCTTTTGCATCTGCCAGGTAAGCTCTGTGCAGCTATCTGACCTCTGTGGAGCCATGGTTCTTGGATGAGGGCTATGTCGATGCTGTCCTTCAAAAAGTGCTGACAGAAGGCACTTACTGTGCGGCTTAAAGGCAGCCTTACTGTGCTGTAAGTTTGGATTACTCTGACCATCCTCAGGTTTCCCACTCTCCCTTCATCAAGCAATGATCAGATGCCACCTCTATAATCTGATATGTTCCCTGTAGCCAGAAGCTCGAATGGCCTCCAGCGCAGAGTCATCTACTAAGAAAACGTTTAGTGTATGCTTTTGGTCTTTTTTATTGACAGAATCTTCCAGTCGCTTACTCTTAGAGCTGGATTTGGTCCATTGAGCATGCCGACTATGGTTTCAAGAGCTTGGCCTGCCAGTTGACTGGGTGATCCGAAGAACACCTTCGTCGCCTGCAAGACTTCAGCCCTGTCGCCTGCCTACAATCCCTCAACTCCATCCAGCTCCATGTTTGCCACTACTGACATTAGCCAGTCTTTGGAACTGTCATTGGAGCAGGCTACGACAAACACATCCCTCTCCCATATAACACCCTGAAAATTGATGAAGTAAAGCATCAGCAAGCTTTTGGAACCTCCCAATGATTTTCAGTTGCAGATCAAGTACCTGGTCCAAAGTCAACTTGTGACTAGGATAATCTCCAGGGATTAATGCTATCCTTAGGCCTCATTAAAGGTTTTAGCTTGTGTGGTGGTATGATTCCCCACTTGTCTTCCTTCCTCTTTTCTGCCCACCTTCATTAGCCTCATCTGATATGGAAGTGTAACCAGTTTCCTATAGCCTAACAGATTGCCCCTCATAGCTGGTGCCAGGCTATGTCCTGTACCTGGACTTGTTCCACTTCCTAGGGTCCCAAGACTCACTTCTAGCTATAAGTTTAGTTTTGAGAGCATTCTTAGGCAACAATTTGGTCCTTATAATTCTTTGCATTCCCAGCCCGTGCAATTCCTTGGTAGCATTGTCGAGCTGTGACGCAAAGTGCTAGTTGCTGTTGCTGTTAGGGCTGAGAAGGAGATCTTATTTTTTCATTGGAATGAGAAGAGGGGATCCCTCAAAACTCACCTCCATTTGGATGCCAGTAGAAGTCTCAGGTCCAGAGGCCATGGCTTCTACAGCTGTTTGCTTACATCAAGATCTCAGCATTTCAACTAAGATTTCAGAATGGATACCCTAGATCGTAAGGATTTAGTCTGGACTAATAATACTCCATTGCAGAGTATCCGTTAAAAGAAATAATTTGACCTTAGTTAAGTCAGCAGTTGCTGAGGAATCCCGAAGCTTGAAGTCAGTAGTATGTTGCATAATCTCATAGTCATTTATATTAACATCATTTGGAGCCACATCTGTATCCATAGTTTAATTATTAATTAATGTTTTGCTCGTGTTTATAACTGTGCATTTACTTATACTGCATGTCTCGTTGGGCCACTATACTCTCCGGCAGCCTGATCTTGATTTGCACTTGTGTGCACTCTTTGTGGGTCAGGCCAGAGGGTATTGCATAGGACCTGACGGGACACCCTCAGTAAAGGTATGCAGTATAGCTAGAACTAGTATTTATTGTTCTGAGAATTACAGTAAAAGTGTTATGTTGGGGAAAGTCTGTGAGGGTCTGAAGAGTTCATGAAACTAAAATATATTCGGGCCAAATTGATTTGATAGAAAAGACTTGGCAGGAAAGTAAGTGAAAAACACCTGTGAAAGCCCTCTATCCAGAGTGGAGTATTTGGAAAGGATGACTGAGTATTTTGAAGAGTAGAACCTTCCTCAGTAGTCATACTATACTGAAAGTGGTAACTTGGGTATATGAGGTCGTCACTGTCCAAATAGCCAGAAGAGCCAATCCTACAGAGTTGATTACAAAATATCATTCTACATTCTTAATTAATGATTTAAACCATTGTTACCATTACTAGAATCAAAAAAGAATTGTGTTTATATAAACCACAAACAATGAAATTTATAAATTATCATTTGTTCTGTTGCTGTCTTAAGCAATAATAAAAGCATCTGATAAAATAATTTGCTTGATATATTCCAATTAAAAATTATTATAAGTTAAAAATATATAACCTAGATTAGGAATTGAACCCAGGACCTTTAGGTTTACTCGCCAATGCTGTACCAACGGAGTTACCCTTGGTTGCTTTCCAACATAGGGCTTACACATCTTACTTGACTTTGTTTAGTGCAATTTCAATTGCATATTCTAATTGCATTTTAATTATTAATGTTTTATTATTAAAGTATATGTAATGATTTTATGTAATAATGTGTAATTTAACCATTAGTTAGAGCATGTATTTTGCTCTTTTGATGTAATCTTTAAGTACAGTGGCAGAACAGCTCTTGAATGCTTTAATTTCAAGCTGTAATTCATGTTAATTTTTGATGAAGGAAAATATTATATTTTTAATTTATGTAAATACAATTTTCCATTTGTTTGTTTCTTATATTTCTAGCGTACTTCTGTGTCTAGAAAGATACTGTCTGGAAATCTAAAGAACTTTGTCCTTCAGTCTTCTTTAACTACAAATAAAGTAATTATCAGTCCACATCTGTATGATATGCAGAAGGGAATGGTCGGAAGTCGTATGAATTTAACTTTGATCGAAGTACAATCTTCATCAAGATCTCCTCAGTCTGTATCTAATCCTGTCAAATTGAATCTTGTATACGAATTCAACCCTGCATCTTCTAATGAAGATAGTGATAGTCAAAACAATCATAACCAAGACTCAGATAACGATAGCAGTTCCAGTTCCTCTTCCAGCAGTAACAGTACTTCATCCAGCAGTGATAATACTTCATCCAATAGTGACAGCTCAGAATCAAGTAGTTCCAGCATTTCATCAAGTTCTGAGGAGGAGTGGCAATCAAATAAACCCACAAAGAAACAGTCAGAGAAATTTAACAGGATAAGATCTGAATCTAACAAACAATTAAATAGAAACACTCATAACTATAGGTTTAGCCCGAGTTTATCTAATTCAAGTTCTAGTGAAAGTTCTAATTCAAGTTCTTCTTCTAGTTCAGAAAGTAAAGAAAATAAATCTAGACCCAAAGCCAACTCCACTAGCTCTAGCTCAAGTTCCAGTTCTAGTTCTGATCATGATTCCAGTAGTTCATCATCCAGCAGTAGTTCATCATCCAGCAGTAGTTCACCATCCAGCAGTAGTTCATCATCCAGCAGTAGTTCATCATCCAGCAGTAGTTCTTCAGCGAGTAGTGTAGAACGTCAACCAAAACCTAAACTCAACAAATCTCCTAAAATCCCTTTCCTGCCTGAATTTATAGCATATCATGGGAACTCAATCGTCGGTGCTAAAGGAGTGAATGTTGTGGAAACTGTTATCAAGATCTCTAGAGATATTGCTTCTACTGTTCAACAACAACCCAGTTTTATTCCTTCTCATGGTGTATTAGACAAATTTACCATAATGGTTAAGATCATTAGGACCTTGGACAGTGATAAACTCAAAAAAATTTCTGACGAACTGTACTACCCATACTCAAAAATTTCAAAATCATCAAGCAGCAGTGAAGCAAAGAAATACCAAGCCTGGTAAGCTATGGATGAAATTAGCATATATAGTTCTATTTATTATTATGGTCATCACCAGCTGCTTTTACATTCAAGCAGAATTAATTATAAAAGCAATTTTATTTATTATTATTAGGTGAAGGTAAATATTAATATAGTGGAACCTTCTTGCTGCTTATTTGAGGGCTGGGGGGGGGGAGGGTTGTGGTGCAACTTAAAATTTTGAAAAGAAACTTGGTTCTTTTTTTAAAACTTTTCTAAAGGGGGAGGGGTTGTGGTGCAACTTCAAATTTTGAAAAGAAACTTGGTTCTTTTTTTAAAACTTTTCTAAAAACATATCTGTAAAAGGAATGAGTGTCCAATAATCTGGACATTCGATGATTCTAAATGACTAAACTGATTTTAATGTGTTTTTCATTATTCATTTCCTTCTATGACTTATTTGTCGACTACCAAAAATGATTGTTGAATTTGAACTAAAAAAAGGAAAGTCTTCACAGCTTGGGCTGCTAAGACAATTTTTATGCTATTTTCAATATTCTATTCCTTAGGTGTGCACTACAAAGATATATATTTATGTTTTGAAAAAAAATTAGTTTAAATTAGCAATTTTTGCAATAATTAACATTGTTTTAATGAAAGTTTATGTTTCCCACCATTTTACATGTTAATAAAGATTAAATATAGCAAATATGTTAATTCAATACATAAACAATATCACAAATAACATCAATTATTTTTATGAAATATCAATTTTAATGAATTCAGGTTATGCATTTTTTTTTTTTTTTTTGGAATGTTAAGCCAATGTTAAATTTTTTAAACCTTCACATTGACTTTAGAATGTGTAATTTCCTAACCAATTTTGATAAATCCTAGTTTTGTGAATCTTTTTTTATTTTTTTTTATTAGGGGTAGAATGTAGCTTATCAGGTCCCCATGTTTTTTAATTGGAAGAGTATTGCGCTCCACAGGTACTATTATCTTGAAAAATATTGCGTCTGTTGACTTCAATTTTTAGGTACTTATTCTACATAAATACCACGTCAAATTTATCCACTTATGTAAAAATTTCTTTATTACTTTTAAAAATTTTAAATCCACACAAAAATAATGCAATTTTATATTATTTAAATAAGTCTTAAATAGAGTTTAACTAAACATATCATCAATACAACACACGAATATGTTTAGCAACTATTCAGGAACAACTGTGCTAAATTTCAAGTATGTAGGTTTAATAGTTTATTCAGAACTTGTACCTAAAGTTTACAAAACACTACTTTCGGGAAATTGAGATTAAAGTAAACACTTTCACTGCAACAATAACATTAAAACCCACCAGGGGCAGTAATCAGCTTCTTAATTTTCTTGATTTTTTCTCTTCCCTAGAAGCCTTGTTTTTACTATTTTCTTCTTATTCTCCTACTGAAGTTCTTTTTCTGACTTTTTTATTCTTTGTATATTAATGTCGTCCAGTCTTTCAACCATAAATCGTACCAGTTTGATACCTAATCTTTCTAGGACAATAACTTTTGCTACAGCAACCTCATTGAAACATAAAATTACATAATCTACTCCTAGTTTTAGTGTTTGTATGCCTAAAAAAGTAGTTTTTAGTTGCCTATTCTATATAACCACTATTTATTTATGCTCTCATTAGGGTTCTGTCTCTTGCCATGTAGGCACCTTTTGAGTAGAGCAGAGTCTGACAAGTCCCTATATATAGGATTTATTACTTTCATGTCTGCTTCAGGTATTGAATGATTGTGTTTAAAATCCTCTAGATTATTATTTACTTCAGCTTTTCTATATTTTTTACACCATGATATATACAAAATGACAGTTTTTTATCCGTAAGGACGGCTGGGTAGGTGCAGTGCTGTCAATATTAATCAACTGACCACCCTGAGATTTACAGTATCTATTCGTTATGTAATTTTAAGCATCATTTATCAATTTTATCTTTATATCTTTTTCCATTTTCTCACTAAGGTGTTAAAACCATAAGTTGCATAATTACATTAAAAAAATTTTTTTTTCCCTTTATAACTTTAATATATTAGTTAATTGCATACAACACATTATTCCAATTTTTTTAATTCAAATTTTATACTATTTTGAAATTTATCAATTTAAGCTAACTTCTACAATATTCATTTTCCCCAAAAATTATTTAGAACATTTTATTTTTATTTTCTTGTGCTTATTTTGAAAATATCAAGACTTTTGGTTTTTGACCAATTTTGAATTTTTTTTTGCTTCAATTATATTTTGGCATGTATCACTTTATATGAAATACCAGTGCTAGACATGCATTGTATACAACTTTTACTACCAATATATATCCTCCATGCTAGTTATTTCATATTTTCATAATTCATCAAATATAAGATTTTTATTCAAAATTGGCTAACATGCGATTCTTCTGTCAAAACTAGTCCGCGAAAACTACCTTTATCCCTGGTCATAGTACAATTTCACAGACTTGTTTCAGGCCGCAAAATTAGGTACACTTTATCCAAACCTTGCATTAGATTTATATTTTGGTTTTTCATTTTTTAACCAAAATGAAATCCCATACAATAATTTTTCATTATAGTACATTAAAAACAATGTTGGACCCAACACAGATCCCTGAGGAACACCATTTTTTACAAATTTCCAAATCGATGCAAACACTCCACCTATATCTTTAATTTCAGTTTTTTGTTTCCTCTCGCACAAATAGGACCTAAACCATTTTAAGTTATTTCCTTGATGCTTAACATTTCTATTTTTTTAAACTAAAATTTCATGTTGAACACAATCAAATGTCTTTGACAGGTCACAGAAAACTCCAACTGTGTGTCGTGACCAGTCCAGAGCCTTGGACACATCATTAATAAGGCATGACAAAGTCAATTGTTCATATTATTAATATGGTTTAATTGGACATTTACCATAGTTTGTGTATAAAAAATTATTACATGATATTTAATGATATTAAGTAGCCTAGGGCCATCTTGGAAATTAAAACTAAAACTTTAACCTAAGAAAGGATCCCTGGAAATCTGAATCCCTAATTCCCTTTAAAGTAGTATCCTTGAGACGACACACACCTAATGGTCCTGTCATTGTTAAAAATATTTATCTAATGTCTCTTCGGTAATGAAGTAGGTACAGTTGGGGCATCATATTTCGCAAATGTCTTGTCATGACTCAAATCGAATCCCTTTCAGCTTGGAACACAGCCAAAAATCACAAGGAGTCATGTCAGGAGAGTGGAGCCTACAGAAATACTGTGTTTGGCTAAGAAACTGTAAATTAGATGTGACGAATGCAATGGTTTGTTCTCATTATACCAGCCATGTTCCAACTGCCTGGTGCCCACAATTATCATGCAGTTGACAGAAGATTAACAAGTAGTATTCTTTAGAAATATTTTGGCTTTGTGATGCATATTTGTGATACATTAACTCATAGGAGTCAAACGAAATTATCAACATTACTGTGCATTTACCGTGCTATTATTGGCCTTGAGAATGTTGCATGTCTCATCCATGACAATTGTACTTAGGTTTCTGAGTTCTATCCATAAAGCCAGATTTCATCATCAGTGATCACGGTGTTCAGGAAGTCGGAATCGCTGTTAGAGTGGTTCAGCATGATCTCTGCTCATAATGGAATGCTAATCTCCACCTCAACGACAAGTTCTGTAACGGACACTTAATGGTCCTTGACAATAAAAATTTGTACTTGGTTAATTTGGTTTGTTGAAGGCTTACTGGAATGGTGGTCACTTTATGATGCACACAAATCATGTGAATGGCTCAAGTTATTCCATTATTTTGCAGAAAATGAAAATCTAATGGGCACTGATCACATTCCCTTATTCACAGGCTGGCTATGTAATCACTGTAGATCACCTCCCATGATTAATATATTTCTGCTAGAAAATTTCAAATCGGATACTTTTTAACAAACCTCGTGTAAAAATACAAAGTTATAATAAATTACATTTTCTTTTAGGATTGCATTCCGTGATGCTGTTGCTGAATCTGGCACAGGACCTGCTCTTGTCAATATTGTTTCTTGGATTGAATCAAAGAAAATAGCTGGAATGGAAGCTGCCAAAGTCATCAGTGTTGTACCAAACTCAGCATTGCTTCCTACAGTGGAATATTTAGAATACTTCTTTGTAAGTGTTTATATTAATTGCTATATCTAAAAATATGTATTTAACGTATCAAAGTAGTATTTGGACAGCTTGATAAATTTTTTGCAGATAAATATAGAAAAACAAAATTTAAGATATGTTCATTCATTCGATTAATACTGAATGAATATATTCATACTTGGCATCTAGCTTAAGAGGCTGAGTGAAAGAGAGGCAGAAGGGATAACACGAAAATCCTTAATGTAAGAATGAGTGTGAGGCATACCTCATTTTAAAAGTCTTTTTTAAAAATAAACTAATGGTGCAAACCTGGTCTTAAAAGTTTAATCCAATAAAAAATGATGGGCTATATGTTTGAAATAGTGTTATCTAGTGCCACTGTTTGCTTACAATTGAAATACTTAAAACACGACTAGAGCTACGACAACTATATCTTTTAAAACAATCCTACTATAATCTAATGTAAAGTTTTATTGGTATACATTCCTTTAAATGTCCAAAGAGAATGGCAAGTCTATAGCCTTGAGGGGGGGGGGAGGACAACCACTGAGTTTTCGTAGTTTTTTCCATGAAAATAAAGCTTTTAAAATTTAGAAATATTTTGATATAGTATTCAACTGCAGTTTTTATAAGCCGCAGTTCAGTATGATATAAATATAATCTTATTAAAATAAAGCTAACAGAATTTCAAACCAATACAAAATACCAAAGCAGTACCAATAACGTTAAAAACTAAATGACTTTTCTCTCCACTAGAATTTTATAAAAGTATTCTTATTACAGTTGAAAGATTGTTTACATTTATGTCAGTAAAGTGCATGTATAACATTAAAATATCAAAACTAAATAGAATCTGAGTTTACGCATTAAATAATTAAGAGTAAAAAGTAATAAAAAGGCAGGTTGCAAAATAAGAACCTTTAATTTTAAATATTGTTAAAAGGTTTATTAATTCAATTTGGCTAAATAATGAAGTAGACACTATTTTTTTTAAACACAATACTTTTTATAAAAGAATGAAGTAGTTAGAATTAAGATATTTTTAAGATGGGACTCACAGTTTAGCTACTCATAAGAAATAAATTCATAAAACAAATGTAAATCTTCAATCTTGCTTTAAACAAACTGATATATAACTTCTTCTCTTTAAATTACCCTGTTCCTGTGCAGAGACATCAGTACTAATCCACTAAGTCGGTTTTGTCCACGAGAGTTTCTCAAGTATCTACATTACTTGAGAAATTCTTGTTGTACAAAACCAACTTAGTGGATTAGAACTGATGTCTACCTTTTCAGTCTTCTTAGAGTTGAAAAAATATGTTCTGGTGTACATGTAGTCACTGGCAAGGAAGAGAAATTATTTAACAAAATGAATATGTTTGGATAAAACTCCTTGTTACAATCTCCTAGAGATTCAATAGCACAGGTTGGGCAATCGTTCATTCCTCTTATCCCAGTAGACTCTCTATAATTCAAATTCTGCTTGTAATAAATCTAAACTGGCTTTGTTTTGATAAATTTTCAAGTTTTCAATATCTAAGGATACGGATGGATTACAGCACACAGATGGTATCAAGGTGCTCAAACCTATAAATACTTCTATCTGGTCTAGAAATCTTGCTTACAGCTGATGGGTAAAATCTTGGAGAAGTGGAACGGCCATTACAATGAGGAAATACTTTTCTGGATCTTCATATTGTATGTTACAGTAGTTGCACTGTGAAGGAGTTAAATGTGGGATCTAGATTTCTTCATCAACATTATCTAGTAAGGATTTAGCAAACTACTATACAACGAAAAATCCATTCTCTATATTCTTTCGTATGTTCACAAAAAGATCAACAATATTTTCAACAAGATCAGTTGCAGATTTTAAATCATCGAGAGGCATCAAACCACATAAAGACAAAGTGTAAGAAAAAGCTTTAGCCAGGAAGCATAGATTCTCAACAAACTCTCCATTAAGCATAGCTCTTACAAATGAAGATTCTTTTGATAAGGTATTCATGTCTGGATCTTCCAACATGTCATGAATGGGTTTGAAAAGTACCTTGAACTTAAAGAGGCTGTTATCATTTTTGACCCATCTGATCTCCCACATTGATGCCAGAGTTTTCCATTAGGAGTAAGGCATATTAGATTTTTATTTTTCCTTTCTATAGTTCCACTCTTTTAGGAGAACTTTTCACAAAAGTTATAATTTCCTTAACAGTACCAACACAGTTTTTTTACATTCTGTAGATTGCATGGGTCGCATAGAGCTATGTACAGAGAGTGTGAGCAGCAGTAAACATATAGAACTTCTGGATAGTCTTTTTACTTGTTTTCCTTTAACTCACAATATGTGGCTGTATGTTGGAATCTTGCATCCTACATTTAACACATTTACTGACATAACCGATTAATGAAATTTTGCACAGTTACTTGCTTGGATGACAATTCAATATTCCACTTTTACTTTTGTATGAATCCCCCCCCTCTTGGGTGAAATTTAAAGGTGGAACATAACCTATTAATGAAATTTTTCTCAGTTACTAAGCTTGGATGACAATACAATATTCCACTTTTACTTTTATAAATATCCCCATCCCTAGGGTGAAAATTAAGGGTGAGGGAATTTCTCCTTTATTAGGAATTAAAATAAATACCGTTATCCTTGAAAATTAAAATTTATCTAATGAAACTTATCCTATGTATGATAATATTTTAATTAAAGTATGACTAAAAAGTAGAAAATTAAAAAATCTCAAACATAAACACTTTTAAATCAAAGATTTAAAAAAAAAACTTTTAAAAAACAAGTAAAAAATAATTCCATTGTGAAATAATTACATTAACAATTTTTTTATCTATGTATGACTCTAGCAAGACGTGCACACTTACATACAACCAGTTGATAAATTCTTAAATTTTGACGTAATATTATAATATGTAATACTATATATCGGTGACAAATAATAATGCAGTATTGTTAAAATTTAATAATTTATAACTATAAATATTATATCACGTTTAAAAGCTTCTTTCTATCAATTTAGGTATGATTAAATAAAATAAACCGCCTACAGTATATCACTTTTTGCAACATCAAAAAGTTAAAAAAATTGCAACTCAGCGATCATCACTCGCAAAATCTTGAGTCTTATGTCATGAAACAGGAGAGGTTAGAGCAGTTAGAGCTCATAAATAAATATGACTTGCAAAAAGATGCCTCTGGTCTTACTTGAGAGGGTCCCACTATTGTTAGACAAAATCTCACGATTTAAGATCTCTGAAGGTCTTATTAAGGTGACATTAAGGTGCTAAATATTTTCAAGAGATTACACAAAATTTAATAAGTATCATAGAATATTATTATTCTGTATACATATTGAATGATTGCAATAAATACGATTATAGGCCCAATATATTATAATATTACATCAAATTTGAGAATTTATCAAGTGATTGTATATAAGTGTGCACGCTTTGCTTTACTGCATCGTACGTAGATAAAAAATTTCTTAAAGTAATAATTTAGCAACACAATTATTTTTTACTTTCTAGTACGTCTTTTAAAAAATTTTCATCTTTGATTTTAAAGTTTTTTGTATCTTTGAGAAAAGCAAGTTTTTTTCAAATCAATACTTGGACATCTTTGAATGACCTTTCATCACAGGGGCACCATCATAGCCCTGTCCCATCACATTTTTGCAGTTAAGACTAAGATTGCCCAAATATTAAATTATACTCTTTGGTTTATCTTCTCCTTTTGTATGATAAACAAAGCCTAAGAAGTCCTCTCTTGATATGTACCTGGTTTCTAACTTTACAGACAGTAACTTCAGACAATGCGACCTGTGTAAAGATCAGTGTGTCATATAAATGAAGGTTTTTAGTTTATTAGCAAAGAAATATTTTAGTGTTTCAACAACATTTCAACATTTTATAAATGATATCACATTCATTATTAGGATCACAAATGTGTGTTTTTGAATGTAACTAATATTGAGGACTACTCACAAAATTTATGTTTAATATCTATCACATGTAGACTAAGTAACGAAAAAGATAAAAATACACATTTTGACATATCGAACATCAACATCTATTTAGCTCTTGTCCATGATAAAGAAAAATGCCTATGCACATAAATTAAAAAATAATAGCCTTTCTTTTGACGATCGATCATGTAAAAGAAGAAGGCAGACACAGTTTCAAACCAGGCCCATAAGATTTTTATATTTTTCAAACAGAAATAAATTGATATACAGTAGTCTCGATTATCCAACCTTCGGTTATCCGACCTTCCGATTTATCTGACCTAACGGGGCAATATCATGTAACATGATGTTATGCAGTAGGCTGTCGTGTGAGGCAGCCCCTGTCATCACACCTGACTGTAAGCAGCAGATTCTCGCGCAAGGCAGCCCCTTGCCTTTACCTGACTGTACTCATTATAGTCGCGCACCAGGCGACAGGTTGGTGACCGCACTTTCTCTTTGTTTTGGCGCGCTGCATACTACCCACGTCAACCCCATCTCATCCTGCCACTAGTACTCCTCAGTCCTCAGTGCTTACGTAGTTCTTTCGCTGAGAGGATGTGTTGCGCAATGTTTCCTTGTTTCATTTCTGCCGTTTTGTTAGACTGTTGTGTTTTGATTTTGTCGTCTCTAAAAGTTGTGGTGATGGCTCACAAATGTAAAAAGGTGGTTGTGTCAATGGAAGAAAAACTGAAAGCCTTGAAGATTAGATAATGGTGAAACTTTATTAAAAGTGGTGCAAGATTATAACATAGGAAAAACAACGGTAGGAGACTGGAAGAGAAATCGCAATGAAATTGAAAATGGTGTTTTCAGCGAGTCACGGCAACTGCTTTGGTAGATTGGAAGACGATGAAAAAATGTGAGTATGAAAAAGTAAGCGAAACTTTGTACCTGTGGTTTACTCAACATAGAGATAAAGGTGTACCGATATCAGGACTAATCTTACAAGAAAAAGCCTTAAAGTTTCGAAATGAACTGAACAAAGGTGAACCTGATTTCACAGCTAGTGTAGGTTGGCTTGATAGATGGAAAAAAATATATGGAATTCAGCAGCTTAATATCTGTGGCGAGAAGCTTTCAGCAAACTCTGAAGCCGTTCAATCGTTTAGGGATAAACTTCATACGCTATTGGACAAGGAAAGGCTATCAGGTGATCAGATATTCAACTGTGATGAGACTGGTCTCAATTACAAATTGTTACCGGCAAAAACACTAGCGTCAAAGGCCGAAGTGGCAGCGCCAGGTTACAAACGTGGCAAAGAAAGAGTGACAATTCTTGCATGCAGTATTGCCACGGCAAATATTATGAAAATGAAACTGGCTATGATAGGCAAGTCGAAAAATCCGAGAGCGTTTAAGAATGTTTCCAAAAATGCTTTACCAGTGAAATATTACAATAAAAAAATGCTTGGATGAGCTCAGACATTTTTAAAGAATGGTTTTTTAAAGAATTTGTACCACAAACTGAACAGTTTTTGAAATCCAAAAACATGCCACGGAAGCAATATTGTTTCTTGACAATGTTACGTGCCATCCTGATGAGGATGAACTTAAAGATAAGGAAATAAAGGCCATGTTTTTGCCTCCAAATGTGACTTCTTTGTGTCAACCTATGGATCAGGGGACCTTAGAGACAATGAAGAGGAATTATCAAAGAAACCTGCTTTCTTCTTTAATTGACGCTATGGACCAGGGAGAAGACATGGTGAACAAATTGCATCATCTTAATTTGAAAGACATGGCTTACTTTGTGGCCCAATCATGGGAGAGTATTGGAGTGAACACCATTTCTAAATCTTGGAAAGTTTTGCTCCAAGAAAATGAAGAATCTCCGGGTTATGAAAATGTAAAGGAGACCGAACCTGACAACACCAGCCTACTTCCATTGTTACAACAAGTGCCGGGTTGCGCAGACGCAACAGAAGAGGATGTGAATGAGTGGATTGCCCAAGATGAACAATATGAAGTGACAGATTAAGAAATAGTGAACATGGCAAGTAGAAAAGGAGAAGAAGACAATGAAGAGGATATGGTGTTGGAGGAAAGTGCACAGAAAGTTTCACACAGCGAAGGACACAAAGCTCTAGAAATAGCGTTAAGTATGCAGAGCAGCTGGAGGAAACATCGTCTACCGAGCTTTTACTTCTGAGGAGACTGCGAGATTTGGCGGCAAGAAAACGACAAACAGCGGGCAAACAAAAGACAATCACGAACTATTTTACCCAAGATTAAGTTTAGTTTCGTAGTTCACTGCATTGTATGTGAGTATGTACCTACTGTAAAACATGTTTTATTACTTTGCCGTAAGTGCATTTTGATGTTTTGGTACGTTACATTCAGTTATGTTACTTGTATTTGAAAAGTTTTCAATGTGCAAATTTAATTAACACATTTTCAATGTTGTTTTTATCATTTTCCATGTTATCCGACCTTTTCGTTTATTCGACCTTTTCGTTTATCCAACCGACCTTGCCGCGGCCGGTTTAGGTCGGATAAGCGAGACTCTACTGTAATAGGATTTTTGAATAATCATATGTATATGTATATATATATATATATATATATATATATATATATATATATATATTGATTGGTTAGATTTTGTATAGACAGGAGACAGGCGTACCTTGGAAAATGGTCCTTGGTATTACCTAATAGTACATAAGTAAGAAAACACACACAAAAAATACTATAGTTTTGAAATATTTCGTAAACACTGTTCACTTTCTCAATCAGTAGAGTTAAGAAGAAGACTGAAGACTGAGTGTTGAACACCAGATTTTATTATTTTTTTTGTTAAGCCTGTTGGGAAAGGGAAAAGGATAAAGGATGATTCATCTAAGGTTAAGATTGGGGGTTCTCTTGATTTTGTGACCCATTGATGAGACAGTTCCCATCTTCTTAGTTCTGAGGGGTTACAAATCATAAAATCACTCCCTTCAGAATATAACCCCTCAGAACTAAGAAGATAGGAACTGTCTCATCAGTGGATCACAAAATCAAAAGAACCCCCTAATCTTAACCTTAGATGAATCATCCTTTATCCTTTTCCCTTTTCCAACAGGCTTAACAAAAAAAAAAAAAATCTGGTGTTCAACACTCAGCCTTCAGTCTTCTTCTTAACCCCTTAAGTGTTTATGTCGGTTTAAGCTGACGCTACAAATATCGATAAAAAGTGCCGCTGTCGGCTAAAGCCGACGCTCTTAACATGCCCTATTCTATTTCGTTCTCTGTCGAAATATTACGTTGTAGTTGCTAGTATTGCTGCTAGATAGTTTTGGCATGCTCTCTAGAGCATAACTTATAAAACTACCGCTTTATTTTTGTTCTCTTTGGATCCGCCGTGAAATTATATTTACAAGGAGTCGCGATACCAGTGCAGCGAATGTGATGTTGGGCTGTGTGCTGCCCCATGTTTTAAAATATATCACACCCAAAAAAATTACTAAACATTAGTAAGAAACTGTAAACAATCTTTATTGTGTGTACTTTTATTTTTAACAATGGTTTTATACATTTTACTTTTTTTAAATTGTTAGGTAAATGTGTTTTTAATATATTTGCAGAAATTTTTTAATTATATTAAACATGACATTTATACTTTTGATGTTGCTTATATTTTCTTTTCATGCCTATTTTTTAACTTCCAAGTTAACAAACATTAAAATAATCAAATAAAAAAAAATAGGCATTTTTGGGTTGATTTAGGCAAAAAAAATAAAACACTTAAGGGGTTAACTCTACTGATTGAGAAAGTGAACAGTGTTTACGAAATATTTTGACATGTCATAATCATAGTTAGGCCTATGATCCAAAAATTATACAAATAATTGTTTTTCATGCAATGTCAGGACTGGGTAAGTATATATGTGTATGTATATTTAAATTTGTACTACATAACAATGCAATGGAATATTTATTCTTTTCAGGATTTTGTGTCATCTTCTGCAGTTAAGAATGTTCAGCACTTAAATAGTAGTGCTGCCATTGCATTTACAGACTTATTACGAAAATCTTTAGTATACAAGGACTCAGCTCATAATCGATATCCTGTTCATACTTTTGGTCACATGACCCGTAAAAGCTCAGACTTAATGATCTCCAAATATATATCTTACTTTGCTAAAAATTTGGATAATGCTGTACAAAGAGGTGATAGTCAACAAATCCAAGTTTTTATCAAAGCATTAGGAAATATTGCTCATCCTAGAATTCTAAAGGCATTTGAACCTTACCTGGAAGGACATCGGCAAATGAGTTCATTCCAACGACTTTTAATTGTGGCTTCGTTTAATAAAATGACAAAAGTTTACCCGAAAGTAGCTCAAAATGTATTATTTAATATCTATGAGAACATCGGAGAAGATCATACCCTACGATGTGCCGCAGTAGCATTGCTTATGAGAACAAATCCTTCTGTACAACTTCTTCAACGATTGGCACAATCTACAAATGGAGACAATAGTCAACAAGTGAACTCAATGGTTACCTCTGCCATTTCAACTGCTGCAAACCAGAAAGGACCTTTCGACACTGAATTGTAAGTAACTTTACATTAGAAGTTTTTTTCAATCATGTTGTTTTTATATTCTAATAGCTCTTTCTGGTATATGCCTACAGAATATATACTAAATGAGGGCAGGGCATGTACATAAATGTAGTGTGAGTTTAAAATGTTAATTTAGAATAATATGTGCTCTAATATTTGTATGTCAGTCACTACCTCTGGCTTTGGTTGGTTGCAATACAATATATTGGGTGGCTGAAATATACCCCCAACCCCTAATTTTTCAAAATTTTCATCTTATCGATTTGGGGCCAAATGGCATTTGTATCTGATTCCTCATACTACGTTTTATCATGTTTAAATTTGTTAGCTGCTATCATGGAGATAAATCATTTTTTTAAATTGTAACATAGTCAGGTGACATATTATTAAAAATTACTTTTAAAAATTGAGTTTAGTACCACAGTGTTTTTTTTATAAATCTGTCTATGATCTCCAGATATTTACAAAAAATTTTCTGAACTTTAACTTTTTTAACACTAACAAAATGGTAAATGTCCAGTTCATATCCCATTGTGATTTAATATTGAAATTTAATGAAATAGTGTTTTACATACCTCTTTATTAAACAATTGGATCATCCTTAAGCTCGAAAGACCCATTTCAAGTAGCAAGATCCATTATTTCTGTCAAAAATAAGCAATTTAAGAGTTTGCATTCAATGTTCAGAATAAACAATGAGCCTCTGTGTCTAGGTTTCATAGTTAATAGAATAGTGTGTTTTTAGATGTATGCACAATTCATGTTTCTAACGGGTAAATATTACTACGCTGTATGATTTCAGAATCATGTGAATAAGGTCTCATGAAATATATATAAATATACAATCTATATATTGACCTAGCCAGACCTAGTAAAGGAACTAGTAGGTCTGGTATGATATATATATATATATATATATATATATATATATATATATATATATATATATAACATAATGCCACACAGCCGGACTCACTGAAACTATCTTCGCCCTTTCCTCGCAAAGAAGACTGGGTTACTACCTTTGCCAAGCTATCCCTCGCAGTTTTATCTCCATTTACAATTTTTAAATAAATCAAGCTTGTTTTAAGGTGTTTTCCCTTCACCTCATTATTAAACCCCTCTCCTCTACAAATAACACTTGTATACTTTCATTTTTATCATTAATACTCACACACATTTTCGTTCCATATTAATACAAGCTTGTAATTCATATAATATGTCACAGCCTTTAACTTATTAACTAGTTAAACTCTGGTTTGCAGCAGTTGAAATGGCAGAGGTAACCATTGAGTTCACTTGTTGACTATTGTCTCCATTTGTAGATTGTGCCAATCGAAATGTTAAAAAATATAAAAATTTGATGAAATTGTAATCTAAAATAACTAAAAGTTTTGGTTGAATTAACAAAAATATTAAAATCTTTAATGCACCATACCAAACTAACTTTATTCAGTCAATTGTGTAGATTTCTTCTAATTAACGTTCAATGATCAAAACTTTACATTCATATTTTCTAAGCCTGTAACACGGTGAACAAGGTTCTGAATATAAAAACTTAAACTCTGAAATTAAAAATTGTTTTGAAATTAATGATTTTTGGACAATAGTTCTTTCTAGCTCTATTAATTATAAATTTTATGACATGTGATTCTCAGTCATAGCTTGTTTAAACAAGCAAGGTGAGAAATGGTTTTTTGTACAGTTAAGTATTAGACTACAAGATTGACACAAAACATTGAAAAAAAAGAGCAACCTTCTCCTATGTTGTCGACCTTATAAAATATTTTAAAAATATATTATAAATTAATCCATCAAATTTTACTAAGTAAAAAATAAACTGACAACTTATCAAAAATTTTCAAAATGTTTTTGGCCTAATAAAATTTGTTTTTTTTTAAATTATCTCTATAAACTTTGGCATCTTAATTGGTGTAGTGAAATGTTAACTGGTAACAAAACTTAATTAAAAAATGTCCTTTAATTGAATATGAGAGTTTATTTTTTTTTACATACGAAGTGTCCCAATTAAATAACCGGATTGGTGCTACAAAACATTTTATTGATCACCAGTTACATTACAAAGTTTATCCCCTTCAATTTACTCTCCATACCGATCCCTATAATGCTCCATATGAATTTTCACTGTTCAAAGCAGTGCTGGAAGTCTGCTTCTGCCAGCTTGTTGAGGACCTCTTTCACTTTTTTTACCGCTTTCACACTATCAAATCTTGTCCCCTTAAGCTCCAATTTGACCTTAAGAAATAAAGAAGTCACAGGGAGCCAGGAGAGTCAAGTTCGGTGGGTGGTCCAAAACAGTGATGATGTATTTCGCAAAGAAACGCCTTCACAGACAAAGCAGAATGAGGCAGGTGCTTCCATAAATCGGGTCTTCGTCTTCTCTCTCATTCACGAAGGACTATCAGAACCTCGACGTAATAATGTTGATTGACAGTCTGACCTTTGGGGACCCAGTGAATTTAGACAATTTCATGATTGGAAGAAAAAAAAAGAAAGAAAAAAAAAGAAAAAAAATCATGGCTTTGAATTTTGATTTGCTCAATTTCGCTTTTTGTTCCATGGTGAACTCAGGATCTTCCAATTCATCGATTGTCGCTTTGTTTCAGGATCATAGTTAAATAACCACTATTCATCACAAGTAATCACTCTGTCTAACAATTCTGGACCATTATCAATGTTGAAAACTCAGATGACTGTTTTCATGGATCAATTTAGCAATTTTCTGGATGTTGTCAGTTTTTGTTGTTGAGAGTCGTCCAGGGTGCAGTTCGTCTTCAGTCATTTCACGTCCCTCCTTAAACCTTTTAAACCACTCAAAAACTTTTGTGTATGATAAACATTCACTTCCATACACTTCCTTTACATGGCAAGAGCTTATGTAGCAGTTTTTCTTAGTTTCACAAGAAACTTGAGGTTAACTGTTTATTTCATCTGAACACTTTGCATTTTTCCGACGATTTTGTTCAGAATTAAATTTTCTACAATTTTCGTTGTAAAATTTGATCTGTTTATTGGTAAGGTAACAAAGTTATTGTTGGTCAAATGTTGAAAAAATGTGTTTTTTTTTACTCCATTTTTTGAATTTTACACTGGTTTTCTCAAAAACTACTTAACATACAGTTCTGGGACCTGTTTTATTGAATTGTCAGGTCAAAAACCATAAAAAAACAATTGAATTTGCCTTTTAATTTACCTACCCAAAATTCCAGGAGGCCCTTATTTAACCTAGTTTACAAAATTCTGGGCAAAATCTTTCGCTAGAAGTATTTCCGGACCTATGTTTATATCACTTTTTTTCTTTACTTTTAATGTAGAATGAGCTCCCGAAGTTTCTACATATCTTTGTGAATCACCCTGTATATAAAAAAGAGAGGGGGGAAAATAAAAATAAAAATTTGTATGTCAAATTTTGTAAAATAAATTAATATTTCACATCAATATTCTTTAAAAACTTTTGCTTGTTAAAATAGTAATTTCTGTTTCAAAAACTTTTCAAGGTCAAAACAATAGATCATTAAATTATTCACTAATGATAATGAAAGGGTATCTGGAGCGAAAACAATTGTTGGAGTTTTTCTTTGAAATCAAACCACATCAGATGGTGATCCTTTATTTGTTTTAGTTTCAGTATTAAATCTAAACTCTGCATGATGGGCGATTAAGTAAACAACTTACTCGTTGAAACCGACTAAATAATTAAATTAAATTGTTAATTCTGTTTTTCTTTCCTTTTGTAAATTTCTTAGCTGCTAATCTCTCGAGAAAAAGGACAAAGGTTGTTTATTCTGAAAAAAAAACCATTAGGTAACAACCTCCTTGGCACAAAAACTTTTTACTTAATTGACCTGTGTATCTTCTCAACTCAACTTGTCAGTTCTTGTGTTAGAGTTAGTTGGAAAATGGTTGATCACATTGGTATTCAAGTCTTAGTTGTTTTGACCATTCAGATTCAGCTGTAGCCCTGGGCTCTTTTCTTATATTACTAGATTTAGTTGATGTCATAGTTCTTGGCTACTAGGCTATGATGGTGCTTTTCATGGTTTTTAGGAAAAATTACTTAATAATTAGAGTTGATTAAAACATTGTGTATTCATTTATATATACATAAATGATGGAAAATGTCAAAATAAATTATGACAATACTATCCCAATACCGTATTCATGAACAAACATTATAAATTTTCTTTTTGTATAAAATTGATTACATTGATTAAATTTTTATTTCTCTACAACATTATTTTGGTTCACTAAAGTTATTGAACCATAATAATATAAATAATAAATTATAATTATAAGTATAATATTTTTGTGTTTTTTAAATAACATAATAATTTGATTTTATAACATATAATAATTAAATTACCTTTGGTTTCCGCCAGGTGACTTCTTTTTATATACACTTACACGTTTCGAAGCGTACGCTCCATCTTCAGAGTTCTATTATCTTTTTCACTCGATTGAGGTCGTTATACATTAAAATAACACATAAAAAACACACGGACACTACATATATATGTTTATAAATTAATACATCGCTTATGATATCGCGACACTTGCGATGCATATCACATCAATGTCCTAGGACAACTAACGTCTCGTATTTATTGTATGTTTATTTAAGATTACTATCTTGGACCTTAATTGCCGTGTCGTATATCTTGTTGGAAGAGAAGTTTAGTTGGTCGTTCAACAGGTTGTATGAGTTATACTTAAATGATTTATATATCTCAAATTCTTCAACCGCGTCCATATATTTCCCCTTTCTGCATATATGTAGTGGTTCTAAGTTGGTTTCAAAATCTGTATAGGAGTGGTTTTCGTCAATGAGGTGTCTTGCAAAATTTGACTTATTGCTGTTAATATTCTTTTTTGGCAGATGTTCTTTAAACCTTTGGCGAAAAGCTCTTCCCGTTTGGCCTATATAGAACTTGTCACATTGATCACATTTCAGTCTATAAACTCCCGTTTCTAGCTGCAGATGTTTGTCATGTTTAAGACTGAGCAATTTCTTAATATTGTTTTGGGTTCGAAATGCCATAGTAAGATTGAGTTTTTTTTAATTTTTTGATAATATTGCTGGTAGTATATTTCCATATTCACTTTCGAGCGTACGCTTCGAAACGCGTAAGTGTATATAAAAAGAAGTCACCTGGCGGAAACCAAAGGTAATTTAATTATTATATAAATAAGTGACTTGGATACTATCAACATGATTCTTAAATAACATATAAGTTTGTAAAAGAACTAAATTATAAGGTAGACAAATAAAAATCATATTATAAAAATATTAGACAATAATGTTTTGTACAGATATTACAATTTATTATAACTATATTCATTGTTTCAATTGTTTTACAGGGCTCAAAATGCTCAGACTGCAGTCAATTTTCTCAAACCTCAGTCATATGGAATTCAATATTCCAAAAATTACATCCGCAGTTCTGTTGTTAAAGACATGAATTTGGCATATAAACAACATTTGACATATATAGGTAGTGAAGACAGTATTTACCCCAACTCTTTTCTGTACAACCTTCAACGTAGCTTTGGTGGATTTAGAAAACAAGCGTTTGTTGTAAGTTCATCTAATATTTCATTTAAAAATTGAAAACAACATATCTGTATTTTGAAGATAAAATTGTATGCATAATTATTCATATAAAGAATTATCTGAGCAGAAAATTTAGCTTCATAAAAACTTACATTACAACTTTTATTTTTTACTGATGTTATTTTAAAGACCATTGAAATTAGATAAAAAACTGTTTAAGCAATTTTACATTCCATGTAATGACAGTGATAACAATTTACTTTGATGTTTTTATAGATACAGTGGAAACTAGATAATTCGTTATGTCTAGGACCAAAGGGGTGATGAATTATAGAAATAGACATAAAATAGTCCAAGTGTGTATAGGATACTTTTTAACCTTTTATTATCTTAATAAGTAAAAATAATATTTAGAAAAAATTATACACCTGTTCACTTCATTTATTGAAAAAATGTTCATATTCTGAAAAAATGTGTAGTATATTTTGAGCTATTTTTGCACATCCTTCTGTAATTGATAAATCACATACTTGCTACATTGCCATTAGTTTGGAAATATCTGTCTCCTTTTGCTGTCCATATCACTGTAAATTTGATTACATTTCTTCCACTTCTTGACAATGAGCAGTTTCAATTTTCCCCTCTCTGTCATTTAATGACAAAAAAACTCTCTGACATCATCACCCTATATAAAAAAGGGAAAATTTTTTTTTAAATAAATACCACTAGTCCTTGAATACTCTAATAGCCTCAGTGTCGGAAAAGAACAAGAGAAACTTAATAGGAAAATGAAAGAGAGGGATCTAACCCAAGACTACATGAAAAAAGTGTAGATCTAGCTGGGACAATCGGGATTGCCAAACGCATACTCAATATAGTGATCCCCTGAAGGGATGAGCAGTTTCAGAACGAGAAATGTTGTGTTCATTTTGTGTCTTTGTTTATAACGCTTTCTACTAATTTGTCATCGCTAAAAATCTCTTGTTCCAAATCTGAACTATCAACATTTAAACACTCATGTAGTTCATGCTTCTCTATTGGGAAAGTACAAATTTCTTCCCATATGGAAATATTTCACTTAGCAATTGTTCGCTTTTGATTTGTTAGCTTCATTAAATGATGGCCTAAATCTTCCAATTGTGAGATAATATTTCATTCGGAATTGTATTCCATGTGTCGGCAATAGTAAAAATAGTGTCTTATATTTTGTATCATTTGCGCATGTGAATAAATATCATATATGTGGAATATGATGTGAACAATTCGTCACCTCTAATATTTTAATTGTCTCTACAAGAACATGACTGATTATCAAGTGACAAAATATCGAGTTTCCATTGTTTATCTGTTTTGTTAGTGCTGAGTCGATATGTATTTGGAAATGTTATATTGAAAACTGAGGGTACCTGTTATATGATTGAAGTACATAATTAAATTTTCACAAGATCATCTTAACAATTTTGAAGGTCTTACAGAAGCACAAAATATAACATAATTGTGGAAGAATATATTCTTTATTCAATTATAATTTTATTAAACTAAAAAATGAAACCAATAAAAACAGTATTGGTAAAATATTTATTATGTACATTATATTGACAATATATTATTTGGTGTTTACATATCAGACAAGTGCAATGGTATCAAGTGCTGATGATCTATTAGAACTAATCGGAGACCAAATTTCAATACCTTACCACAAGCATCTTGAGTCTCAACAACAAGAATCATCTCCAAGTGCACAGTACACTCCAGAGAAGATAGCAAAATTATTAAACATTAAATCCGACTTTGCTGAGCAAGTAGAAGGACAGATATTATTGGACATTTTTGGTGGAAAAACTCTGTTCTCTTTCGACAACCATACAATTGAACGTCTGCCTAAAGGTAAGAGATTTGTGTAATTCTGATATTTTGTAAATTTTAATTTTTTCTGTTTAATTCTTTCTGTGAATCATAAGTAAAATGCATGTTCTCAAAATCAAAGGCAAAATATCTATGGTCATTAAAAAGGAAAACTTTATATCTTGTAAAATATATAACTAAATTGCAAATTAACCGTACAAACTGACTTGTTGTTAAATAAAGTGATTTCTTTTTGAAATACTAAATGTTCATTGGATGTTTTTGATACAGTTTATTGCTAAAATAATAATTTTTTGAAAACAAATTATATATCATGATTCACAATTACAACAATGTGGACATTATATTTAAATCAGCCTCTTATTAGTTATTGTAGTTTTAAAGAAAATTAAGCATTATTGAATAAAATCCATATGATTTTTCTTTTTATCTCTAGAATATATTACTACAAAACTATGTTTTTATGGCATACTTTACCTTATATTTAAATGACAATCCTTTTAAATATTGTATACAAAATATCTCTAAAACTCCTAATGTTACAACAAATTTATAATAGACAAAATTGTTTCCTCTTTTATAGTTTACAAAAATTGCAGTGTAGGTCAAAATATAACCAAACTATTGATTAAAATGGTATTTCTTAGTAATCGTACACAATAATGTAAAATTAAATCTATGATTTGTTTTGACCTCTAAAATCTACTCCAATTTAGGTAGTCTCTCCCGATACCAATTTCATATTACATTATTCGCTTCCTAATATCAATTTCAGAATTACATTATTGCTATTTAGTTGCATACAATATTTCAGGAGATATTTGGTTTAGACCAATGCCTTATTCTTAACAATTGTAAATGAAAATTAAACAAAAATTAATAAATTTCTGTAAGCATGTTTTCATTAATGCCGTAAGTAACTGATCCTCTAATTATGTTGTTTGGTATAGATTATGATTGATTTTAGGCATAATAATGACAAGAACACAATAAATCAATTCTTGTTTTTAATTAATAATAATATAAAAATAAAATTCGCAAAATGAGTGTTTTCTGTGCTATTGAATTCTAACCAAACTTGTCAACTTCCACTCTTACCAGGCACCATTTATTTAAATTGGGCCTCTCTCTGCACCTTAATTGGACAGAACTAAATTGCACAGAAAAAAATCTATTTTCCTGAGTGGGATTCAAACTCATGATATTATGTGTCATTCTTGATCAGACAAGTAACTCCTAAGCCTTGCATTCTTATAGTTCACTTAGAAATAGTCGCTCTTTTAATATAATTTGAGTACTGTAGTCAGATTACTTATTCTACACCATAATTATATTTCCCAACTATGAATTCATCTATTAAGCTATTTACATAATGAGTTTTAAAAATGTAATAATGTGGTTAATTATGGCCCAATTTTTTGAAACTATTAAATTTGTGTATTTTGGTGCACTGAGCTTGAATTTAACATTGGATTATACTATACATGGCTTCCGTATATCCTAAAAATCCAAAACAGGAGTCAAAGTTAATTTTTTATAGGCTTAAATAATTTCTTTTTTTAATATTGCTGTATCAACCTTTTGGTACTATTTTCTCAGACATTGAAAAAGCTACGTAGTTCAAATTATTTAGAATGTTATACTCTTATGTTTTCTTAAAAGGTGTTAAGATGAAGATATTTTAATAATGGGATTGTGATGAGCTCCTGGCAATGTGGCTTTTATAATCTATTGCCAGTAATAAACCACTAACCAGGTCATGATGCGGGAAGTTTGAAGAAGATTCGACTCCAAACAACTTTAACTTCCTACCATCTAGAGCCACGCAATAAAAATTTACATGCCTTGTGGTTTCTTTCTATAGCCAACATAGTCTACATAGAGGGTCTCCACCATAGACCCCTATACTTTGTAAGTGCTTTCTAAGTCCACGCTGTCTCACTACAAAATCTATGACCTTTCTCAAATGTCCTCTGCTCAAACCCAATGCGATTTTTTATAAATATTTTGCTATGTATGTGCCCTTCTAAACCATTCCATCTCTTTTGGTATTTTGAAGTAATTCACCTGTTGATGACTACATCAATCTAGCACATTGAGATCCCTAATACCTGTTCAGGTCCAAAAAAATTGTTGCAGATACTTCCTTTGCCAGCTTGTCAGCTTTCTTGTTACGGTACCCTCAATGTTATTGTGTAATCCAGTGCAGTTTTACTCGGTTCATTTTAGATAACATGGTTTTAAAAGCACACCAAAACCAATTTATAGCTTACAATAGGACTTACTAGTGCTTTAATAACAGTCTGACTGTCGGTATAAATGTTATTACAGCTTTTAATGTAGCCCTGCCTCAAGTTTTCGTGTGCACAGTGATTGATGCCAAGCACCTCAATCTGAAATATGGTGTCATATCGGACTAAGAAGTACACTTCATCCTAGTTCTCAGCCTACTTATAACTATACCAGTTCCCACGAATATTCGGGAACTTTCGGTTTATCACACCTCCTCCACTGGTGTATTGGTGTATAACTCTCTAGTTTTACCTAGTGCTTGGTCTGCTTCCCTATAGGTGAGTTCTGCCTTGAAGGGTTTAGCAAATGAGCAATTATGGGATTATACTATCAAATCCCATTTATAAGATTCAGTTGGTCTGTAATTATCAGTAATTTTGGCATGCCCTCAATGTTGAGGTTTTCCATAAACAATAACTACTGAATCGATAGCTATCTATGATGGAATTAGCACTGTTTTCCTGGAATCAACCAACTAGTCCTACATCTGGTGGGCTGTTTTCATGAGGTTCACCACTTGGATACATACCTTGGATAAGCACTATCATGATTACCTTGGTAGCCAGTCCTTGTCAATTTTTACAGAGTACACCAGTGGCAGTAATATAGGAGAAGCTACTAAAGACACATCCACATACTTTAACTCCCCCCCCCATTGATAAACTTAAAATATGCTATGTTTGATTTAATATATATATATATATATATATATATATATATATATATATATATATATATAGGGTTCTTTATTTTTATTATAATCAAATGGTTTAGTACTTAATTAATTAACTGTCCTTTATTATTTATCATAATCTGATTATCTCTCAAATAGTTTCGTTATATACTAATTACAAACATCTTAATCTTACTTTTACTAGGAATCCAGAATGACTCTAATTCTTGTGTGGCTCACATATCTGATTCTACGACATAATTTAATTATCTAACTCTGAAATAATTACAAGTTCCTTTATACACGAAGTTTGCTCATCCTTCTTGCAACTTTTCTGGATGCTCGTCTGAAGTCCCAATTCTCCTAAAAAGCTCTTTCTCACCAAGTCTGTCTGGCTATCTTCAATAATTCATGCAGCACCTCCACTTGATCAATATTAGTATAACCACTGATTATGGTTCCTCCCACCCAAGGGTTTATATATCATTTTAGCATCTATAATGTCTGCCTTGATTGCAATTTCATCAGTTTTCCAGGTCTGTCACAATAATTGTTGTCATTCTGGCTTCTTAAAAAGGACTTAGACTATATTTCTAACTAAAACTATCATAATTCTTAACATCACCGGCACCCTCGAAACATTGTCTTGATGTTTACAACAAACAAATCAAAGATAAAATACCACTTAAACATCAAAATTCTAATATTTTATAAAGATACAGTAAAATTGATGGTAATCCCTTTCCGCCACCCGAAGCCATATCATTCCAGATACCATCCATAGCTTAACAATAAATAAATCAATACCACAGTCAACAAAGTCATCCATACTTTAATTAATCTATGTACTAAATCTGTTGCATTTATCACATCCGACCAACCCTTAGGTAATGACACAGGTGCTAGATCGTCTCCTATTATGTTGTTATATACATACAACACAGGAGTGGAAAGTGTCCAATTTTCATTCAAGATGTGGGACAAATTTTGAAATTTTTGAGGGCCATGTTGGGTAAAAGGTTCCACAATCAAGGAAGTTAATGTGGTCCATGATACATGTACGATATGACACAAGGTAGAATCCAAAGATCCCTTGCTATCATATAGAAACTGTTTATCAATAAGGAGAGTTTCATTCTGATATAGAAAACAATGACAGGGTAAGGTAACTTCAATCATGCCAGGATTATCATGAGGAATTGTAATGACGTGGTTTACACCACCACACTATAGGTAAGTATTAGGGGTTGGATGTGTGATGGTAAAGGTATCTATCACCTGTGAGCTTTGTGATTAGAAGTTCCCTGTCACCTGGTACACAGTGAAAAGCACACCGTTTGGCTATGCTACGTATATCTCTTCCTGTGATTAGTTGAACTGCACAAACCTGTGATATCATCCCAGAGGTTTATTGTCTCAGCAAGAAACACATCCCTGTTCTATCTGGTTGACACTCATTAAGCTGCCTCCCTGTCAGTGTCCTTATGGATACCCCGTCAGCAGCCATAATGGTCAGTTCCATGGATATCTCTCGGGTATGATTCTCTCAATGCAATGGTATAGGTACATATTCAAACAATTCCCAGGCTGCCAAACGGTGCTAAATAGGAACTTTAATGATAGATATCACAGAGATAGGTGGTATGATACATTATGTAATAGGGCGATGATATTACTGGTGTAACCTCTCTTTAGGAATAACAAAGACATTTGTTTTGAATATAAATGTGTTTCTAATTTTATAAATCCATAGGTAAAATTGAAGGAGTTATAGTCGTATGTGTAAATTCATGGTTCCTACAACTATCATGAATATTACTTAAAATGAATATTACAGCATTAGAATAGATTTGGCACTATTGCCTCAACAAATGAGACACCATAGTCTCATACACATCTGTAGTAGTCACAATAGATCTCTGCCGCACACTATTTTGGATTTCCTGTAATGCTGCATATACATGTCACAAGACTCTAGTCACATTAAGACGTGTATCCTTGCAGTGTTGTAGCAATGTTGACTAAGTCGGCATGATCTCCTCGAATAAACGTGGTGTAATTCTTCATCTGTTGTGGTACCAATGACACCAATGGAAAACCTTGCTGGTGCTAGAAATGGTTCAGAGTAGCCTTTTCTACATACCCATTGCCCAATCACGCTTCTTAATTGTAGACTGTTGAATTTCATCTGTGCTATTTAACAATGTTTCTATATCCTGCACAGCCTGACATACAGGGGAGTGATTATTCTCTAGACATGAATTAGTCTTTGTAGGAAATATTTTAAAGTGTTGTAAGGGAGTGAGACGAAAAATGTATGTTAAAGGTATAACAGAATCATATATGTAATCAGCAGCTTTCACGACTATAGGAATATCGAAAAAGGAAACAAGGTTTATGGGAAAAAAAGATCAAACAATCATATACCAAGTTCTTCATCATCATTGTTTAAGTTATTGTGTAGATAACTTCCCTTCACACTGGTCACCTGTAACTAAATAAACGATCTGTATTAATTCCCTTGTAATTTTAAAACACACATAAAAGAATAGAGAGAAATGAAAGGAGAAATTAAAAAATAATAATAATAAAATACACCCCCCTTTGTAAAGGAAATTTGTTCTAAACTCAACTCCCTCATTAGAGTCATTCTGTATTGTACAAGAATCATAAAAATTGTTCACCATAACTATTCATAATACAGTAGTAGACTTGCTTACAAACTATTATACTTATAACTGATCAAACAAAATACAAATTTTCACCTCTTTTATATTATAAATGTTACTATCCACATTATATTTCCTCGAACATGCTATATGAACTATATCACTTACCCATTTCCCATGTCAACACAATTCAACCTCGTAATTTAGTGGAGATAACTTTCTGGAAACCCTGTAGGGACCAGCATACTGCTATACCAATTTATTATCTTTTTTCTCCACCTTTACAAGAATTAACTGTCCTACTTCAAATTCCCAAAGAATTAAACATGAGATACTCCTCAACTCTTCTTGTGCTCTTGGCCGTACCACAGAATGGCTCGAGTTCTATAAGTTTGACTGCTCACACTTGGTTAGTCAGTATGTTTGCACATTCATTCCCACTAATCCCATCATGTGCTGATGACCTGTGTCTTTTGTCCCATAAACTATCAGACATGAGAAAAAAGGTGTAAATATATGAAATAATGCTTGTTTTTGTGTTATTTAATTTGACACTTTGAAACATTAAGAACTTAAGAAATTGCTCAGCTAAGGGCGCCAGGTGGACCTAACTCACCAATTTTGAAAAGATTTTAAAAAACTTTGAATTAACATGTTCTCGGGGTCGTGTTTCTTTTCTAAGTGTACTTATCAGTAGTTATCTGGTAAATGGGAAATCCCTTGTTTATTTTTCTGAAACTGAAAATCTTTTTATTAAACACAAATTATTAAACAAGTACATAAATTTAACATTAGTTACCTATTATAACTTATTGACTCTAATAAAACTTTGTCTTAAAGAGACTTAATAACTTTAATACATGATTCTACTTTAAAAAAGTTGCAACTTCAATAAAAATGATTTTATTATGAGCACGCTTTGTCTCATTTTAGTTTTAAATTTATTTTGAATTATTTTTGAATTGAGTTTAAAATTCTATATTCTTATTTTGGAAATTATCCTTTATCTAAAAAGCACTTAAATTTATTAAACAAACAAAATATTAGAACATATTAATTTTACTAAAAAACTCTACAATTGATCTTTTTGTACAAAATTAATTAAATAATATTATTTCAATTTTATAAAATTGTATTGGTATTGTCTATTGTATATGTTACCACGTTGTAGTAATGTTTAAGATGTACATCCTTCGTAACATGAATCCTTCTGGTTGACGACAGAAATCCGCCATTCCTCGCATGGTGAATTGGTTGATCATCTCCCTTATGAATTCTCTATTCGTAAATTATCATGTATTCTTTCATTTTATAAAACAAAGTTATTTAACATTATCTAACTGTCTCTTTATAAGAAACACCCTTTGATAAAAGTTCATACACAAAGGTATGCAGACCATGTCACATGTTATCACCAGACTAACCGTTTTGTCTTTGTCTATTTATTATCCATGACACGACACTTTATCTTTAAACAAGTATACTATTAAATAACCAGTCCACTTTCTTTACATGATTATACCGTGTTTTTTTATATAAATCACATTGTTCTTTTTGTACTTACAACACACACTCTCGCGAGCATCGTCTATCACCCTTCAAAGACTGACCTAGACTCTAGACTCCTGCCTACTAACTGACTCTATTCCCGCTTGCATGCGGTTTTTTTTTACCAGGGGTTCACATACGACTTTTCACGGAACCTCGTCACTACACCATTTTGCTTGACAACAAGCATCGTCTATCTTCACAAAATAAAATCTCACTTCAATACTTATTCTATCTTAACACTAAACATGATTTACGTTAAATTTATATTTTGGAAATCTATTTTAATTTTTCTTTCCCTTGTTTTAAATATTGTTTACAGACGTCAATTTGACTTACGTCGTCTTTCTTTCAAACCAATCATAAAAATTCCTTTTCCCGCTATTCAGCGAATGTTTTAATATCAAAGCAAAATTTAAAAATTGAGTATCACAAAGGACAGAAGATCTCAGAAGAGAAGGGAAAAAGTGGGACTAAATATAACTGAAAACAAATGAGGATAAATGCTAGAAATAAGAAAAATCTGATTATCAATGGTAAAATTATAGAACAAGTAATAATATCTTGGTTTCAATATTTTGGTAGATTGGTTAAAATACAAATAGGACAGTTGAAGTTATCCATCAAAGAATAAAAACAACTAAATGGTGTATTTGCACAGCTATGACCTATTTGGAAAACTCATCTACTCAGAAGGTGAACAAGTTCAAAATTTATAAAACTAACATAAAATCTGTTGGTACTTCTTTCTATATTGATGTCAAACATGAAGAGTTACAAGAACTGCTACAAATAAATTACAAGCATTTATTAATAATTGAATAAGGAGAATCCTCAATTGATTTTATATAAGAATCAATCTATATAATAGTTTGAAGTCTGATATAAGACTTAGCAATAACCTATGACTTTTTAACAGCCCAATATTTTTAACTGCTATACCAATATTTTTAAAGCCTTACAGTGAGATAAATAAAAAAGTATAGGCAAGATACAATTTCAAATAAAGAACTCTGGGAAATATGTGCACAAGTTAAGAACTAGTCCAACAAATTAGTAGAACTTAATCTAGACACAAATATTATAAAAATCTAAACGAATTGTAACTTCTCGAGCATTTTCTTTTTCTTTAATAAATACTGGAAGCAGATTTTACACCCCTGGCACCTTAGCCTAAGACAACATATATATATATATAGCTTATTAGAATTTATTGGAAAATAATAATATTTCTAACAAGTGATAAATAGACAGAAGACAGCAAGAGATGGACACGATATCTGCAAAGTGATTTATGCTTACTGGTTTGTCACTGATGATATTGAGCATATAGCACATGACATACTAGTGTATCAAATGATTTGAATGAGTTAAATAAAAAATTAAATTATACTATATAAATGCAATCATGTAATCAAATTTTCAACTTTCAGTTGTACAGGAGATTACATCTTCTATGCAAAATGGAAATAACTTTAACTTCACCAAATATTACATGGAGTACAAAGCAATGGTCGCCTTCCCTATGGCCACTGGTTTTCCTTTTTCTTATAGAATTAATGTTCCTACTTATGTTAATCTTGGAGGAGAAGTTAAGATGCAAGCTAGTCCTAACTTTGTCAGAGACAACAATGGTGAAATCAGAGTACCAAAGACTGTCAACATTTCAGCAGATGTTCAATTAACGTAAGTCATTAACAATAACAATTAATTAATATTAAATGTACAGTTTTATACTAATTATGTCAAACCTAATCTAACCTTGTCAGAGATAACAATGGCGAAATCAGAATAATAAAGGTTGTCAACATATCAGCTGATATTCATTTCATATAATTGGATATGTCTCCCGTTCATTAACAATAACAATTAATCAATACTATTTAAAATCTAACGTAAACTAACTTTGTCAGAGGTAACAATGGTGAAATTATAGTACCAAAGGATGCCAATATTTCAGCTATTATTCAATTCTTAATTGGTCGTGTCTCTTGTTCTTTAACAATAATAATTAAGCAATACTAAATTATGTCAAGCCAAAATTATTTTAATTTGGAGTCCACGTTATGAACAAACTTATTAAAGAGTTTACAGAGCCAATGGAAGTCAACATTTTAAAAACATAAATAAAACAGTTACTGAAAGTCAATACAATTTACTCCGTGGAGGTATTTCTTCATGTTACACTAAAAACAATTTTAAATAATGGTATTTAAATTTTTTAAACTTTTAATTTGATAAATTGTAATATTTTTATATGTTTGTAGCCCATGTGTATATTTATAGGTAAGTTGTTTTCCATGGTTAGTTGTATGTTTTAAAATTCTGGATTGTTGTTATTTATTATTGTAATTTTGTTTGTTATAGGTTATAGTTTCTAATTGACAATGTCTGTACAATTTATGATTGTCTAAGGCTTAAAAGAATAAATAAACAAATCAAATATGGTGTATTAAATTCATTAAATGATGATTAGTTATTATAATTAATGTTCAAAATGTCCTCCATTAACTTGAGGATCTTAGCAATAAATTTGTTTTTGTTTAATCAAAAGAAGCTTACTTATTATAAAACCAAAACAAAATTTAGTAGAAGATTTAAGAAATTGAATGGTAATAACTTGCAGAGAAATCAAACAAACTGTTTTTCAAGATAAATTGTGTTTATTAGACTCCACCAAAAACACTTGATTTGTTCAAGCTGATGTTTCAATGACTCAGTTTCAAACACCCTCAGTTATTACTTGTACACACACCTTCTTTTCATTGAACTTACAGTTGGCAAAGCCAATCCCTCACACAGACAACAGTTCAGAAATTTTTTTTTTTTTCAGAAGGGTGTTTTCTTTGATTTGGCAATTAATGTTTACACAAGTGTTGATCATTTCAAGTGAATTTTTTTTTTTTTTTTAGATATTCCATGCAAATACAATCTACATTCGGGTTTGTCTCACCCAGCAATAGCTACTACTACGGCTCTGGATTGGACAAGAATTTCCAAATACAACTTCCAATGAGCGCTTCTTTGGATGTAGATACAGAAAACAAAAAACTACAAGTTTCATTTAGACCTCTGAGCAACCAGAAGAGTCAAAGTGAAGATATTAATATTGTCCATTATAGCACTTGGCCTTATACAACTCAAAGAAGCGTATTAACCATCAAACCTCATGCGGAATCGAAAAATACTGAATATATTTATGTCAGACGACCAAATAGGGTAAATATTATAGCTATTATTAGGCTTTATTAAGTTTTTCTGTTAATAAATTTGTTATAAAATTTAAAAAATTTTAATTGAACTCACCCTTGATAAATGCTGGAGCGACAAAAAACTGCCTGTTTCTTCTTTTTCTTCTTATAAATTATGAATAATTTCTTATATTTTCTCAGATTTAAAAAAAAAAAAAAAAAAAAAAAAAAAATGAGCTTTTTATGGAAATATCCATTTTGAGGTGAACTGGTGCCAAAACATGGTTCTTGAATAACATTATTTGTGCTATTCCAAACAGCTGGATGGATTTTTATCAAATTCTGTGTGAACATAGAAACTATATCTATAGACATTTTTTTCTTTTTCATTTTGTGAATAACTAAAAATTCTAGGGTGAGCATAAGACCAAAACACAAATTTTTGTTTTCTTAAAACTGGTTAAAATTGGCTCAAATTTAACCTCTAAAGATCTGAACAAAAATTATTAGTTCGAGCAAAACATCTCCAAAAATTTGAGTTCAAAAGTTATCAGTAAAAAGGTGAAAACGAACCATAGATGCTGTCTTATAAAGACAAAAACCTGAAAATCAGCCCAACATATTTCAATGAAATTTTTGTGAAATGTGAAAATTTATTAATTAAACCAATGTCCTAATCCACAGATAAAAAAAGTTTTGGTCCCTAAATAAATATGGAAGTGGCCAAACTGAACTCTGACCCTCATCAAGTTTATTTTGCTTTCCAAATTCCTCACTAACTTTTAAACTGTTTTGATTCTAGGAAATATAAAACAAGGTATATACCACTAGTTATTATTTACCAGTAAAATTGTATGTATTCGTAAGAATAACTTTAAAAAAATTAATTAAATTCTTATTATTATTAAAATCCGTTTTAACTTTAATTTCAGTTTGAAAAGAAATATGGAGAAAGTACTGGATTTGCCTTCAAATTAAACATGACAACTCAACAAAGTTTCATTGATTTTGCAACCATTCAGAAGGCATTGTCGAGACACGATCCCATATCTGCCGTCATCTTCATGATGACTGAAAGTAACATCAATATGAATCATATCGATTTTGTACTGTTACGAGGAAAGTCAACTGCTGACGCTGTTGATATCACATTTGCTTTTGGTTAGTATAAAGAAATTATCACAATCTTTTTCACATAAATATATGTCCAGAAACATAACAAAAAATATAATAAATATATACTTTGAAACTTGATAGGGTTGGATACAGCCACAATTGTTCATGTTGAGTATTTGTCTTGGAACACCACTGAATTCCATAATATACCTTCACTCGCACTTATATCGGCCATGTTACTTTTTTTGGTTCATATTTAAATAGAACTTCCTTCTCTTAAATCAGTATGCAAATCTTCTAGGGAAATCTTATAGTTGGTTGAAATCATGTTTTGAATGTTGGTGATCACGGTTTTTTTTTGGTTTTTTGTTTGTTTTTTTGTTTGTTGTTTTTTCACCAACAAATTTGTTGATTTTGAACAAATTTAACTTATGTCTTTTTCTTACCTTTAAATTTTTAGTTATGGGAATTATATTTTACAAGCATAACTAAAAATCTCAAAAACCCCTAGGCACTCATTTTTAACTAAATTGGCCAACCATTTTTGAAAAATCAATGCTAATAGGCATGTACTCAGATGGTCATTTTATCACTCAGGCGACCCAAAATGGATTTTGCAACTAAAACCTTAAAAAAAAGTTTTCCTATAACAATATCACCTATTAGAGATGTAAATAAATGTTTTTAATATCAAAATAAATAAATTCTATTAAAAAGAAATTTACAAATTTTTCTACTCGCAGATCCATGTTAACAAGGCAAAACTCCTTATCGGAGTGATATCAATAGAAAATTTTGTTTGATACCATGTTTGGAACAACAGCAGTCAACGTTTATTCTATTATTATTTTATTTTATATTTATTTTTATAGTTGTGGGGAATAACATATTATTTGGAATCTTTAGGACACAATTAGATCAATTTTAATTTATGTACTGTAAACCCTATTTTTATACAATCAATTTTAATAAAATTTTCATAAAAGGTCAACTTTTTTTAATTAGACCTTGCGAATGATTCAAACAATATGAAAGTGAATCTTAACCACTATTAAAATTTGATTTATAAAATTTTATGAAGATGGATGCATTTGAATGTATGCAAGAAAATTTATTTTAATACAATATAATATTATAATTTACTAAAATCTGGAACCTTAAAAGTAAAAATAATAAATCCGTACAACAACATTGTGGTCTTTCGTTAGGTGATATGGGATTAGTACATTGAATTTCTATCACTGTATTTTTAATTATCACAACTAGAATTCATTACCAGTCATAGCTCCCCACTTTTTCCTAACGATGTGGTGTTTACCATAACATTTTTCAGCTCCCAATGGGATTGAATTCGGAAACTCTAACACACGAAGTAAGATCACTAGTCATCAGACCTTCCAGGGCTCTGGAACTTTTAGTACTATAAAATTGTTTTAAAACATAACAGTGAAACTAATATATGTTTATTTTTTTACAGATAAACTGAATCAAACTTCTACCCAGAGTGAGAGTAGGTCGAGATCCACAGACAACAATGAAGCAGTACCACAGAATGCTCAACAAGCCAAACCACAATCAAAGTCACCCGATTCCTATCAAAGACGTAAAGAGTTCCTTGAAAAAGTTTCATCTGGAGTAGCTTGTAAGTAGCAAGATGTCAAAAAAATATAATATAAGTCAAGAGACAGAGACATGTAATAAAGTCTGATTGGAGAATGGCATGGTGTAAATTGGATCTGAAACTGTCAAGATACACAGATTTCAATTCAGTTGCTGGTGTTAGGTTTTTTTGCATGTTATGATATAATATGCTACTCCCCCATCTTCTTTAGTCTAATGGGTAAAAAGAAAATATATTAAGCAAAAATAGTTATTAATTTAAGTAAGTATAATTTAATACAAAAAGGCAACTTGTAAACCATAAATATACTGTATTTTTGGAACACTTTTCCAATAACAACCAAGATTATCTTTAATCTGTTTTTATTACAGCTAGCACTGCCTATGTGGTAGATATTGCAACAGAATTCAGAGGTCAAAGCAAGGCTCAATTTATCGCAACTGCTGCTTTTGCTTCAAGTCCTGTATCAAATGACTCCAAATTACTTTTCTATTACAACCAATCACCGCATCTAACACATCCTATGCAGGTAATGTATTTTAGTTTTATACCATTTAAAGGGTCTAATCTCCTTATCTCTTATCATACTCTTACCAAACATAACAAACTAAACTTCAACACCATAAAATAAACCGAACCTATCCTTACAATTTCAACCTCACCTGAAATGTATTTTCTAATATTTTCCGGTGACATAATTTTCTCTGTATAAATTCAGTCAAAGTAATCTTGCCCTTCTCTCATAACACTCTAACGCCATAAATACTCCCACAAGAAACTGTCAAGTATCTGATGATGATTATCAAATAATTGTTTTTACTTCTCATTTTAACTTTACACCAAGCTGATTCAATATTCTGTATATGAGCACCGCTTACAAGGTCAACCAATTCCCGTTCACATAACAAAATGGAACTAATCTCACGATTTCACCAATAAATGGATTTCACAATTAAAAAAAAAAAAAGAAGATGGAAATTATATAGCCTTTACTCCCAGAGTCGCTTTACAAACACTACATCACAACAAAATTTTACTCTCAAAACTTAACTTCATTACATGATTAGTACTCCATTGTTCATGCACATATAAAATACCAAGCTCCTAGAGGAACTTCTTATCACAACAAACATTGCACAAAGAATTGCAATTTAATGCCATAATCACAAAAAATAAACAACTTGAGTAAATTCACGTAACTGAATAAACCACTGAATGAATAAAATTCAGACAGGAAAGAACTTATGCAAATAAATTGAGTGAAAAGATTATGCACATAGATTAGGTAAAATTGTATTTGGGGTGAGGTTCCTCTGGTGAGAGTCTAATGCACGTCAACAATAGGTTTATTGTCTAGGCATTTTCTCTGGTTGCTGGATTCCAAAGAGCCTTCTGCATCGTTGCTCCAAAATTGCCCAATCAAAAATAATGTGTTTTGCAGATTCTATTATAAGCTTGCAGAGTCAAAACATTTGGTTTCCTTGTTGATAGGCCTACTGATAGGTTTTTCCTGTTGATAGCTGTTTCCTGAATTACCCATGTCCAGTTATAAAAGTGACAACTCCCCTTAAATAAAATATTTAATTACCTTAGGTCCGTCTTGTGACTTTGTTGTTGGTTACTTCTTACATGTTTTGAGGCCGTAACCCCATCATCAGACATACTCCGATAGACATGACAGAGCACACAACAATGTCAGACAAGCTCATATGATGTATTTTTATTGTTTTTATTTTTGTGTCAGTGTATGTTTTTGTGTTAAATGTGTTTTTTAATATAATCAATCACGAGTTCTTCAAAGTGAACAAAGTAATTTTCTGATGATGGGGTTACAACCTCGAAACATGTAAGAAGCAACCAACAACAAAGTCACAAGATGGACCTAAGGTAATTAAATATTTTATTTAAATTGTGACTTGGAACCAAAAATATGCTTATCAAACTCCCCTTAGTTGTTCTTGGTTTTAACGTAATCAGGGACCTTGTTAACTGTGAATTTGATCTACTTTGCCCTAGTTATTTACTGTGCTTAACATTATGAAGTAACTGATGCAGCACATTGCTTCTGGTCCCATGAAGGTGTTGATGTTCCTTTCTAGACAAGGGATTCTCCTATCTCATTTCCAAATATGCCACTCTGTGTCCTGTCACCCATAGCAGTTCCACTATTGCTAGGATTTCTACCTGAAAGGCAGTGTAATACATCCCAAGACTAGCACTAATCCTTGTCTTTGATGAGGCGGTATATACTCTGTACCCACAGCTTTTCCCCATCAGGAACCCTTTTGTGTACCAGGTTATGGTTCACTTAGTACTTCCTGGTATGTTATTCTCTTTCCAGTTCTCTCTGCGTCCAAGGTTCACTGAGAAAGGTAGGGTAAAGACATATTCGGTGTTCATGATGTCTGATGAACCTGTGTTAATTTCCAACACTGAGTCCTTCAGTACAGTATAAATAAATGTTGATATGATTTGTGAGATAATATTATATAGAATAAAACTCGAACACAAGTTCTCACAAAATTACAGTTACTTAATCAAATCCGTTTCAACGACAAAGTCGCCATTCTTAGTGATACATGAACTATAATAACTAAACTATAACTAACTAAAATAATATATAACTATAATATATAACTATAATATATAAGTGATACATGAGGTAAAATAACTAAACTATAACTAACTAAAGTAATATATAACTATAATATATAAGTTAGTTATAGTTTAGTTATTATAGTGCATGTATCACTGATTATGATGACTTTGTTGTTGAAACACATTTCATTAAGTAAACATAATTTTTGTGAGAACTTGTGTTTGAGTTTTATTCTATCTTCAGTACAGTGTTTGGTATGTTAAAGTACCCACTCTAAATAGGCCTTCTCTCCATTTGTTCACACTCATTAGTCTGTATGATGACTTCTTCGCAACTGACATTAAGTAGATATGTAGGGGTAGTAGTCTAATGCTTCTGTCAGGCAGCTTCTAAGAGCTACAGTCATAAGCACGTGTGTCTCTGTAAATTTGCTAGTTTGTTGCCTGGTGCAGTTTGGCAGAATTTAGTTCACCAAACTACTGCACCATACGTAGTTTGTGTCTGATGACCATTTCATAGAACTATGAGGCTATGTGATGCCTAAGTCTCCAAGCGATACCGATAAAACATTTCGACATCAGGAGTGTCCATTTTGCTGTATGAATCATGTTTTCTAATGTGCATTCCTTTCCAGCCTTTGATCAAGCCATTACTCCAAGGTATCTAACCGACACGGATGTTTTCAGTTGAACATTTACCAGGGTTAATTTACATTAACCCTAAGACATTAGGGAACATTTACCTAAGTTAGTTACGTTCCTTTTCTTAATGAAGAGGACAATGGTTGTTTTGCTTGGATTGACTTTGAGGCCTTCCTTCACTTACCAAATTTTGACATATGTCAGACAGGCATTATTATTATGTCATCTGCATAGCCTCAGATGAATCTTCCTGTCTGGTTGATTTGAGGCCATCCACCACCAGGCTCCACAACAGAGGTGGTAGTATTCCCCCCTGTTGAGAGCCTCTTGTGGCTTGTGGCCACGACCTCAAGTAATTTACCCAGTAAGGTGTAGTAGGCTGTGCCTACTATGAAGCATAGAGTTGACTCACCCGGAGACAATGAGCTCCACTTCACGCTCCCACATTCTGCGCACCATTGTGTCATATGATGTATTGTCAAATGCAACCTCTATATCCAAGAAGGCACATAGGGATATTTCCTTTCTTTCCAGGACATTCTCAATTCCACCTACAAGTTGACAAGTTGATGCAAAACAGTTTCGCAGGATCTTCCCTGTTGATAGGCATATTGATTTTGGTGGAGCCGTTCCCTGGAGAGTAACACTTCCCTTATGTATCTTCCCACCAGCTTTTTTCTATTTTCAAAATAAATGGGTCAGTATGCTTTGGCATGAGAGTATTTCTCGGCTGATCCTCCATGGCTGTGGAATATAGCTATAGGCTATGTTGGGTCTTGATGCTCGCAGATTAGTTAGATTATTGAAGTTAGTCCTCCCTGCAAGAAAGCAGGATAGATCCCATCTCCACCAGGTGACTTAAAAGGGCTGAATTTATTTATCGCCCACTTCACTTTATGTGACTATGTTTCTGGCTAGTCTTCAGTCTTCTCGGAATGGCTTTGGTCAAGAGCTGTCTGTGCTATAGCTGAGGTTTATGACTGCACCATCACTGGGTGTGCAGTCAGGGATGTGTATTTCAAGTAATAAGTTGAGGGAGTTTCTTCCTGTAATGGTATAGTCTCCTCTTGAATTTAATAAAATGTCAAAAAGACTGTGTGGTTTTGAAGCCATGACGTGTTGTAGACTAATTGTTTCCTTGAGGCTACTTTCTTTGTTTGTGGAAGCCATCATAGAATCCAGTTTGGTTCTTCTTATAGCTTTGCTGTTTGAGTCTAATGATAATCATCCTACTAAAATCTGCTGTTGGTTGACTGTAGAAAATTTCACCAGGATTTTAAGTTCTCTGGATGGAGTAAGGAGCTTGACATTATAGGGCAGGTAGACTGAGCTCACAATTACACTTTGTTTATCACTTCCTTTCTGCCAGTAGGATCTCACTGTAGTGATGTCGCTGAAATATTTGATGCCATTTTAACTAGCCAAGCCTGGGTTAGTTTGTTGGAGCACAAAGTGATTATTGCTTCTCTTTCCACGTAAGGCACATAGATAAGATCAGGTCTCTACTGTATTCTAATCAACTGCAATACAATGAAAACTAACAAATACAATAAAATATACATAAACTACACTCATATTATAACACACTATCAATTCAGTGCAAAATATACACAGAAGTATGATAAGGGATAAGACCATATTCAAACGATTTATTGCAACTTTCAAAGGTCGCGATTTTAACTTGTATTATATATTCACAAATATTATTTTCATATTAAATAAATTTGTGTCCTTTTATTCATTTATCAGAACATATACATTAAACACAAAACTGATAATTCATTTGTTTCAATGTATTTACAAAGTTACAATAAATAGTAGGCCTATGTGTTTGTTATTTCAATTACTTTATATTATGTATAGAGAGAAATTATTGTGATGGAAAACAAAATTGGTTCATGAATTCATCAGTTTTTTTTGGTTCTTAATTTAGCATGTAAATTAAAGCATATCTCCAAATTTGGTGGTATTTGTCGTAGGATAAAAAAACACAAAAAGTGGATAATGATTTATATAAAATTTTGTTCAAATATACATTTTAAGGTCTCAGACAAAATCTATCACTCACTGTCTTCTCAAAAATCACAGTTCAGTAGTAATTGTTATATAAGACTTTTCTCAAAATTGGCTCTATCAAATTTCTCTGAAAAATGAAGATTGATAACCAAACCCATTTGCTAAATCACATGTCGAGATAAATACGGTTTTAGAGTGATTAACTAAAAAAAAAAAAAAAAAAAAAAAAAATGGTCCCATATCATCGTGGTTATAAAATCAGTTTCAATCAATTATTAGGTAAGTCTAGAATGAGTTTATAACATGAGAAAACGATGTGGAGGACTCTATTTAAACTACATGATTCATTAGGATCAAGCTGTTGAAAAACATGTTCAAGTGGTGCTTTTGTTAAAGAATGTGACTGTGACTGTGTAATACCCTACCAAATTAAACTAATTAATTTGTCTTGCTTATTTTTATTTTAAATTTACTAACAAACTGTCTTTTTCTTGTACATGCGGCTTGACATTTTGGTTAGGTCATGAACTTTTACACTTTACCAAAATTTGATTGACATCGATTGGACATATTTGAGATATTTAAGTTTCTAAGATAGTGGTCATGGTCCATTTTCACTTTTTTGACCCATAACCTCCGAATTGGAAATTTATGGGAAATAGTAATGAACATCATTTGTTTTCTTCAGTTTTGGTTTTGTTTAATGTCGTATGAAAATGTTTAATGAAATGCTTTTGTAGTATTTACGTCACTATGAACTTTACTTTGTTTGTCTTCTTCAGTTTTTCAGCTTGTAACAACCCTGATGTATATTATTGTGTAACAATGTGTTATATAGATTATAATATATAAAATCTAGCAATCATTTGTAATTTTAAAATTTTTATGTAAAACCAACCACCAATAATTGGTTGTGGTGGTTGGTCTCATATCCAGGAGAAACATATGGACTTTTATTAGGAAATAATAATAATAACAATTTTATAAATATTGTTTCCTGTGTTTAGGTGTGTTTCGCTGCTTCCAGTTACTTCCCTAATGTACCGATTCTCAACTTTATGGCAGCTGCTCATGCAAATCCAAATTCATCCATCAATGCTCATCTTGCTTTTGGTAAAGACAGTTGTGACTCGGAATCCAGTATTAAGATCCAGGTAAATCTAAGTATAGTGCATCTAGACTAATGTGACTGAACAGATTTAATCAGGAGATTCTATATTTTCACCCTCAGTCCTGACTATTTTGAGTTTCAAATCAGGGTGAAGATATGTCCTGACATTTTGTTATACTACATGTGTTGTCCCATTCTTTAACAAAATACAAGGTACATCCAGAAAGTAAGTTCTGTTGTATTTCTTGCCGCTGTAGCGCTGTGATTGCAGTTCAGTGTATGCGCGGTAGTTGCTCCGAGTCAAGGAGAAGGAGATGATACTATTTTGACACAGCTGTTTGTTGTTTACAGTTTGTAGTGTTTGTTTAGCATAGCAAAGTGTTTGTTGATTGAAAATCCCGCCGCTTTTGAGATTAGATCTATAATTCGTCTTCTGAATGTGAAGAAACACTAAACCAGTCGACAGTCAACTAAATTCATCAACAGATCTTCCAGGTTTATGGAGAAGATGCGATGAGTGATTCAGTGGTAAGGAGATGGGGAACAACAGCATCAGGACAGTGCACTTGACTTTTTGACATGTTACGATGAAGACCGTGATGACTTTCTGAGCCAGATATTGACCGGAGATAAGACCTGGATCACTTATGAAATCCCTGAATTAAAATGACAATCGATGGAATGGAGGCATACTTCGTCACCAGCAAAAACTGAAGCCAACCAAATCTTGATAACTCAAATCATCATGTGCACAATGTTTTGGGACAGTCACAGCATTATACTGGTGGATTTTTTTACCACAAAGTAAACAAAAACAATCAATGCAAATGTTTACTGTGAGACGCTTAGGAAATTGCATCGTACAATACAGAATAAGTATCGAGGAATGCTCACAAAAAGTATTGTTTTGATTAATGACATTACCTGACCCCACACTGTGAATGGTGATCCAACAACTCTTACAGGAGTTTGGCTGGCACCAGTTTGACTGGCCTCTGTATAGCCCTAACCATGCCCCTAGAGGCTTCCATCTTTTTTTGCACCTGAAATCGTTCCTTGGTGGTAAAAATTCAACAACGATGATGAGCACAAAGAACATGTTACCACATGATTGACAATACAAGCAGCAACTTTTTATGAAGAAGGCATACACTTGTGTCACATTATGACAAGTACCTACAAAAATGGTGAGAGCTATATAGAAAAATAGTGTAAGCTTTGGGGATTTTTTTGCAATAAATAGATTTTCTATATCTGTACTAGTTTGGTTTTTATTACCAAACGGAACTTACTTTCTGAATGTACCTTGTAATTCCATAAGTCAAACACTGATGCTTCCCATTGATAATGTTTGTAACATTTTTTAACAGGGAAAACTGCAGGAAACCTATGATCGTTTCAACTTCATCTCTGAGGCTCCTCTTTCAAAACTATGTACTAAACAAATGGATGAAGGCAATCAGCTATTACCTGCTTGCCGTAACACAACTGCCAATGCCAACTTACTGAACTTCTATCAGTTTGAAGCAACTTATGATAAGGTAATTTAAACCAACATAATTAATGTTATATGTACCTATTAATCATTTAAGGTTGGGTCATCATTAGATTTTTTGAAGATTGAAATAACAAGCATTCAATGATTATTCGGACATTGGTATTTTATGCATAAAATTCTGGTGTCTGATTTTTTTTACATCAGAAAAACAATTTTTAAAGCTTAAAATACATAGTAATCCTAATATAATTTATATCAAATAACAATTGTAAGATTTTTTTTTATAAACATGTTTTTTAATGTATTTCTTGCATGATTGATATATAGTTAGAAACTGAAACTTCTAAAGAAAAAATGACTATACTACATTATAGAAAAATAAAAATTATATATTTTTTTATTTATCAACAAAAATACTTCAAAATATGTGATTTCGTAGAACATTCCTATTTCATTTGTACTGTATAAATGTTTTTGCTAAATATTTTATCATTGATTGTTCTGTCAAAAATTTAAAAAATGGTAAGTTACATTTTGATTTTTTTCTTTTATTGACACTAAAAGGGTTAACACTGATTGATAAAAAATATTGATAACCCACCATATGAAATTATGGAAGTGCAAAAGCTGTAGTAATGGATTAATTAATGTAACACTCCTCACTTAGTAGCAGCTAAGGCAACCATATTAAGTTTCATAAATTCAGACTATAATGTGTAAAATTCCAACCAATGACTAAAGAACAGTGTTAGATAAGCTACTTTTATCTGTGGTGAGAATTGTCATGGTGTATGGTGATATTTTGTAGTGGTAAAAAAAGGAGTCTATGGATCGAAGACAAGACTGGCGAGAATTTAAAGACTGATTTATCTTGCAGTTACAGGGGCAATTAGTAGCACTCCTGATGCAGCCTTGAACAGATTCAGTGAAAGGAATCTGTCTTAACAACAGTCTTAACATCCTTTCACTTGATCTGTTCATAAAGACAGTGTCAAAAAAATGTAAATCACCTACAATATAATTAACTATTAAAGTGTACACAGGATCGTCTAGGACATTGCAGAATAATATCTATAGTCAAGTAAAATTCCAGGTTAGAAATGATCTCTGATCATATTGAGATGCAATATTTCTTCTCAAAACCATTTACCATTGTAATACTGACTGCAAGGAATGGGAAGAAAGCATTTACCCATGCATGAGCAAGAGTGGTTCACAGACTTCTTTAAAATAAAAGGTCAAACAGGAGCTGGAATCCAATAAGGCAAACCTGAGCAGTAATGTGTCTTGCCAATGGGAACGTATCCAATGATACTTCAGTAAGAAATTACAGCTATAATAAAATGTATCTAGGAAAAATTGATATTTGGTTACGAGAATAAGGATATATGTTACAAACAGTCGGGCTGCTTTTAAAGCCCTGGATTTTAACAGATTCAAGGGAACATTAGTCTGGGATTGTTTCAGAATCATGCCACAGCTGAAGGGCGACTCATGAATGTTATGCTTTGCTGCATTCCTGGGCATGCTGGGATTAGCAGAAAGAGCAGATGTAGTGACTAGCAAAGCATTAGGAGCAAATCCCTTTGTTCTGTGGCATATCCAAAAGGCTGGCTAAGCCGTCATCCGCAATTTGGCGTAGGAAGAGTACAAAAAGAGGTGAAAGAGTAACACAGGTTTAAGGATGAGCAAACTCTCACTTCACATCCCTTCTAAGCAAATTACATCTGACTTTCTCTCATATGGCAGAGGCAATATAAGGAATATGGTAAGGTTTGTTAAGGGGCACTACCACCTAAGAAAACATAAATGGGATGAGCATATTCACTGGGAAGCGTCTGTGTAGAAAATGTGGGCTACAAGAGTAAACTGAAAAACAACTGATCTGCAAATGTCAATACCTTGATTGGGATAGGACTTAGACCCAGAATCTTTAACAAAGGGACATCCAAACCCACAAGACAACCTTGTCAGGAAGATTCTGAAGTTTGTGGAGCTTACAGGTCTTAGCGATTTCTATGGGCATCAAACCATCTATTTTCCATTTAGGAGAGCAATAAGCTCTGTGTTTGATGTGTGAAAGGGATATATCATACAATTAAAGAAGAAGAAGCTACTTTTAAAACATAGCTAGCTACAGCTTCTACTTTTGTAAAATTCAATAAAAGAATTTGTTTTAAATTCCAAAATACTCTAAAATATGAATATAACTGTATCGAGTTGTGCAGAACTATTGCTCAGTCTGTTTATAAAGTTAAATTAATGAAATATAGTTTAATGAAGATAATCAATGTTTACTTTAAACATTGTTGAATTTTTTTCTTTATAAATATTTTTTGTTTGAAGAAAGTGTAGATAATTAGTTATTTCACCAATTTAATATGTACTATTTTACATAAACTGACAATCTTCGTACATACAAACATATTGATATTTCATTTATTGATTTTCAAAATTTGTATTTCTTAGGTGTGCTCTTTTGATAGTGAAAATGTCTTTACCAAAACAATTTTTCTCAGAAGCACTAGAGAGCAAAACTGTATTTATTCTTAGACACATAGGTTTAAATATTGAAAATCAATCATTGTTACAAAAGGTTTTACATTTTCATTATTAAATCTTTCTAGTCCAGTTTTGTATGTTTTGTGTCCCTTTATTTGAAAAATAGTAAAAACACACTTGATACTTACAACAAATAACTTACAATTTCATTCCAAAAAATAATTAGGTACTAGCCCCAATACCATTGTTTGGTACAGACATATACTCACTTTACTAGTTACTAATACAGTCAATACAGACAGCTGTAAAATTTTGTTTAAATTTTATAAGGCTTTAAAATGGTGTCCCTTTTCACTTATTCCATTTCTTATTCAGTACATATTTTTCATTTTCTTGCATTATTATTCGAATTTATCTTTGGCCTTAATTTTATAAAGTAGTGAATAAATAGCACCAAACTTACTACATACTACTTATTTTTATAGCATGCTAATACTAAAGCTACTCATTTGTATTTGTAACATTTCTACATTTACTACTACAGTACATAGAAAGTAGCTTGTTACAGTAGCGACGCTACATGTAGCATGTTACTCCCAAACACTTCTAAAGAAATATTAATACTTAATTAAATATTTCTTTCCTTCATAAAGCAGGATGTACCAAGTAAAGCTCATCTTGGCAGTTTGGCCCAGAAGAGGATTTTTTAAATGTTTTAGGATCTCCAGAACAAGAATATATTAAAAGTTGATTTATTCTCGAAAACATGTGAATTAGTTTTTATATACACAAATGATGGCAAAGGCCTGATTAACCCATATTAATAATAAGAATATATTTACAGTGGAACTTCTGTATAACGAAACTCAATATCCAAATAAAAAATTTGTTATTGGGGGGTATTCGTTAATGGGAGGTTAAAGCCTTGAACTCATAAATCAATCCGGTGTTATGCTTTGGAGGCTAAACTACTGTATTGAATTTACTTACTTACCTTTTATCATGAAAACTCCAATTTACCATAGATTAAAACGAGACCATAACACTGCAGTGTAGAATAATAATACTGCAATAATTATGTTTGAACATTGCACAATTTATTATTCACATAGACTCTAGCAACAACACTTTGGAACAAAAAACTGGCGCCACCACACAACAGCACAGGTACCACACTACATGCTGAATGAATAATAACCTACTCAGTCAAGAGCTGGGCTCACACTAACAGTTATTATTAGAATGGAAGGTGAGGCCGAAATCAACCTTGAAGCATCTGCAAGAAGCCTGAATCGGCCGAAAACGACCATGCCACAGCAAATGTGTTAAACCGTAGTCCTCGCCTAATGGTTTTTTAAATGATCCTAAAATGTCGTCATCAGTCGGATTTGTATATTGTAATTCACAATGGTTGTCAGTAAGGTTTGAGTCACAGTCATCTTCCTCTTCGTTTATTTCAATTTAAATTCTTGATGGCCCAACACCGCAGCAAACTCTAGAGCCTTTTCTTTTATTATTGAACCCGATAATGGAAGATTTTTTTCACGCATCACTGTTATCCACTTCATCATGGCTTCGTCAATGTCCTCATGAGTACACAATTTTTTTTTTCTATTTAAGTCGTAGTCATTTCCTTGTTTCAAAATTAAATCACAATTTTTTTAAATTGTTGATAACGAACTTTGTGGGATATCAAAGCTTTTTGCTATGTCTTTTTTTTTAACACCTTTATCAACATCCTTTAAGATGGACATTTTATCTAAAACATTTAAACACTTTTGCTTTGACATGATGCACGGAAAACCTAACATTTCGAAAGACAACTGAGAACTGAGAACCGTGAGAACTGCAATAAATACAGTAGGCCTACTGTATAGTTTAAGTAAGGCTCAGTTCATTTCCCAGAATTGACGAGTGATTGACAGTTGGAAGGTGTGGCGAAATGGCTGTTTACTGTAGTAAGGTGGGTAAACAAAGCTTGACACATTTATGACACTATACAGTATTTAAGTTTTTTTTTCTTAAAGCTTCGGCTTTCCAAAACTCTTTCAATTTTTTACTGTGTGCTATGTATCGACTTCATTATGGAGAGGTGTAGCATTCGCTATAAGGAAGTCAAAACACATGCAATATTATTTATAGTTCACGGTGAGGAAAAAAAACTTCGTTGTTTGGAGGATTTTGTTCCTTAGAAATTCGTTACATAGAAGTTCCACTGTGTATATATATATATAAATAAATTTGATTGAAACCAAATCTGACTTAGCGAATCCCATCCATTCCATTGAATGTGAACTAGTCAAATTGATAGATTCATCTATGTGTCATAGCTATATTAAAGTAGTAAAAATGGTCACACAAAATTTTATTTACAATTTGTTTGGTAAATTCAACATGTTGGTGACATTTTGTAAAGTTCATTTAGCTCAAAGTTTTTGGAAACTCACTATAATAAACAGTTTTTGAAAAATTATCCAAAACACAAAATATCGTAGCAAATAAATAAAACTAGTTCATACATGCAGGTCATTTTCTAAGTAGGAACAGTTTGCACACCATAACTGCACATAGTGCAGATCATACCAATTTAAAGATGACTCTACAAGTTTTGCACATCACCAATGTATTTCAAGTCTCTTCATGTACAAGTTATATATTATGTTACATTGTAAAACACTATGTTGATCACCAATTCTGCCGATTATGAAATACACTCTGTGATTACATTTTTTTACATAAAAAATATTATCGGTTTTTCTAAATTCCTGTATATTTCAAATTGCTCAAGAGAATTCATAAATCGGCCTTTTTTACACCAGTGTAATATTTTCTAAGTGTCTTTCATGCAAGAATCCATGGTTGGCTTGAATAAGATGTTTGGTAAATTTAGATTCGTATTTTGTTAAATATGCAATTTGTTTGACGGATGGAATGTGTTCTTTAAATCTTCTTTTAAAGTATCTTCCTGTTTGTCCTATATATTTCCTTGAACAGTCATTCCATGATATTTCATATAATCCTGTTCCTTCAGATTCATCAATGTGGATATTTCTTGGAGGATTTATGAGTCTATTTAGATTATTGGTTGTTCTGTAGGTTATTATATATTGTTGATTTTGAAGTAAATTTCTGAATATGTGTTCAAACGTCTTAAAATAATTGAACACCAAGAATTTGTTTAAAGAACACATTCCATCCGCCAAACGAATTGCACATTTAACAAAATCCAAATCTATATTTACTGAACACCTTATTCAAGCCAACAATGGATATTCTTGCATGAAAGACATACTTAAAATATTAGACCGGTGTAAAAAGGGCCGATTTATGCATTCTCTTGAGCAATTTGAAATATACAGGAATTATAAAATCGACAATAATATTTTACTAAATGAGAAACTTAATTTTGATTCCAACGAATTGTTCGATACGTTGCTAGAGATAAGCAACACCCTCCATTGATCAGCATGATGACCATCATCCGCCGTAATTATCGAAGTGTTGGGCCCAACTAGTCAACAACTATTTAGTTCTAAATTGTATAGGTAAAAATTGATTCTTCACCAGAATGTTTTTTATAAGTTACAGGTACATACAGAGAGTTTTACATTTTGTGTTAGTATTTTATGATTTCCAGAGTGGTCCTAACCCATTCCTTTGCTCCATGGCTGTTTGTATAAAAACACCTTTATATTCTTGTAACAAATAATATATCATAATTATGTGCATTTGTTTATAAATAACTTGAAAGTACTTACCAATTAGATGAAATTTATAACAATGAGTATCACTGTTGTTTTGTTTCAGATTCCAGATTCTATAAAGAACTTGACTTATAAGTTTTACGACTTTGCTCGTTATCTTGGTTATCAGTACATAAGTGAAGATTTTGTTAGCATTAATAATCCTCCAAACAAAATTCAAGCAGCTTTTAACATTTGTCCTCAGCTCCAAGTTTTAAATGTTTCTCTCGATACACCTTTAATGTCTGCACGAATGACCAATGTTCTCCTCAACCAATATGCACGCCAGGTTTTGGCTGTCCATCCGCAATATTCAGTAACTGAACGTCTGGAACAGTTGTTGATGAATGCTCAACAGTTTTGTAAGTAACATTTCCCCATATAAATGACTTTAGAATAACTATATACTTTTGAAGATCATTACAACTGAGTCATATTACAATTTAAGATATATCAGAACTACGTTTTGTAAATAGGCCTTCTATATTAACTGAATATCATATTAATCTCAAATCTGTTACTGAGAAAAACACATTGACCATTATATAATTTACAGTTGCAAACAATATACACTAGAGATTTGCTTAAAATTGTTGTTCTAAAAAAAACTCAAATTGCTTTTATAATCCTTTATGAGATAAAATTAATAAATCCTTGGTACAACAGCCTGTTATGGGCTTAGGCCTGCTAGATGACTTTTTTGTGTGATGTGGGGTCAGCATATCTTGTTCCTGTTATCATAATTCAAATGTTTGCAGCCAAAATCCACTTCCCATCGTAGGTCCCATTTTTCCTTATGATGCTAGGTCAACTGTATAACCTTTTTGAACCCCAATAAAAGTTAAAAGCTGGAAAACGAGAGCAGTAGCCACTAGACCGACCAGGGGTTCAATCTTTATCACATGATGATATTTAATTGTTTTAAAATGTTGATAAATTTTTTGTTTGAAACCAACATTTTAAAAAAAATTATGAAAATCTTGCAAAGTAGTGAATCTAAATTTTTTTTTTTTTTTTTTTTACTTTCAAACATACAATAAAGAGAAAACATGCATATAGATGGGACAAAAAATTTATGTTTAATTTTTGCGCAAACATCCATTTTGAGGTCCCCTTGCAACACAAAAAAAAGTGGTTTTTGGAATGATGTTTGTCAATTGTGAGCTGACCTACAGCTTAAATACGTGAATTGATTTTTATTTAAATTTAGTACATGGACATATTTTGGTCATACATCTAGGTGTTTCCAAATTTTTTTGTTTGCAACTGCTATAAAACCAGGACTCAAGATTATGATTTTCTCATAATCAGCTTGATAATTTTGATCAAATTTCGCCAAAATGGAGTCTCTAAGAATCCAAACAAAATATTTTGGTCACCATCGTTCCAAAACTGCTAATTCAGGAGTTGTAGGTAAAAAAACAAAAAAATCAACCATAGAGGTGTTTCAAAGATATAGTCAGGCTCTAACAATTTCATTCAAATTTTTTTGATGAAATATTAAAATTAATGACCAACCTGTATGTAAAATTACAGTTTAGGATTAATATGTAAAAAATGAAAATTGAAAATTGATTGTTTCATGATGAGTCACATTCTGTATGGCCAACTGTCTTCACTGAGGATTGACAAACAAATTCAATAAGCATATTCTTGAAAACAGGCACTTCAATATTGATGAACTGCAAGAAGTTTTTAATCAAATATCATGATCTGTAATTTATGACAATGTTTCTGTTAAACCCCAGTACAAGATGATGTATGACAAGTTGGTTCCAGGTGTAAATGGCAAAAGTTGATGAATTGAAAAATTTAAAAAAAAAATAAAATCAGTTTTGGTTGGTTAAATGAACAGGTGGCAGACTTCTTGATGAAAGGATCAACAAACTTCTGTCATGCCTCAACAAGGGCTTAGATCTCCATGAAGATTATATAGACAAATAAATAAATGTTGTAATTTGCATTGCCAGGTAAAATTCTATTCATTAATAAAGTTTTCTGTGATCTGTAACAAAACGGTTCATATTGAAACTATGACCCTCGAACTTTTGAGCACTTGGTTCAAATTTAACACCAGTAATATGACAACTATTACTTCCAAAATGTAGTACATATATTGTGTTAATTATTATTTTAATGTATGAGATGTAGTGTTGGAAATATTATATATATATATATATATATATAATACTATATACTATATACTATATATAACTACTTTACTCAAATAAAATAAATACTTTGACACCTTTAGGATTTAACTTTTTCTTTAATTATAAAATTAAATTAAAAATCATTTACAATAAAAAAAAAACCAATTATTGTCCAAATTTGATGCATTTAATAAGTGTACAATTAACATCTTAACCTACAACGTATTCTAAGAACATAGTTAAATACAAGTTACTAATTCTACAATGTCTTAACCTAAAATAAAGAAATAAGAGTGCATCAGAATATTTACTTTTAAATTTTTTACTTTTAATATTTTATAAAATTGCTCCGGCTAACTGAAATTTATTATTTATTTATTTTATTTATTTTCTCTTTACGGGTTCGTTAGGTTCTTTGGTGACTATAATTTACATATTATAAAATAGAATTTGGTGGTAGTTTGTTTAATTGAGATTGACCATTAATTTGTACTTATCGGCTTGGAAGTTTTATTACAGCTCCAATGTTCCTGGTTCCTTGAACGTGGTTCCCGCGTAGACTGCCAGTAGATGGATCGATTTGCCTTAATCTTTTCGACGAATCTTCTTTTCTTCTTACACTTGTATTCTCACACACTTTTGTGATGACGATTCTTTTAAACTTATAAATGACGATTATCTTTTAACTATTCTTCGGAGAATATTATTAAATACTTATACAAAAAAAAAAGACACAGTTACTATTTAATTTTGACTGTTGATTTCGTCTAAATCTTTCACAACGATTTTCTTTTCTACTAAAGAACACTTGCTCCGGAACTCCCTCCTTCAATCAGTTAACAACCAAAAAGAACCCCATGCGCTTCTCTTCCACCCCTATTTATAATGTTTATTTTCAAATGCTTTATTCCGATCCTCTTCCTTCATTGGCTTATTTTAAATCTTGTACGTTATTTCTGACGCAATTCCTTTCATTGGTCCCTTTCAAATATTTTCGGTTGAAGGCATTGACTTTTGGAATGGTTTATTTGACTCCTTGAGATCCGTGACTGATGTTAGAATAGTTTTTCTAGCTTTCAACTCTTTACAATTTATGGCCTGCCGAGCACTGACCTTTTGGGAGCCCTCTATTTCATTACAATATACATACATATATATATATATATATATATATATATATATATATATATATGAAATACTTTTATTTTAGCTATTTTTTTAAGATAGTCTAAACATAAGTTTAATGAACAACTAAATACAAATTTAACTAATACAAAGTGTTAAAAATAAACTTTTTTATCTTTATTTTGAATTTTTTGTTTTAGCAACTTGTGCTCTTGATAAGAATAAAGCAACAACTTTTGACAATACTACATACTCTGTAACGTTAGAGAAATGCTGGCATGTGATGATGCATTCCACTCCCAAATATCATCAGAAGTGGATAAGTTCTAATAATCAATATGCTAATGGTGATATTTCTATTCTTGTGCGTGATGTTGAATCAAATCAAAAGGTTTGTTTATATTTTACACTTATTGCTAAATAAGTTAATAAGTTAATTTTTAAAAGAGTGTACTTATAAGAATTTCAATTACTTAATCTGTTTTTTGCAACAGCTGTACTACCACACTAAAGGATAAATGTTTTTTAATTTTAATAAAGTGAAAATTTTGTGATGCAAATTCACTATTAGTACAAACAAAAACATTTATTGAAAACTGTAAATAATTCTTTATTATTTTTAATTAGATTTTTATATTATTGAAATATGTATATACTTATTATATAAATACATATATATTGAGACACATGGAAATTTACAATAACTTTAAACAATACTACTATGTACTACCCATTGTTTTAGAATAATATAAAAAACTACAAGTAGTGACAAATAATAAGTCTCACAATACATGATAAAAATAATAAAATTACAACTTTCTAAAGAGAATTAGGTTACTCCAGAAACAAACTTGTTAGGGAGCAACCACTAACTTATACGAGAAATATATGTGGATACTTGTTTACTATCCTTGTATACTTGTTTCTTATATGTGGATATAGTAGAAACAAGTATACAAGGATAGTAAACAAGTATAGATTACAAGGAAATAAGAATACATAATAATATTTTGCCACTTATAAATATTTTGTTATCTCGACATTATATATACAAATATGTATTTGTATTTGGAGATAATATGTCCATACACAAACACACACAGCCATCCATTATATTTAATGAAATGAATATAAATATCCCTTTTTATTGTTAATTCTTCACATTAAATAGAAACTTATATCATTCAAGCTTTGCAACCAATAATATAGATTTCTTTGGAACTGGTAAACCTGACCACATGATTTTATAAAATCTGGAAGATGATTAAATAAAGTAGGTGCCATGTAATCAAAAGAGTGTTTATTAAGCCTGGATTTTGAAATTAAACAATTAATGTTTCTATCTTGTTAGACAGAATAAATGTGATTCTACATAACAAAATTATCAGATTGAATGTAGAACATTTTCAATACTTTTTATATATACTTTGATAATTTAAAGGAAGTCTGTAGCCTGTTTAAAAAGTGAAAGGGAAGGCTCAAAATTTGTTTTAAATGAATTAAACTAATTACTTGTATTTAAGGGACATGAGAGATTTTATTGTTTTATCAGAAACCCCCTCTCCCCATGCACAAATACCATACTTCAACCTAGACTGAAGAAGAGCAAAATATAAAGAAATTAAAACAGATTTTGAAAACAAATAACTCAACAAATATAATTTTCCTAAAGTTTGTAAGATTTCACCATGTGAGTCTTTCGATGCATATACAATGTTACATTTGGGAAATTCCCTTTTGCTATAATTTAATTTACTTTAAATTTTAATGGGGTGGGGGGTTCCACCATATTTGATTTCTCGAATCAATAATTGCTTTTGCATGAAAGGTGTTTTAGACTTATAGGTTAAAATACGCACAGAGACGAGATTGAATAGTCTAAAGCTATTTATATATTGTTAAAACACATTTAAAAGATTTTGAGATTTACAATGATTATGTTTATTAGCAAATCAAATAACCTAAAATAACAATGATATTTATCTTACAAAATTTGTCTAGTTGTTTTATTTAAAATGATTAACATCTTGCTTCTAGATAGAACTATGCATTACTTTGTATACAGCTCTCTCAACATTTAATTATATAATTACTCCTTTTCATTAAACTACTTATTATCAAATTTCTAATATACAATTGCTTACTTACTACACATAATGAAACATTCTGATAGTATTTGTGTGTATACAATTTTAAATTCTGTTTATTTTTATTTAATTACAGATTTTTATAGCTCCTTTAAAATTCCATGCCAGGTATTGTAAGATCCTTATATCAGCTAATTTATAGTAAAAGAGTTTTTTTTATTTTTAAATAAAACTATTTGTTACAAATACTTGGTGTTGAGTTTATTTTAGTTATTCTGAATCTAATTTGATTTTATTGAAATTTACTAGATATACAAAAATTTGAGATTAAATACTAATTACGTAATTGTTTGCCTTTCTGTTTGTAGCACTTAAATTTCACTTCACACACATCTTTCACCTTTCTTTATTCATAATTTTTATTCTTTTAATTTTTTAAATTTGTACTTAACACTTAATTTTGTAATACTTTTTTGCCTTATATTTGTCTTTGAAATACATTAATTACTTTTATTTATGAATTTTTTTTAAATTTTGAATTTTATTACAGTTAATTTTAGAATAACTTTGATATTACGTGTGGTTGGTTTGATGATCGTAAATTGACTTAGAGAGCAAGTTTTCAAGCATCAGTACCACCTGTTTATTAAGAAGGTTAATAATTTCAAAATATACTTTGTCTTTACTATTGACTTTATTGGTTAATGTATAGCAGTCTTGCTTCGGATTGAATTTTCTCCTTTATGAAGAAGTTGCAATCTTTTGCATACACTAGAGTTCATATAGGTGAATTTTCAGGGTTTTATGTGTAGTTTGCTTTATTGAAACATGAACTTGTACTGCACTCTTATACATCTTAACACATTCGCTGCGGCAAATTTATACATGGAGTGGGTCAGGTGGTAAAATATTTTAGTTTTAAAAAAACTTTACCTTATATACTCAGAAGACTGTAGTAAGAGTCCAAATGGAAGTAGAAGTAGAAAATCTTTCAAAAACTGACGACATCAGTCACCGGTGACCTCGCCACACTTCATTCAGAAATGCCATTTTCTAAAAGAGCTGCCCGCACATTGCCAACATGTGGGACTGCTACAACACACTCACAGTTCTAACACAACACGTGTATCACTATTAATATACTTACATACTAATATATAACTACAGTGTACTCCCGATTATCCGCGAAATTGGGTAGCACACACATCGCGGATAATGAAAATCGCAGATAATCTACAAGAATACTAAAAATAAATGTTATTATTTTTTTTATATTTTGACATAAAAAAGAATTTAATATACTGTACATAAAACACATAATACACAGTAAAAACCTATAAATTATATATACTAAAATGTTTTAATGTACATTTTACATGAAATAAAAAAGTGTACTAAACAAGAAGTTCTTTTAGTAAAACAAAAGAACAATACAGGAAACACATTACGCTGCACTAGTACAGTGTATTGCAATTTTAATTATCTGATGGTTTTTCAAAAAAATCAAACATTGTTTTTTGTTTCTTACTGAGAAAACACCGTCTCTTGATTCTTGACTGAAATTTTCTTAGCATTAGTTTTTCAGCTAACTGCGTGTTGTTGTCTTGTTCCCTTAAATACTGGAGCAGTCCATTGATGTGTTGCAAGGCCACTTCGTGTGTCATTTGCGCATGCACATTCGTTTCTTCTTCCTCTTCACTTACACTTTGCTCTTCGTTCGCCCCTCTTGCTTGGTCTCTCAGTCGCTCGAATCCCGGCTCATCAGCATTACAGTCCAACCACTGACTTCTTCACCACAGCGACCATGTGATTAAGGAAAATGAGCCTGTGAGATCTGAACAAAAAATTATCGATTGGTCTGCCACGCCAACCTAACATTTCTATAAAGCTTACAGTCTTTCACTAGACAATAAGCTTATCTCTACTGCACAACTTTGTTATCAAAGTTTTACTGGTTGTTACCCGTTCTAAACAGGTAAAGATAACCGTAAAATTTTTTTACTTATTTTTTTCGCAATAATCCGCTACGTGGATCAACTGCTCGAGTATAATCAAGAGTACACTATATTTACAACCATCCAACAAATTTTTAAGTCTTAAAAATTTTCATGGTAAGTGTCAAAACACTTGCCAATATACAAACCCTGTTGGTCAGGGCATGTTTTGCAAAAGTGCACAGACTTTATTTTCTTTCCAACAGGTTCTAATTCTTTAGCTTTAATCGATAGCTTCCATCACATTCTGTGTTTTTTTATTATTTTGTGGACAGCCTGACACATTCTTTTTTTAGTAGGAGATTCAATTGTTTCCTTGGGTGTTGGGCAGGAGTGATCTTATTGCATGCAATCTGAATTCATAAAAAGTCAATTTAGATTTGTACAAGTGAAAATGAAAATTTATTTATTTGACCCTCTTTTATACATAATTTTAACAGGAAAAATTTTACAATCTTATATGCTTAATAATAAAATAAACAACTGTTCACATTATAAAATGTAATACATATAAAATAAAATTCATAATAACATAATAAACAATAATATTAATATTAATAATAATAATAACAAAAAATACTTCCTGCTGTATTACAAGATAATAGCAAAGGGTCACTTCATCCCGAGGTTAAAACCTGTTTGGGATGAAATACTCTATACATTTCTAACAATATAGCTCGATGGGAGAGAAACAATGTGACCGACCAGTCCAACCTACATATACACACACAAATTACATTTAGAAAACTAGGATTTGGCTTCTATGACAAACCAATTCAGATCAACATAAAACACTAAAAAAATAGAAATACAATAATAAAACTATAAACACACACACACACACACACTCGTGCGCGCACACACATACACACATATATATATATATATACACAAGTTGTGGAGGAAATGTGAATTTAACAGCAGCATTTGTGTTACATGAATAAATATTTTCTTATACCATCGCAGAGTTTTTTGGAACATGGATAATAGCTTAGCATTTGATCAGCCCTGACTACTCCGCTCATATGAGTGTTATACTTCACAATGGCTAGTGGCTTCTGTTTTACGTGTCCTTGTTTATCAGTAAAATCAACCATCTTGTTTTCAAGCTCTCGGGATGTGTAGGTTACAACTCTTTTGTCCTTCCACTTGCCAATCATAATACTATTTCCATATCTGGCAATTGTTTCACCTTTTTTAAAGCTGCTACCTTGACCTCAGGTGGGATTTTTTCTATCTAGGCGTAAGGTACATGTGGAATAGGTTTTGTTGGCTAAAAGCCTGGAAAACAAACTATAACTATTGTAGAAATTATCCATGTACACAGCATGTCCTTTTCCTTCAACAAATACATCACTACTTTTTCTGTATTCCCCTTTTCCCTCTACTTACTCATTGGAGCCAGCATAAACAAAAAACTTTAAAATCAACCCTTGATTCGTCACTGTGTACAATTTCACACCGTATTTGTGGCACTTTTCTTTTATGTATTGGCGGAAGTGTAACCTGACCTGCCCCAACACAACATCATGGCCTTATCTAGTAAGAGCTCCTTTTAAGGATAATAAATAATAGTCATTTTTTTTTTGTTGAAAAACCCTCCGATTGGTTTTACTCTTTTTATGGGCACATTTGTTTCTGTCGTCTTTTCTACACTTCTAAAGTACAGACAACATAGTACATTAGGAAACCTGTCTCTAGCCATACATTTTCGAAAATATTTAAAATCAAATAGCCATTCCATCTACCAATAGTCTTGCAATCTATTCAAACAGATAGTGCCCATATGTAAAAGCAAGCCAATCGAAATCTTTAGCTTCGGAATGGTTAAATCTTTTTAGTTATTTATTTGTGATTTTGGATTAAGAGATTGCTTGAAAAAGACTTCAAATGCATATTCATTTCTTCGGCTACAAATTTCGTTGAGAAAAATTACATCTAACACAAGACTGAACCAGTCAATTGGATTTCCTTCGCCTAGAATAGACACTAACAACATATCAGTTCTCGTGAATTGAATAGGCCTCATGCCCAAAGTGGTTATGGTCCATGTAGAAGCCTCAGTATATGTGTCAGGATCCTCATTATTACTAGCCAAAAGGTTTTCAGTGTCGTCATCTCAATCATCGTCCACTACTCATTGCACAGGATATTTTTCATTGTAGACATCACTTTCCGGATATTCATAATGTTATACTTCAACATCAGCCTGTATTCCAGATGGCTCAGCCAAGTATGTACAGATCTAAAGTAGAATGCGACAAGAATACAACCTTTTATCTCCAATCACACTGAGGCTTACAATAAAACAAAGCATGCTCCCTCACCAGTGGACCCACCTCTCCTAGTTGACGGCACCAGGGAGTCACCGTTGGACCTGCCACACCCAATGTGTTAACTGAGTTTTATCTTAACGTTAATTGACTATAGTAATTATTTTAAAGATATTCGTTTTTGAATATATTTCTGACAAGTTAGTCTCATAACATTATTAAATTTTGTAATTTGCTCCTTCCGACTTAGTTTTTAATTATCTCCAACATCCGAATATTTCAAATTTTCAACCTGATTATTTTTTAAGACTTTAACCAAAACGTAACTACTAAAATTAGTTAAAAAATCCCTTTTGATCAACAATGTAGTGACAAACCCAAATACAAATATTTCTCTGATTTTGGAATTACGTATTTAAAATGGTTTGTATCATTTCCAAAGTGATTTTTTATTTATTGGAAATGGAAAAGTATATATATTTATTATTAGAAAAATATGTGTTTTTGGTTAAAATAAGAATTATAAACATTTATTTGTATGCAAGAACTACAATTTTGTGTACAATTCAATACTAATAAATAAATGAGGAAAACATTAGTAAGAATTGTGCACAAAATTTGAAACTAAAAAAGAGACATTATACAAAATATATAAATGATTTTTTGATTTGTTATCTTTGCACATTCCCTACTGGGTGTACACAGAAAAATCATGAATGCTACACCCAAACTAAATGAAAACAGTGTTTTTGTAAAGAAGGGTAGAGAGGGAAGGGATCTTTGGAGAGCAGAAAAATCTATGTCAAGCAGGCTGGCTGCCCTATGACAAACAAATTTCTTCCCGGTCTCAGTTACCGGTGTTTTATTACACATGTTAAGCACTTTTATAGACAGACACTTAGGTTCTTTGTTAGACAATCATTGCACTTATAAGAGGCTCAAGAAATGAACTCGACTTTTTAAGATTATAGATAATGAATTTTGTTTTAAAACTAAGTACTAATTGACTTCTGTTAAACCAATAATTAAGTTTATTTTAGATCTCCCCAAATTTGAAAATGTAGTTGATATACATTATTAGTGATAAATGATATATCAGTGTTGTCATTGAAGGCTGTTATTAAACTGACTGGTATTAAATATCCCCTGACATAGCTTCTATGTATAAATTAAAAATAATAATAATAGCCCTAGAACAGAGCCTTGTTCACCTTGAACACCACAAAAAAAAACCACCATGGCTCCTACTAATAATATTACGTACTTTCACACATTGCTGTCTGTTTTCCAAATAACTCAAAAGCTATTAATAACATACGGTCCTCGATATACCAACCATTCAAAGGCGGTGCAAAGAGTAAATTGTGATTTACAGAATCAAACTCTTTATATCTATAAACAAAGACACAACACATTTCTCACTGTTTATGCCATTAAGTTTACCTACAAAAATCCAAAAGTGTATTCTCCGTATATTTATCTGGTCTGAAACCATACTGGCTGGAAGACAAAAAAAAAACAAAAAAAAAAAAACAAAAAAAAAAACGACAAAATGAAGAAAATCTGGCAAATGAACATTTATAAGATTTTGTAATATTTTTGTATTTTTGAAAATAATTATAGAAGACAATTAGCCTATAATTTTCTATGCAGAGCTTATTACCTTGTTTATAGTTATGTTTAAACCTTGTTTATGAGTAAATATGATTGTTAATATTTAGGAAGTCAAAGTATTGTTGGGACAGCAAGTTGTATATCTTAGACCCTCATCCGAATCATCATCTGAAAGTAACATTCTCTCTCGTGGTTTTAATTGGATGAAGAAAACTCTACACTTATCATCCTCAAGTAATGCTCCTCAACCTGTGGTAAATGTTGATAATCAAAAAATACCTGTTTCGATAGAGACACTTACTGAAATACCGGATCAAAATGGAGAGCCTTTATTGAGGTTGTATTCTCTTCCTACATCTGTTATCAGAATTTATGCTCCTCAACACGGTGTTGAAATTCTTTATGATGGTTATCGAGTTAAGCTCCAGGTATGTATTAAATTAAGGAACTGTATAATAGAATAATATGTTATATATTTAAAAAATATAATTCCACTTTATTAAAACTTTAATTAGGAGTGGCACTTTAGTGTTCTGTTTAGTACGTTAAATACATGGCTCAGTAGTTCAAACAAAGTCGATGGTGTTAGTTTTATTAGTGTGTTAGGTTATTCTTAATTTGCCTAGCTAGCACAAAGTATGGATATTAAACAACAAGTAAAATACATAAATAAACAAAAGTTTGAAAAAACTGTATCTGTGTATTAGTTAGTCTCCCATATTTATTTTAGTCTAGCTCAAAATGCAAGTGTAATGTAAGAGCTGATAACAAATTACTGAATTTCTTGCATACAGAGACAAGCCTATGTTTATCTCAGAATCTAGTATCTCCAGTCCCTTAGCTCTAAGCTTATTAGTATTACATAACATCTAATAGTTATGATTAGAAAAGGTTTGTTCATTTCAAAATTGATTTTTTATTTTTGTTAAAATTTTGTATTTCAATATATTTTTACAAAGAATTTTTTTTTTTTTTTAATTTAAAAAAAATACAACTAATAGATGTTCATGAGCACAGTGGTGATACCGAAATGTACATCAAGGAACATAATAACATAGGCCAAATAAATATTTTATTTTTCGTTTATTTGTGTGTGTGTGTGTGTGTGTGTGTGTGTGTGTGTGTGTGTGTGTGTGTGTGTGTGCGTGCGTGTGCGTGTTGTACCAAACTTTTGATAGGGGTTTCGTGTTTTAAGTTAAAAATATAACTGATAAAAAAGATTAAAATAAAATTATATATTACTTTGTCATATGTACATAGTTCAAAGAAAGTTATATGTGCTGGCTCAAAAAACCTGTGTCAAGTTTATAGTAGTTATGAGAAGGAACTCTCTGTCATTTGTATGCCATCTGTCTTTCTAGCATTTGTAAACTGTTGTCTGTGCAGTGCTCTACAACCTCAAATGAGTACACCAATTTTAATCAAATTTACTATGTGAACAAATTTTTACCATATATCAGGACTATTTTTTTTTCATTTTTTCAATAACTCAAAAATTGGAGTACCTATAACCAAAAGACCAATAACACAAAGTTCTGATTTTCTCAAAATCAACTCACAAGTTTGATCAAATTTTGTCAAGTTCTTTAGCCTCTTAAAACTCAATTAAAATGTATTGGTTTTCATCTCTCTAAAAATGCTGGTTTGGAAATGATTGGTGATAACCATTTAATCGGCCATGGAGATTATATAAAGTTGTATTTTCTCAAAATCAGCTACACAAATTTTGTTTAAGTTTCGGTGAAATGTGAAGATTAATTACCCAAACCGGTGTGGAAAATTTCAAATAATCAAAAATTACAGTTAAAGAATAATGTCCAAAAACAAAAACTAATCTTGACTCTCGTAGTTTAAACATGATTTCATCTTATAATAATGATTTGAATTTGCCCCTAACCACAATCACTTTAAAATAAACCACAATTATCTGATTAATTGTTCTTTATTAATTCTTTCCACTAAATGCCCTGATGTACATTTCGATATCATGGTTATCATCATAGGAGGGTCTTACTTATAAACTAAATCTAAACTTACATAGCTACGTAAGTTTAGATTTAGTTTATAAGTAAGACCCTACGATGATGATAACCATGTTATCGAAATGTACATCAGGGCATTTAGTGGAAAGAATTAATAAAGAACAATTAATCAGATAATTGTGTTTTATTTTAAAGTTTCTAGTGATTGTGGTTAGGGGCAAATTCGAATCATTATTGTGAATTTCACCACAGTGCTCAACAAGATTATATATCATCTTATAATATTTATTCTTTGTTTTTTTTTTTAAGATTTTTATTTATTAAGTAGAGAATGTTTTCTATTTTTTAAATATTATTTTCTTATGAAATATTGTGGAATAAATAAATATTATTATTATTTATGCTTAAGACAAGTTTATGACACATCTGAAGCATGTTTATACCTTATTTAAATAAATAAATATTGTTTAAAATAATCTACAAAATTTAAGACAGTGTCATGGTTTACTTTTTACTGACAACTACAGAACTGACATTTTTGGAAACAAATATTTTTGTTTGTATTTCAATTGTGAATGGATATGTGTAAAAGTTTGTGCAATGGTTTGCTCTGTTTATTTTTATCGGGCAGATTTTAGTATATGTAAATACAAATCCAAAACAAATAAAGAAGTATGATGTAATAAAGTTTTAAATAAATCTTGTTCACATTCAGTTTCTTTCTTTTTTTAAAGTTTCTATATCTAAGGAACATTAAATATGTATTGAGTTAATTTTGATATTAAATAGTTTTATAATAAGTCCAATAAAACCTGTTAACATTTGTTTTAATACTAGTTAAAAAATTAACAAAAAACCTATGATTAAGAGAATGGCATATTTCTCCAATGGATGTCATGTGACTGAATTGATGACAATGTTTTCACTAAATAAATAAACTAAATCTGAACTTATTTGTAAAACTTGTGGAAAAATATGGTTGAAAAATTAAAAGTAAAGTTTTTGTTAAAATAAATTCAAAATTACAGATATGATGAAATATTTTTCTTTAAACTATTTTTAACAACTACAACAATTATATTTGAAACAATTTAAATTCAAGCATAATTATTCAAAATTACCTCAAGTTATTTGATTTAAGAATATTATGAATACTATGTCACATCATTGAATATATTGAAATAGTAGGTAAAATGTTTCTACTTTTGATTTTTAGGCAAATAACACCTATAGATCAGAAGTGCGTGGTCTTTGTGGTACATTTACCGGTGAATCCCTAACTGACTTCACAACACCTCAAAATTGCATCATTAGAGACCCATCTAAATTTGTTGCAAGCTATGCACTTCTAGATGAAACGTGTCAAAGTGAATCTGTTAAGAGTAAAAAACAAGAAGCTTCTCAATCACCTTGCTACACGCAGAATATTACATTTGCTAATGTGATCAGTGGTCAATATTCTAGTGATAGATCTTCTGAAAGTCAAAGATCTTATAATAAACACAGTAACGGCCCTGAAAAAACGGCACGATTAGCCAAGATAGTTAGCTGCTCTAAAATGAGTTTTCACATAAAAGATGTTCAGGACAAGATCTGTATCAGCGCTTATGCATTAACAGAATGTTTAAGTCCAAAATGCAAAGCAACTCAGTATATACCTAAAAAAGTAAGTATGCAATGTTCATGTTATATTGGTAGCGTAAGTTCATCATATATAAGTTGTGTTTAGCATATTAAGTCCATTAAGATGAAGACAGATGATAATTCACTTTTACTTCTTGATTTGAAATTATACTTTAGAGATCGATGTACAGTTAATTCTTATATTAACCAGATTTGGTTGTGTTACTATCTACACATGAGGTGTATCTAATAAATAACAAGACAACTGACAAGACTGACAAGACAACTCATCTTTATTTACATGAAGACTTGTATCACATTTTGAATGCTTGTCCCTATTTTCTTCAATTTAATTTTTTTTAATTTACAGTCACAATTACAAAATATTTTGTTTAGCTAAATCAAAACAAATAAACACATCCCACTCAACTAATACTAAAAGAAAAACTAATCATTCAATATAACATTAATAAACTTCTTTTAAATAGCGTAAAATATAATATATAATAAATAAAACTTAATAAATACAACAACAAATAAAATAAAACATTTTAGCTGTCATATATAAGCTACCAGATAAAAGAAAATGTATAAAAGATTGTATGCAATAGAAAAATCTACAGAGGAGGGTACTATTCGACACCATTAAATTTATAAAAGTCACCAAGTATGATAAATGAACTCACTCAAAGGATTTTGATAAGGAAAGTCATCTTGGTTGTTTTTAAGTTTCACAAAATCTATTTCCAGCCTTAAATCTCCTGAAGTTTCTTAATAAATTTATTGTTTTTAACCTACAATGTTTAATTTTACTAAAATATTCAAATTTATATGTTGTTCAAATTTTAAACTTAGCATTTAAAAAGAGCTTACATTAATTTCTCGCTGCTTTATCTAAGAGGTAGAAACCTAGTAAGAACAGTCTTATTATGTAATAGACACACTTCGGTATGCTGTAATGACCACATCACTTAATACTTGTTCTCAGAACTTGATTATCATTTTGAGTCACATGATCGTGTATATGCGAGTGGAGAGTAATTCTTGCCATAGCTAGTGATCAAGTATACACGAGCACGAGTATACTCTTATGTTTGATTTAGACTCTAATTTTAAGACATAAAACTATCATATAGAAGTGTTTGACATATTCGGTAATGGTTGGGAATCTTCATAGATTTCTATGTTATTTTAGTTTTTTTAAGTTATGTGATAATATTGCAGCATATTTGTATTCATTCTCATCTGCTTGTTAAGTATTTGCCATTAAGGCAATTAAACACGAAAAAAATTAGGTTGTTACAAAAACAATTTGATGATGAACAAATAAGTGAATATTTTACTAAAATATATTTCAGCAATTAATCAGATAATTTCAGTGATAATAGTGATTTGTGTTATGTAACTATATTTCTAATTGTAAGGTTCATAATACAAAAGGAGGTTAAAAGAAAGAATAAAAATACACCAATGTAAAAATGATTCAATTGGATTTCATGATTTCTGAATCTGTGAAATTTTTTAACTGAAGACTGTTATGGATGTGGATACAAAAACACATAGAATAATGTCTGATGTCAATAAATATTACAGAAGTAAGTAGAAATTCATCTCGGTAACTACCTATTGCCAAGGCAATATAGCAGATTAGCAGTGATATCAATGCTATTGTTTTTGTAAGATGACATACATTACTAACAGCTCTATGTACCAATAGTTCTATTAATGACTGTGTACTATAGCTCAAAAGAATACAACTTCATCCCAGCAACTACCTGTTCACTAGCCAACTTAGCAAGTTAGCAGTGGCATCACTGCCATTAGTTTATGGAATCATGTATGTCTTCTGTACAATACATCATAGTTCAAAAGAGTGAAACTTTATCCTGGCAATTATCTGTAGCCTGTTCCAACGATTCTTAAACTATTGGGCGCAATCTCTTTTGGGGAGGCACCTTAGCTTGTCAGTGGGGCCTTGAATAAATTAATAAGACAAGAAATATTTGTTTACTTTTTCATTTAAATTTTTAATTAAAAATATATGAGAGCATTACAATAAAACATTTTTGAGGCATAGATCTAATGACTAATATGCTTTGAAGTATACAGCCTTTGCAGGTTTAGTTTTATATTTATGATAGTCACTCTGAGCTCATATTCTATTTGAAGTTTGTTTCTATATTTGATTTTAAAGCAGCTATAGCTGAAAAACCAATTTCGCAAATGTTAGAAGTGGGATATGGTAGCAATATCCATGGCAAGACAATTAAATCCAGATATTTGGTAAAGGCTTATTAACAAAATTAGATTTTTCTGAGCAACTTGAAAAACACTATAAATTGTTCTTCTTCTTGCAGTGATAGGCCAGTAGGTGTACTGTGAAATGGATATATTACCCAGTTTCAGTCACACAATTTAATGTCTTCTGTGAAAAAGTATTTGCGGAAATTATTGCTCAAGAATTCTAAATGACCCTCCACTATAAAAAAATTATCCACCAGCAACACTTTTTTTATGATTCTCTTCAGACTGGTAACTGTACAAAAGTTCACATATCGTGAGAAACTTCTCAAACCAGTTTTCTTTTAATTTGTTATTTCATAACTGTATATTCTTACAAAAAGTGTTGATGCTGTTACTTAAACCAGATACATTTGTATCATTTCCCTGAAGTTGAAGATTAAGTGAATTAAGTTTTTCGAATATGTCTACCAAGTAGGAGAGCTTCATTAAAAATAATTTGTCGTAAAATACTTCCTCAAGCTTATTGACCCTCCTCGTTCAAGAATATTGTTATGTCATTTCTCAGTTCATAGATGAGCTTGAACACTTTAGCATGTGACAACCATCTGAATGAAGAATAAAACAACAATGATGTATGTTTAGCTCCTATATCTTCACAAAGAGCAGTGATAATTCTTGATTTTAGAGGTCTGGTTTTGATATAATTAACAACTTCAATAACTATTGTCAAAACAATATTTAGCCCAGGACCAAGTGATTTTGATGCTAAAGCTTCCTGATGAATCATGCAGTGTGTATAGATTACTCCTGGAGATTCATTCTTCACAAGTGCTTGTAAACTGCTACCAGACATGGCTTGAGCTTCATTGGTCCAAATTTAATCACAATCTTTCCACTGCAAGTTTGTGCTGACAATACCACCATTTGTAATTCTAAACAAATCGATAGCAGTTGCTCTTCCTTCTATAGGTTTGAAAAATTGCAAGTCTTCAAAATTGTTGCAGCACCCTGGCAGAATCTGATATAGCAAATCAAATGTGAATAGTTTTGCTGTCTGTTGCTTCAAGTTGTATGGCAAATAATTTTCCAACTAACTCAGATTTAAGCTGTTGCTGAATATTCACAGCTATATCATTAATTTGTCAGCAAATTATATCATTTGACAGAGGATTATTCTTAAGTAGTTTAGCATAGCTTTTCCAAACATTGATTCTGCTATGTCTATTGCAGCTGTTAGAACGAGTTGCTCTGCAATAGTGTGTAGTTTTTTTTACATTTGGGTATTTTATAAGCCACTTTGTTTGATGCGAATCAATCTCTCTCATTTACTGTCACAACTTTGTGGATATTTGACTTCTGTATCTCTAAATGTTTGAGTTTTTCTGCTAAATAAAATCACGGGCTTATCAGGGCTTAGTCTTTGTGCAGGGTACCTAAATACCTCTTCAATTTATTGACTTTCCTGCTATCTGCAGCTTAAATTTTGAAACAAATAACACATTGAGGTTTTTCTTCACCACTTATTATGGTAATTGTAAAAATAGGATTAGTACTGGTGCTAGGCATTTTTTATGAAGTAGAAGCTTTTTCCTCAAGCTTCTGTTTGCCTCCAATAAAAAATTTATACTTATTTACTACACACTCATACTAGCATTGGAACTCCAAGTGACAAACTAACAATGCAGTAGCAATTTTACTACACACGTACACTAGCGTTGGAACTACAAATGACAATCTCACAACACAGTCACAATTTTATTATACATGAAATACTGCATTTATACAAATTGTACCTCTTGGCAATCAAGTTGGTTGCCCCCCTTCTCCAAATTATTATAAATTTAAAATAATAGTTAGAGTAAACAGTTACACTGACTTTAAAGTTTTTCTATAAAATACTGGGAAAACATGATCTTGTTTTACGTATATTTTTTGTATTTTTTATTAGTCTTTAAAAAATATCTCTGGATAAAAAGTGATTTCAAGCTTAATAACCTTTTAGAATAGTATAGGATTGTTTTGATTCTTAAACACGTTCGCTACCAAGCGGCTCATATATAAGTCAGGCAGTCTATATCCATAGCCCACCATAGAGAAAAAAAATTCACGTCTGTAGACCAGGTAGCCACATATGTGGACACCACCACAGATCAGATTAAAATTTTAATTATTATTATTTCTTTCATCATATAAAGCAACTACATTATGTCTAAACTATAAATAAGGAATTTTTCTTCTTGTATAGAATAGTTGTAGGTGTGGCACAAATATGAGTCATTATTATTATTATTAATTTGCATCATTTATGGCATACATAGAGCAGCAGTATACATTTGACTTGTCATACTATACAAAAATTACTCTCAACACACAATACAAATACACAATATACAATACAACAAATACACAAGATAGAAATTTTATAAAATACAAACAAATTAAGACTCAGTGAACCATGTATACATGTTATATCATATTAATCAGTTATTTAAGTAGTCATCCTGAATACAAAATGCATCCAAGGCACCCAGAGGTTATGAGCTGAGGTACTCCTCCACTGAGTAAAAAGCATTCCTCAAGAGGTATCCTCTGAGTGGTCCACGAAAATTCTTGAAACAACTTTAGTTTTTTTTTATATTTTCCGGAAGTTTATTAAATAATTTCAAACCAGAGTAACAAACGCCACGTTCGAAAAATTGCAATCTGTGCACAGGATATTGCAACACTTTTTCCCTCATGAGATATTTATGGTTATGTTGTTTTTCGTCATCCGTCTATGGTTTTTTAGGTCATCTGATCTATAGAAGTAATAATCAATGTTATTAACTGCTATAGACCATGCGTCTTATATATGAGCCACTTATGAATAGCCAAAGAATATTGAGCACAAGACAATTTTCAATAAAAATATTTATTTTACAAATTCAAAAAATTCTAAGAAATGTAATAATCAATTATATAATATTTATTACACATATATAGAAAAATACAGAGCATTACTAAAGGCTTACTTTACTTCACTGAGTCTGTCTATAACAGAAAATAATAAAATGATAAGTAGTTACTAATACCGGTTCTGAATACATTACTTGTGCCACTCTTTGAAACACTGTGGTATGCCAAGGCTAAATGACTTATTCTTCTTCTCCTTGCAGACAGTACACACATAAAACGTCTGTTGTCTTTGACCCTTTGACTGTCGGCATACAAGACACTTTACTCTTTTCTGTTGTTTCATTGGCAAGTGCTTAACTGTTGTTGATGATCTGGCAGAAACGGAGTGTTGCACTGGCTGCACCTGAATAAAATGTTCAATTACTGTATCTCGAAACTTGAGATATGTAATCTTATTGCCATTCTTGGAACATATATACATGCTATTCTACAAAGCAGCATCCAGTAGGTGGAAAAATATTTTTATGTACAACCGGAGACTTTTCCTTGTCAATTAATTCAGTAATATCAATTAATATCAGTAGTTACTGATACTACTACTGATATTAATTCAATTAATATCAGTAGTTGATCATTTGATCCCTACGTTCAATTCCACTCATGTTCCGGTTATAAACTACAACCATGCTGGGTTTTTGAGTCACTTTACCTCTTGCGTTTGTAACATTTTCCATACTGGGTCCGTGCATGGTAGAAATGGTGAGGACATTTCACTTGTCCTTCCACTTCATGACAGTTACGTGCCCTTTTTGGTGGCTGATATATTCCCCTTTCTTTAATTTTGCATTTGTAACTGCCACTGGATTACCAGACCTTTTCAGTTGCAGCATTCCACACATATTTCTAATTGCAGTTCTTGTCCATTAGATTTTCAGCCAGTTGAAAACTATTGTAGACATTATCTAAGTAAATGGCGTGACCTTTTCCAAAGTACTTCCTCATTAGTTTCATCACAACCTCCGGATAGTGTGGCCTTCTCCGGATCTATCAATGTGTCTTTTTCGGCATATTAATATGTTTAAGATGTAGCCATCAGGCGTGCAGAGCTTGTACAATTTAATACCATATTTATGACGTTTATTTTTAATATACTGCCTGAATGACAATCTACCCCACCATAAGATCATTGCTTCATCAAGTGATAGTGACTTTTCACAAAGCTGTTGTAAATTTTCCTAATAGGTAATTCACAACCTGGTTGATTTTGTATAACTTGTGATTGGCATTTTCTGTTTCTGGGTTATAAAAGCATAAACATTTTAAAATTCTCTCAAACCGATTCCATTGTCCTTCCATAAATGGGGTGTTCATAAAAGAGATGATGTCGACGAAAAATGTTTGATGGAGGGGAAATATAAATTTCCCATTAAGAGGCACAAACCTAGAAACTTTTTCGATTCCTCTATAGTGGTGGGAGTCAAAGAATTCATTTGACTGAACCGTGTTTGAGGCAGTCCTTGACAAACTGTGGCTCGTTTGTATATCCATGTCACTATTTTTTCCATTAGGACATCAATAAAAATATTACTAAATATTTCAATTGGGTTATTTGATTGAATATAAACTTCCTCTTTGCTTGTAAACCCATGAATTGGTGGGATATTATTGCTGTTGGTCCATACATTTTGAACATCTTGATAATTGTCATGAATGTTCTGTACAAGTAATTGTACATTAGGATCATTAGCAATTGAATACATTTCATTTTCATCGTCATTTTGTGTAATAAATTCAACATTGCAATAATTATTTAGTGGATTATTTGGGTCAAGGCCCATAGCAAAGTCAACAGTTACAGGATCAACATCATCAACGTCATTTACACCATCATTTTGTACAATAAGTTCTATATCAGGATCATTATTCAGTCAACTATTTGGGTCTAGGGCCATACAAAAATCAAGAGATACGGCATTGTTTTGTTCATCAACATATATGAGTCAGCTGGGATATTTTGAAAGAAAATTTTGTTTAATGGCGGTAGCGAACATGTTAAAAATATTAAAAATAAAATTATACTAAGCGGTAGTGGTCAGTCAGTTATAAATGTAGTTTATCTGTACAGCACACGTTTTATTTTGCATATTGAAAATTGTTTCTACGAAAACATCTAAATATATAAATGTACAACATATCTACGTTTTACATATATAAAGGGCGTCAATTTTTTTTCTTCTTTGCTTTACACAAATTTTGCGCTCGCAACAATTTTTCCTTTCAAATTTGTTGGCCTACATTTATTTTTCTCAAAATGCTGTGCCCAGACACATACCTAAAATGTCTAATAGAAAATGTTGCACTCTACACATATACACTAGTGTTGGCCTCTAAGTACAAACTCTCAACACAGTCGCAATGGAACAACTAACAACTCACACTAAGATCGATATGCTGCTTTTATAGTCACCTAGTTTCAATCTAGAAAATTAGAGCCTCATCAGTATCTGCCACCAAATAACAGTAAATGACATCATAATATGACATGACTGCACTACATCTGCAGCAGTAACCAGTGTTATTGAGTTTAAATTTCTGCTTAATGTGTTATTCTCATCTATTTTTTGTATATATATTATATGGGGGTGGGCGAAGAATTATCAAAAGCAAAAAAAGGTGGCACAAAATACGATAGTTGGAAAACTACTAGCAAAACAACAACTAACTAAGCAGTGACATAACTACCATTGGTTTCTAAAATCACGTATGATGTCATCTGTACAATACATCTCAAAAGAGTGAAATTTTATCCAGGCAATTATCTTTAGTCTAGGCAACATAGCAACTAAGCAGTGACATCACTCCAAGTTCAGTTCTGTTAAATATTTTGGTGTTAAAAATAGTTCTTAATTTTAACATGAGTATTGCCCAGTTCCTTACTCTTAACACAGTTTTGTTTTGTGTATTGTCCAGTATTAGTACTCTTATAACACATTTTAAAACTTTTAACAAATATTTACTGTCACAAATAAATCTGTAATTATTTTTGAAGTGGAAAAACTGATTCCAATTTGTTTGTAAAAAAAAAAAATTATTCACAAAATGATTTTTATTAGTTCTAAGGTGCTCCCAAATTATTATTATTATTTTTTTACATTATTACATAACTGAGCTTAACAATATTTCTTGAATTTAATTCTCATAATTAGCTTTACAGTAAAAATTCTTGTTATTGACCATCTTTATAATCATTATGTATTTATTTATCAGGTTCAAATGAAGTGTATGGACTATACAGAAGGTGATAAATTTGTTGAACAGATTAGAAAGAATCTTTATCCTACTGGAATCGAAAAGTATAAGATTAACAATGAATTAGAAATAATGATTCCAAAATCTTGTGAACGTTCCAACTAAACTTATTGGAAAAACTAACTGTACATAATATTTAAATAAACAAATAATATAGTATTTATCTGATAACTATAATTTTTTGTGTACTTTAGTTGTTATTTCTTTATTCCTTACACATTTAGTGTTTAATCCACTGATATAGTTTTTAAAACATCTTCAGAGAAATAACTGATTGTGTTCCAATTTAGTGGAGTATCTCGCACAAAAACAACAAAGATTTGCACAATTTTGACCATTTATTAGATTTCATAAAACAATTGGAAAAAATCAACAATAAAACAAAATAAACCAAATTATTGGACAAACTATAACAAATTTCATGTTGAAGAAACACAATTGTTTATAATCATGAATAAAATAAAAGATGGATAATGAAGAGCATTTCAACATGTATCTTTAACAAAATATATACATGATTTCCATAATTTGTTCGTCAGCAATCTTCTGTTTTTTTCAAATGTTACTTTTCAAATCATCAGATTTTCATTAAAGTTTTTTAAGAACGAATATACAAGTAAAATTAATTTCCATTCAATATGAATAATGTTGAAAACAAACAGATCTTAGGTATAAGATGAGAATAAGTTAATACACATCACAAACACATTGAAATCTGAAATGAGAATGCATGGTGTATTCATTTCATATAAAACATCAAATAACTTTTTTTAAATAGTAACTCGAAAACAGACAAAAACCCAAGATAAATATTACAAAACTGTTTATAAATTAAAATGTTTTAGTTGCCCATTCTACATTGGACTAAGAGGAAGAAATTTCTCAAAAACATTTAAAGAACAGTTACCTAAACTCACACCATATAAAAAAAAAAAAATCCAATTTTGCTAAATACCTAATGGAAGAAGATCATAGATATACCAACATAAATGATAATATGGTTGTTTTACATAAATGACAGAAAGTCCATCTTTTGAACACTTTAGAATAATTTTAAGTTTATAATGTCACTAAATTTAACACAAATAATCTATTGAATTACAAACTGAATTATTGAGTGTGAAGTTATCAAAGGTGAGTTGGAGTATACTAAACTACGTTTCCCTGCAGAGGATTATTCCCGATTTAAGAATTTAACTGAAGTGGATATGTTGAGGAATTTTTTGATGATGATATATTTAAATTTTTGTGTGAAGAAATTAGAAAATACACAATGTTTAAAAACGAAGCAGATCCTTTTATGTCCATAAATGAATTGAATTTTTTATTTATTTTTTTTTTTGGTATTTTGTTATTGTCTGGCTATGACTTAAAACCTGGCAGAAGGTTTTATTGGGTTTCTGACGATGGTGTGGCTAATCTGTTACTAAAATATTCAAAGAGAAGAAATAGATTTTTAGAGTTAGTTAAACATATGCACTATGGTGACAAGGTGACGACACAAATGTAGATCAAAGTGACAAGTATGATACAATTTGCCTTCTTATAGACAACATACAAACCATGTTTTGAAAATTATGTACCAGTGCAGCATCTAAACTACAACGAAGGTATGGTAAAATACTTCTTTATCATGTCTGCAAACAGTTCATTAGGAATAAGCCCATTCGGTTTGAATACAAGGTATGGTGTTTGAATGGAAATAATGGCTATGTAATAAATTTTCAGTTTTATCAGGGAAAAAATAAAAGTGTACCTGGAGACGTGGAATAATATTTTGGAAAGCCTACTGCACCGATCTATAATATGTTGAAGGAACTGCCAGAAGAAAAGAGAAATTTGAATTACCAGTTCTATTTTGACAATTTATTTACTTTCCAGAACTTATTACTTTTCTTGAAAGAAAATAAATAGAATGGAACCTGGACAGTTCGAGTGGATCGAATTCCCTATAACTGTAAGCTTACCCCAAAAAAGGAATTGTGTAAAGTACATGGTGCTATGGAAACTGCTCTGGACACAATAAATGGCATTCAGTATATAAGATGGTTGGACAATGAGGTGATAACAGTTGCTTCAACTAGTTATTGTGTCAACCCTTTTACATCAGTAAAATGATATTACAAGACAGAAAAGAAATAGATACATGCCAATAGATCCCGTCTTTCACCTTTCGTCTCAACGAACTCTTGCTCTTTTCCGTTCCTGATGCTTATTTGGTATTAGAGAGCTAGGGGTATTTATTTTACGCTCTTCTCTTTTGTTTACAAGGTTTGCGAGGTTTTTTACATTAAAAAAATAATTAATTAATAAAAAAATATTTGTATAATCTAATTATTGCATTTATATTATGACAATGTTTCAGCACAGAATGATTTCATCACAAGGTAAAGAAATACAACCCCAGCGGCAACATGAGGATGTTTGTTTTTTAAGAACAAAAGAATCATACTTTATTTTGTATTTATCCAATATAATTAACAAAAGTTCATCCCTTAAAAAGTTGTGATGTTTTCGTACATTAATATTGTGTAAATATGACAAAAATGTAACACATATTACTTAAACATAATGTTTGGTGTAGTCTCCTGGATTGTTTTCCATGATTTATTATAGGTTAATTACTTTAATTTTTCCATCAGACAATCCGTACTTCATCCTTGTGGATAACTGCAAGGGGGTTGGTTATCAGCGATTGGCTGATACACATGCCTTTCTCTTGTACATTGACCCCAACTTCAGTATTAGTGGGCAGCAATTAAAAGATTATGCATAAAGGTATCGTGTGTTTGTATTAATTGTGCCATTGTTTAAATAATTTTACACAAGTGTTTTATATGTGTCAACAATTTTTAATTTTGATTTTAAAGTGTTTTTCACTTATAATGAGTACTCAATAATAATTACAAGTTTTAATGGGATGACACGTCATATTACTGAATAACTTCTCGATGTTTTGGATCAGACGATGACGGATTAACTGTCGAAACCCATTATCCACAAGGATGAAATTTGGATTATCTCACCAAAAAAATAAGTAATTAACCTACAATAAATTAATTTTAATTAAATATAAACACGAAAAATAACAGTCACGTGTATAAAAACAATGATTCAGTTTTTAATTATTAGACAAGAATCTCTATTCTTTCAATATAATCATTTTTATGATTTATATAGAGGAAATTTCCACACAAAAATGACTTAAATATCATTAATGGTTTTGAAGCCATATTATTTATTTTATATTGTACCTTAATACTGAGTAATATTCTTTACAATGTTTTATAAACATTCGGTTAAAAACAATGTGCACAGTGGTTAAAATTATTTATAAAATAATACAAAATCAAGTTTTGTACACAAGAAAGTAATTTATTATCCTTGATTTCAAATTGAATTTGACATTAAAATTTCTGTTTACTCTACACTTTTTAAAATGGGTAGAGAGATTGCGTAAAGTTGTTTTACCTAAAACTAGTACTGTATTATAATTTAAAGAGTTGTGAAATTATTGGGAAAGATATCAATGTTGTTACTATTGACAAAGGCATGCAATACACTAATTATTAAAATTAGTAATAAATATTTTGGAAAAATTATAACAACAGAAAATAAAATCATAAGTATTCCACGAATGTTCGCTCTATAGGTCAATATTTATTTAATATAATATATATCAAAATTTTTGTGTAAAATATTTGATGAGACTTCGGATTTAGTGTAAAAGGGTTATTTATTTATTTATTTTAATCCATTAATACCATTTAAAAATTATTTGGTCATAATATATTGTAAGTGGAAATGTTTTGATTTAAATTAATTTATGTGTGATAAAAATAAAACTGTGCACAAGTTCTGAATTTATTATGACCAAAATAATACAGAAATGTCAGATATTAAAAACCTCTCTTCATATAAATGTTACATATGAAACCTGATTAATAAACATTCATAACCAGTCACTGTGGTATTCAATAACTCTAAATGGTAGTTTGTTTTGGTAAAGTTAATAACAATTCACACTTAACAAAAAATAATTTTTGTATAAATATTTATTGTATTAAATAAAATAATTTAATGTAACAGCAGATATTTCTTGTTGAAACTCCATATTAAAGTATTAATTAAAGCAATAAAGCTAAAGTATCAAAATTATTTTAATAATATAAATGAGCTTCAATTGTTTCCCCTTGCGGATCATTCGGGCAACTCAAGTTGTTTCAACCTTGTGTAAGTATAATTATTAGCCTCATCTTTGTCAGTCTACTTGTTAAGATCTAAATTTGGTGGTTTGAAACAACAAGGATTTGCACTGTTGATTAAAAAATATTCGGATTACGAGTTTGCTATATGAACCCATAAACCTTATTGTTTTTAAAACATGGCAAAAATTTGAGGTAGTATTCATAGATGGAAACACAAAATTTATATATAAGTTGTATTTTATATTTAACGAAAGGAAAACGTCCTACACTTACAGTACATCCCTACTATTGTTGCAAAATACATCCGAGTGACAAGGTAAGGTTTAACAAAATAAAGATTTTGATGGAAAATGGAAATAGTAGTAGTATGAAAGTGCTTACTATTGAAAATTCAGAAGCCCTAAAAGGAAGCTAGTTATTTAGATGGACGAAACTTATTTAAACTTTAATGTAGCTAAAGAGGATAAATAGAACATCGATTTTATAATATCCTACCCTAACCTGTAACTAAATAATAAAAATGTTTTAGTCCATGTAGTCGGAACTACTGTTACAGTCACAGATAAGATTATGTTTACCCTTTCCCTATAACTCCGAATCATGACTCCCATATTTGTTTAATATTAATGTTGACAAATATAAATATTAATTGTTTATAGGTTGCCCATTCTGGTGTGTTAAGAATCAATTTTGAGAGAAACAACTACTGCTCATTTTCACCTTATGACCATAATTCTAGATTGGTGTAAAGTTAAACACAAATACGATTCGGTTTTTTGTACATTTGAATGAAATTTCAACTGTAGTTATTTTGTTCATTTTTTAAGACGAATCACTAAATATAGGTACGAACAAACAATTTAAACTTACTGGATTTAAAGATATTTTTTGACATAATTTAATTTCACAATATGAAGAAATCTATATTTAAAAGAACTTTGATAAAGTTTAAATCGACTAATATCTTCATTACAGTAAAAATATTTTAAAACATGAAAAAACAAAAAGTGGTTAAAGTTTCTACCTTAAAAGAATTTCTTTGGTTTTAAATCAGCTCCAACAAATTTAATTGATTTTGACTCAAACAGAGCCCTTAAATACAGGGAAAGGTTCCCAGTGGATGGTCAGCTGATTTGATCATGCATAGATTCCAAAAAAAGCTACAGATACTGCACTACATAGTTTGGTCAGTAGCATCAAGATTGCATTATAGGGTCATTGACATTGTTTTCAATAGTACAAAATCAGATCAATTATCTAGACACTGTAGTATATAGAATGATCAGGTACTGGGTTTAAAGGGTGCTGAATGGATGAATTATAAAGGCTTCATTAAATGAAGGTGCCAAGATTTAAAAGTAAAAGATGGCATGCCACAAGGTGGATCTGTGGTTGCTATATTTAACTTGTGAATTATGAAGGACTGTAGGGAAAAACATACTCAGGGATCTGTTTTGGTGGAGGTAAGTGCCTAGGCATGGTATATGTGAGCTCATTTAAAGAGATTGTAATGCAATACATGTGATGAGCAAGAATTGTCAGTTCTTTTCTTTTCTTTTTTTTTGGATTAACATATTTATGTCTGTTAGACTAATGAAAATGGGGTAGTACTAGTAGGTAACAGATGGAGCTTCATCAACCAAGTAGAAAAACCAAATGCAATTTACCAGGATTGAACCTGCAAACCGGTGATGGTTTACTAGTTCAAAATAAGGCATGATTTGTAACTGAACCATGCCGTTTCCCGATCAAATCCTGGTAAGGTGGATCTGGTGCTTGTACCTAATTAAACAAAACTGGATATTCTTAATTTTCTGATGGCGTATGGTCCTTTTTTGTATTTTTTGTATTTTTTTTTGTTATTGAATAAGACAAAAACCTCTCGATCATCACTACCTTTAAAAAAAAAGGAAAAAATACACATAAAATAAAGACTCCTAGCTCTCAAACACTCAGAGTCAGAAAAAAACAAGAGTTGGTCAAGAGAGACCTAGTAGGAAAGAGAGACCCTAGACCATATAAAAAAAAGGTGTAGATCCAGCGAGGTTCCCTTGGTATTACTTGCCCATACTCACTAAAGTTTGCATCTTGAGGTGGTAGTCGATTGGAATTGATATGCCAAATTATTGATCTAGAGGTTTTAATTAACAAAAAACTGGTGAGGACTAGAGACCTCAGGTAGAGAGCTATTATGGTAGGGCAACCCGGTTTTAAAAATATTACTTCTGGTTTTAGAGTTAGGCCTATAGGGTAATGATGGCCATGTTAGAAAACTAAAACTAAAACTAAAACTGGACACTAAGAATAGAGCACACGGCTAAACCTAGACCTTAGCAGCTTTAATAACTAAAGCAAATTGTTATTTTTAGCGTGGGTTCCTTCAGTACACTTACGGGGTACTGGTTCATGTGTTTACAGAGTCAGACCCAGAGAGAATTTCATCCTAAGCCTGGTAATGCTGACAACTGTTTTTCAAGTGGAGGTGATTGCTCTTATAGAATGTGCGAGAAGAATATTGATAGGGCTACAATGATAAGATCATATATATAAACTCATACGGTAGGGCATCACTTCTGGTTTTGACAAAACACAACTATACTTCTAGGATAATATGGGACTGTCATGTCACCCTGAAAACCATGGCAATAACCAACAAAGTAAAATCTGTAGTGGGTCATCAGGGTATTGATGGGAATAAAGAGGTAGACAGGTGTGTAAAAAAATGAACCAAATGCTCCTTCATTGCCCCAGAATCTGCCTACAGAGTATTTTATATCTTAACATGCAGGTTTGTCTCCCATTGGGTTTTGAAGGAACACCAGAAATTTTGGGATAGAATGAAGAGTAATGTATAGTCTACATAGACGTTCAAGTGAGGAACCCCTTTAACTAATTAGTCACTGAATGTTTCATAACCATCTACACAAACCACACCAGACTGGTCTAGTTATACACAACAGACCTTTTGTGTAGGATATGTAGCGCAGCTGTGAAAGCAGCTCAATAGGTAGTTTTTTACTGTTTAGTTCTGGAAAGGAAATTATTTGAAACCCTAGCCACTCTATAGAGTGGGAACAGATAACGAAACAGGACATCATCTGAAGTATTTTCATTTTCCATAAACCTACTGGATTGATAAGGAAGGTATTCTCAATGATGGTGAACAATAAGCTATATAGCTGAAAAGGCATCTACAGGACAGTGAATCCTGGCCTTTCTATCAATAAAAATAATTTCCTTTCTTATTATTTAGTTTTCCAATATGATCCTAGGCTATATTGGCTTTTTTCACAGTTCAGTTCTGGGCTGGATTGTTATATTAAAACTATCAAAATGTTCCGTATTAGTTTTTAATACATAGGCTTCGTGATGGCAGATGTCCAAATTAAGCTAATCAGAAGATTACAACAGTTCGTTTATGTTGATTTAATTAAAGTAAGATAATTTTCAAGCTTAGTCTAGTTCTTAATTTGGAAAATATAACCTCACAGGGACTAACCTTGATTTCGAAAAAATTGTTGAAATGTTTAAATTGCCCTAACATTCATGTAGAATATCATTTACAGCAGATGACTAGGACAAAGGGTAAAGCAATGTCCATAAATACTTCACTTAAATTTATACTATTGAAAATTGCACACAGAATTGTTGAAAAGAATAAGAATCAGTCTATTCACAATGGTAGTGTCAAAGGATCATTGGCAAAATGTTGGATGTCACCCAAGATTACCATAAATTTGTATTAGACTTTGGTAACACCTAATATTATCTACACTTCTATGTTGTGATGGACTGGTGAGAAATTTCATTACCCTTAAACTCTCATATATGACCCATTTTACTACCCTCATCCGATTTCTTCCTTCCACCTATAGCCAAGTAACAGGAAAGTATTTTTGATTTAAATTAATAGCTGTTGTGAATTTAACTGTATGTAATAAGTATTAATTTTTCTTGATATTTAAACAGGAATACATGCTAACCAAATTATTCTCTCTGCTCGAATGTTGTTCCCAGTCTCCAATTCCTGTTATTATGGAATGTTATTATCACACTTAAAAATAATAATACAATTTTAAAGAAAATTCAAGTCTCTACGATATATTAGCTTATTTCTCCAGGTTGTCTTTGAAAAATGTGTGTTATATTTTTCAAGTATTTTGATTAAAAATTTAGCAGGGTTGTTAATCTCTAAACGAAGCATCTTGTCTTAAAGTTTCATTAAAATTCATCAATAATTTTTTATACTTAAAGTTAATTATTTAAAATGTACATGCGTAAAATTTGAGGTTATGTAACAACTCACTAAATAGATCAAGTAATTTCAAATCCATGTCATTTTTTCTTAAATTTAACAATGATCAAAATTTTTTTATAGTTAATTTTTTGTAAGAATTATAAAAACGGAGCTATTTTAAAAAACTAGAAAAAGTTATTACTTTTGAAATTAAATAGTTATTACAAAATTATGCTCTTCATCAAAAGGGGACACATTTTTGTGTGTAACTTTAAAAAGTCTTTAAGAATAGATCCAAGCAATAAAAATTCATCCACTTCATTGTAACAATCTTAAAATATATAACCTTTAAGAGTTCATATACTGAAGTTACTTTAAAAAGAAATAAAAATGAGTTTACAAGTATTATTAGATTTAAAAGTTTGCTCAGCATTTATGGGCGCCAGACTTATCGACAATTTTGAAAAGTTAATTATTTTTACTTTATGAATTTTAATTAAAATCTTATCTCGGGTATGAGCTCTGTCAAAAGTGTACTTTCAGTGACCTGGTTGAATGAAAAACACTGAAACTGAAATTTTAACATAAACATTTATTAGACAAGCAAAACATCTATAGGGGTACATGAACATTTACCATAAGAAACATATCATGAACATCAATTATAACTAACATCCTACTTGACTTTAAGTTTTAATGCCTTTGAAAAAAGGTCTATTTTCATTGTCAAGAATTGAATTTATTTAAGAAAACTTGCAAGTATTAAATTACTCTCATGAAGTTAAAATATTGAAATTATTATTTACTCATTTGTCTGAGTACAAAAATATATAAAAAGAAAATTAATTATGTCCATTACCTGATTGGTATTGGGACTAATAAACTTATTTTAGTAAAATTAATTGAATTTACATCTATAAAATATATAAAGAAATAGAACATATTACACAAAAATTACAGATATGAATATAACGTGTTTTAACACGGTGTTACCAAGTTGAAGAAACGTATTGTTCATTGTTCCTAATACTGCAGTTTGAGCGTTGAATTTATGATGACTACACCTGTGATTCGATTAATGTTCATATCGCGATTCTTGAAAACATGGTTCATACAACATGTAAAACACAATAGTCTATTGTCCGTCTTCACAGGGCACATGTTCAAAGTTGCACAATCTAGTTTTTTCCTTATTTTTTAAGCACATACGATCTTAAAAACATAAAACATTGTCATTAGTACTTTTAAGAATGTTCGTACACTATGTCTTTAACAAAAATATTAGTTTTAAACGCGTTTATTATTTTTGAATAGAAAACTCGGAGAACTACCTCCTGTAGGTCCTTCAGCATCAGGCCCCATTGTCAGACTGACTGCTCGCCTCGTGCAATCCAAAACCTGTTCATTCCGGTTAAACTGCGTATGTAGCTATCTTAACCACCGTTAGATTCAAATGTCTATCTCACTTCCTAAAGAGTGTTCGATCATATCATTTCACATAACACACAATTAATAAACATTTTATTTTAAAAATTATCTTAAATTTATACATTATTATTTATTTTTATTTGGAAATCTATTTTATCTATAAATTTATTTTGTTTGGTATTGAATATCATCCAATACGCATTTGACTCGAAGTTATCCCCACTACTTTACCCGCGATTTTAAATATTTAATCAAACCAACATTTTCTAAGTGTCACATCATCCACCCCAAGACCAAATATTTTTTGTTTTATTTTACTGGATTATTGTTCGGATTATCGAGACTGAATATTTTTAGAAGTAATTAAATATGATTACAAAACTACTGTTATGTTTTCAGATTATCCATGGCTTACAACGAACATAAAATTGTTTACTGGAGAGCCCTACTGGAAGTGGTAAAACTACCTCTATTGTGTGGAGTTCTTGTATGACAAAAGCATGAACATAGTGAGTCTAATAGAACAAATATTTTAATCAATTTAATATAAATACAAAATCAGGCTTCAGCTTCTCCCAGGGCTCATAAACTACAGTAAAGAGAAAGTCATTGGATGGGTCAAAATAAATGTAGAGTTTTTCATGGATATATATGTATCATCAAAAGTCTTACTCAACCCAGGAATAAAGCACACACTCCAAATAAGGATATAATAGTAAGAACATGTATAATGAATAATTTTACAAAACAAACTCAAATTAAAAATTAAATGTTTTCTTAAACTATCCTGCTAGTTTTGTCTTGACCAAAAAAGAAAATACTTTATCACTTATACTTTTTTAATGTTTTCATTTATAGGTATGAAACACTTTTTCAAGTTTAATAGGCTTATAAAAATATAGAATAAATAATCGTTTACATAACAGTTATACTGTTTTTATGTGATTTACTTTAAACCTTGATATAACTTTCGTATAACTTTTATATATTTGCATTAATGAGTTGTAGTAAATTATAAATGTAGGACGGATTGTTTTAAGCTTTCAATGAACTGGGTCACCATCCACCAACACTCACCAGTGGTGGAGTTAAATGTCAGTTTTTTTAGATAAGACACCTACAACTTTTCCAATAAGCAGCAGGTACATGATCCAGCACAAATGAAGGCTGAGGCCCGACTCACACCAGCTGGAATGTGACAATATGGCATTTGACCTTGAGGCTTGTGTTGTGTGTCTTACAAAAAATTATTCCCATTATTTTCTACCCACACCTTGTTTGTATGTCAGCGGAGCAAAATTGGGGCTGTACTGGGCATGTTAAGTAATCATAGAATATAATATAGATACACTACACTAAAATCAGTTTAAACATTAAAAAGGTATGACAGCAGTTTCTGCCTTTTTATGCGAATGAATTATTACTGTTGAGAAAAGTTTTGGGAACACACTTTAATGTTGTAACAATTCATAAAAAGATGAGGCAGAAGTTAATATTAATAGTGAAGCTATTTTTTTTAAAAATAAAACAATTTATCTTTTGAACTTGAAGAGTTCCACAAAGTATTTATTTATTGTTAAAATTGAATTTAATTATTGATTTGCTCGACTTATAGGCGCCAGATGTGTTAACATCAATTTAGAAAAAGAAAGTTATTATTGTTATTAAATTTTCTCAGGGGTGAGTCCTTTTATTAGTGTACTTCACAGTGATATTTGGTATTCAAATGAGAACACTTTGACTGAAATGTTAACAAAAACATTTATTAAACAGTAGAAAGAAAAAACACATTAACATCAATATTGAAATAAATCATATAAATCACTTATGTTATACATCCTACTATCAGATGTCGTTATTTCCTTTTAAGAAGGTTTTAATTTTAAACAAAGATCTTGAATTTACTTTTTTTAAGTTGCAACTGAAGAATTATTTATAGAGCTTAACAGATTGAATTTATCTGTTCTTTAATATTGAATCTACATTACTTTAAAAGGAAAATTATGTCAATCGTTATCTATTATTCTTTTACATAAAAATAAAAAACATAATTATTTGTAAATTTTAAATTTACAAAAACCAAAAAATCAAATCTAATAAATTCTATACAAATAACAATTTGAAATTTAAGTATTGAATAATACAGAGTTACCAGTCCGTTGTCTTAAAACACATCACTCCATTTCTTTGTCCAAACCACATGGCTTTCTTACGATGGTGTTCCTGGAGAGCAACGTCCCTCGAAGTCATTTTAATCGCAGAACTCAAATGTTAGTGTTAAGAATGTCTGTTAACTTATTAGTCCATATTACACTTTATAATTGTTCATCATCCACCCGTGTTCGTTACTACACGCAAAATTGTCTATTGTCTTTTTATGTAACACGCTATCCGTACTAAACACTTCTAATAGTCAGTTCTACTTCAAAATTAATACGATTTATCATACTCGTTTACATTGTTCAAATAACTATTTAAAACTGTCTGTATGACACACTTTATCAGTCCAAATACCCAACTAAAGCATTCTGAAAGCACGTCCATTGTTTCTAAGCACTTAACTCAGACACAACCATCACCTATGAGCTTCCAACTAAGACTGTCCTAGCAAATCGCCACGAGGTCTTATCCTTATAATTGGATACCGGAGCTATGTACCTCCCGTATTTCCGCTGTTTTAATCAGTTCACATACTCCTTATATTTTCGCACAATTTATCAATTATTTATTATAAAAAACAACACTTTTATCTAATTATATAATACTAAAATAAACACTTGCAATCAACTATACTATACTAATACTAAACATCGTAATTCATTATGTTGTTTTGAAAATCCATCTTATTTCCATAAAAGAATTTACCGAAGGCTACATTTTGTTCAATAGCTTCTCCCACCCTTTGTATTTTTATCTCGCGCATTTAACACCTATTACAAACTTTAATTTCTGACTCTAATTTTTCACACTATTACAATGTTCATGTCATTACCCTTGTGACTGTCACTTGGCCCCTGCAGATCTCATCACACGTATTTATATGAAAATTATTTAGAACCTTGGTATCAATTGTGAATGAAAATGTGCAGCAGTTTTTGAGAAATAACTGCTGATAGATATTAAGACATTTATAACAACTATGGAATAGTTTATTTTAACCCTTTGCGATCGGAAGGCCAGTAGGAGTGGCCACAACGCAATCAGCAGCCACTTGGAATTCTTTCTGCATAAATTGGTTCCGGCATTCGGATGGCCAGCTGTATTGGCCACGCTCCACTCTGCGTCAACTCGGCATTCATAATGTCGGCTTTCTCCCGGCAGCTCGGAATTGTTTTCACTGAAAACCTGTGTAATGTTAGCATAGGGGATTTAAATTGTAATAAATCAATGAATGTAATTTTATACTGCTGTTTTATTGAATCTCGAAAACAAATAAGATATTGAATTATGACATACATTTGTTTGAAAATTGAAAGTAATATTAATTATTTATTTACTAAACGTGTAAAACGTAGGCTACATTTATTTGTCACTCATACAAACGATAAGTAATTATTGTGTTTTAATCTTCTTTTATTTTTTTCGCTGAGTGGTATTTTTCAAAACATTCACCCATAAGAAGTCCAGGATTGTTTGAACTAGTTTTACAAAAACCCTTCTTCTTTTCCTTGTCTCCTATCGCTACACACTGTGCAGTAGCCTACTTTGTTTTACCTTAGTTTACCACATTTTTTACGATATAATGTTGCAAACCTGCTGATCACTTAGTTCAATAATTCCTCACAAGTTTGCAGCACTCTACAGACATCATACCATAGTTTGAATATTACAAACGATAACATACATTGTTGGCCAGTCCTGCTGGACGCCCGAGCGTTCGTTGGATTTCATGTTGGCCAGCACCGCTGGCCGTCCGATCGCAAAGGACAATAATTGCTGTGGGAAAAAATCCGACTTGGCATGCGAATGGCGGCGGCCAGTAGAGCTGGCCGCGCGATCGCTGAGGAATAGCGTCAAATATCCATTCCGATCGCAAAGGGTTAAATCAATCATACACTATCATCCGGTGTAATATACAAGGTATATCATGTAAATCAACATGAATTTTTTTTTTTTTTTTTTATCAACTTTTTCTTTATACAGAAAGGGAAAATAAATAGTAAATACATACAATATTCATAATATTTCATACAAATATTTTTGTATTAGATAAATTCGAAATTGATCCTACTTTTTACTTTATACCATAAAAAAGAGTTTACCACAATTTGGTTCCTCTGATGTCTGAAATATTAACTATACTGTAATTTTTTTTTTTATTAAAAATAAAAAGAAGAAATTTGCAACTAGGTACACAAAAAAACATCATAAATAGTTTTAACTTTTATTTTTATCAAGACTGTACAAAAATAAATAACGTTAACTTATAACTAAGAACAGAATAAGTTGATTTGGTAATAAAAATGAGTGTACTGTTTTCACTCTACAAAGCTAATTAAAACAACTAAGAGGCCAATACAGTTTCTGTAACCACAAAAGATGGTGCAACACTATTAACATAGCTTAAAAACCATTAAAAATATAATAAGTGATGATGGACGTTATCTTAACCGAATGTTTTTTAGTGATAAAGCAACTACCCATATAACGACAGTATTAACTTGTAGAATTTGTGTGGCTCAGCAACAAAATGAAATTTGGCAGTATATTAATGGTTCTTCAAAGCTAAATGTGTGGAATGGAATAACAATAACCATTGTTCATTACGTTATAAGCCTGTTTATATTTGCACGTGATTAAGTGTAATTTACTTGGACATGCTCAAACTTTATGTTTTCCGTAAAAGTTGTTGACATAAAGACACAATAATTTGGTTGAAAATTCCTTTAACCACAAACTTAGGAAAAAACACAAATAACTAAACACCAAACACAAATGGATAATTATTTGTTTATTCCCTTAATTTCTTAACTTAGATACTAAATATATCAAAAAAATAAGGAAATAAACAAATAATTATCCATTTGTGTTTGTTGTTTCGTTATTTGTGTTTTTTCCTAAGTTTGTGGTTAAGGGATTTTTAACCAAATTATTGTGAATTTCACCAGTGTTCTCAAAAGATTTGATATAAAAAGAGGTAAGGAAATGTTATTATTCAACAAGATGTTGCACCGCCCTGAAAATTCCTAATGCATGAGAAGCTCTCAATGACAAGTTTCCCAGCCACCAAGAAGTTGTAATCTTAACCTCTTATGAACTTTTTATTCTGGAATTATGTTAGGAACATTATCTAGACTGAGAAAACCTGTGATGTATACATTTAAGAGAAAATCAGTGCCACCATAGCGACTGTTATTCTTGGTATGATTTAGAATAAATGTCCGGACACACTGGGGAGGGGGGGTTGATCATATTAAAACTTACTAAATAATTTAACTTCATTATTTTGTATCTTTTGGTATAAATATAAATTTTTTTGTTTCATCTCGAAATCACCGACACATTTTTCAATGACCCTTTATAATCTTATAAATTTTGTTTGTGGTAAAAAAATAAATAATAATAATAATTCTTGACATTTTATAAACATAAACTGTGGTGAAATGAAACGCAGATGGTGGATAGAAGAAGGGAGTGAAAATGTCAAGAATGTTGTGATTACAGCCATCTATAGATATAACAGACGAATGTTGATTCAGCAAAACAATTATTAACATTTACTTCTGACATTCTCTTACAATAATCCAATATAAAAAGTTATTATTTTATTAAAATGTGTGTACAAACCCTAATGTTTAACTGTATTAGCGACTAACTTTAATATCCTAGCAATCCTGTCTTCTCCCTCTAAATTTTTCAGTAATAACTACAAAAATGACATTTTTTTATATTATCTTTATATAATTATTGGTATTTAAGGCAATTGTGGTGTGTCCTTCATCCAAATCATTTCAAACATTTTAAATTGTATTAGAAGAGTAATTTTTTTAAAGAGAATAACAAGTAAAAAAGGGTTATATTGCTCTTATCTATAAATTGTAACTGATTTAAATTTAAAACATTATGTACCTCCATTTTTTTACTGAAGTTTAGAAGAAGTTTATTTTTAATTTATGTCTGTTAAGAACAATCATTAACAATTAAATAAAACCATATCAAAAAAACCCTATTGAGGCTTATTGGCCATGGTGATGGGGTTCAATGGAATTTAAGAAAATATGTTATGTGCACCTCACTGAAAAGGTCTATTGATGTAGACAACATTAATGCAATCCTCGATTTTATTTGGCTTAAAATGGTGCCTCCATAATATTAACACTTTGAAGCCTAACTCTCTAACACGCTGCTTTCCTATTGTGCCTGGGGGTTTTGGACGTTTTTAAAAAATTGTGGTATTTGTTTTATTTATCATATATGACTTATTACATATCATTTTAAACCTAAAGAAATTACCTTTTTAAATATATATATATATATATGCATGTAAATAGATATTTTACTCACAGTCAACACTCCTTAGTCTTGAAAAAGGGTAAAATACACACACAAACAAAAATAGCTACACAGCACTTCACTAAACATAATTGGCCTTTGTATGATACAGTTTGAAACATTCAGGTACACAAAGGGGTACTGAACATTCTGGGTTCACCATAATTCAAAAAGTATTTAGTATTCAAGAAAAACAACAAACAAACATAACGAATCTTGATTACTCAGTCACTAACTTTGAACTAAACAAACGTCTGCTACATTCCTCATAGACGTGTTACGTTGCCTAGCATCAGCTTTATAATATTTATATTTAGTCCATATCAACAGCACAGACTATTCGAAAATCAAAGACATGAAAAGATAAATAACCAATTAGCTAAGGAAAAGTGCCGAAACCCGATTATATGCCGACATCACGATCGTATAGAATTATTTAGCGCAACCTGATGTATACTCGGGCTTAGGCTTCAAAGTGTTAACCTTCTTTTCTAACAATAATTTTATATTATGAGCCACCATTTTGAATTGGAAAGACTAACAAAAATTGTGTTTTCAATTATTGTTGTATGTTGTAGAAGCAATGGAAAATGGAACACATTTTTTAAGGCCTCTTTCAACTAACCATCATACATGGTATACTTGAATGGTACCAACAGTTATTTCGAAAATGTAGACAGCGTATAGTATCACTGCTCAGAAAGAAGCATAATATTATGATCAACCTACAGTGACGAGATAAGTCACTAATGTTGTGGCACTTCAATATTTCTTGTGTTTTCAGACAATAGTGAAATGAAAACTATCCAATGTCAAACAGGATGAATAAAAATGAATTTATGAAATAGAAATGTGTCCAGTATTATAAGACATGAGTAGCAAAGAGAATAGAAATTAAGAAAAATATATGGAAGGTGCTGATAATGCTGATCTACAAGAAGATTCAACAAACGTAAGGCTTAAGACATTCTGCAATTTAGACTTCATTTTCACAGAGGCATGGGTACAAGGTTAGAAACAAATTGTTGAAGTTTTCTTTTCTGTTATTAGATAGATCAAAAATTTTCTTTTCCTATTTTTTTTTTAACAAGATATAAATGCACAAACATTACTATTTCTTTGATGTTTATTTTTTAAAATTATAATGATATCTATCAGAACTAGTTTGTCACTACTAGAAGTCAAAAGTAAAGTGGTTAAAAAAAGAGAATGGCAGAATATGAACGGTAACAAGCACAAACCTTTAGGTAACAAGCCTTGTTTGACAGAGCCTAAAAGATCATTTGAGATCTCTCTCGAAACATTATAGCATGATGATCAATGAACTCCAACAGGGTTTTGCAGGTGAAAACTTGCATTGTTAATGACTATAGCCCAATTTAGTTGTCTAAATTCATATCAAACTCATTCAAACTAAAGTAAAAAGTAGGATTATATTTTACCACTTCAAATTTCAATAGACTGGCATTATTTGATGCAGCAACATAGTGAATCACAGAGCATAGTGAATTGTAGATGTAAGGTCATACAAAACAACTGCAGAAAAATTACATGTACATGTAATTAAATATGAGTAAATAACATTAAAATTTAAACTTCAGTATCAAACGTAACTTAAAATGAATTCACAAATTCTTCCAAGAGAAAGGCCTCTTTCTCCTAGTTTTATTAATTAGACTTCAAATGGTAATACGGAATATCCAATGGGTTCATGTTTTGTTCTTTCAACAAATTTTTGAAGATCATGAGCTCTTCTGACCTCTGTAAACATATAATACAGTTAATATTTATTAAATAGTAATTGGTGTTAACACTAAAGAATACGCAAAAAGAAATTTAACAGCTGGTAACAGTCTAGAAGTTATGGCCTAAAAACACCAAGCCAAAAATCAAAAAAGCATTAGTTGAACATTGTAATTTTTTTAATGGTAATAGGTTAAGCTAATGTATATGTATATTTTAAAACAAAAAATAAGTAGATATATATTAATTAAGGGGGGGGATTTTGAATTAACAAAGTTAAGGGGAAAATTAGTAAATCTTCACACGAATAACTTTGCTAAGAAAAGGACTACAACTAAATTTAAAAGATTCATTCGTTTCAACACTTAGGCAACAAGAATCCAAAAGAAAAAGGAAAAATTTTAAAAGGATTAAAAGATGATTAAGAGAATAATACGAAAGTGTAAAAAAGGAATAACTCAGAAAGTTATTGCTCTAGAACTTGAATTGAAGTTTCCGTTATAATTAAATATAAATTCTGAAGTGATACAAAGAAAGATAAAAGTACAATCATAAAAAGTGATTTTTGAAAATTGTAAATCTACAAGTTAATTTATTTTATTTGTCATGAATAATTAATTATTAAATTCAATAGTTAGTTTGAATCTCGGGTATTATTCTTAATATAATTGGATTTAGAATCCTCAGCTAGCTTTTACTAGTAGATACAATATTTAAAAAAAAAAGGAAGGGATTAACAATTGTTTTAATTAAAACTTTAAAAAAAAGAAAACTTAAGATTAACAAAATAGTTAGGTGATGCTTATAATCTATATGGATGATGGTTTGGGGTGAATTTATGATATGATGGATGATTGATTTGACAATAGGTAATGATCGGTATTAATAATTTAAAAAATGCTCTTTTTAATGTCTAGTTCTTAGTTCAAGTAAAATAATTTATAAACACAATTGAAGGTGATTTACCGTTGTGAGTCTTGTGAAGATTAAATGAAATTTTAGTCACTCATCAACTTGTAGCTACAATTAACAGGTAGGTCCCCTTTTCAGAAAAATTGAAGAAAGGATAAAATAAAGCAAAAGCTTAAAGTTTCAAATATTTAATAGTATAAATGAGCTACAATAGTTTCGCCTTGCGGCATCGTCGGGCAACAGTCGGACAACAGGGCGAAACAATTGTAGCTCATTTATACTATTAAATATTTGAAACTTTAAGCTTTTGCTTTATTTTATCCTTGAATATGGAGTTTCAACAAGAAATATCTGCTATTACATTAAAGTTAAATTGAAGAAACTCCCAATGCCTTAGTTACATCTGATTATTGTCTGAATCCTCCTGTATAACTATCTACAAATATATCACTGAATCTCTTCTGTGTAAACCCAAATGAACTGTCCAGTTTTTTGGTCTCAGCAAGAATGCTCATAATGGCTTTTTCCCCTTCTTCTTCCTCTCTTCTGATGAAACCTCTTTTCTCTATTTCTTTTACCTCACTTTTGATATGAATAGCACTGTACTTTAATAAATAAATTATGTTCACTGTTTATTTAAAAAATATATATATGGGAAACAATCTGGTGAATGAAAAATTAGTTTTAATGTGTATATTATGGTCTAAAAATGGAAATGGGCTATGAAATGAGAAGGCTTGTTGATCATGACTGTTTTGGTGGCGGGCAGAGTCTTGTGATTTATGGTACATTACCTTGAGATAATGGTTTATTTATAACTGGATTTAGGTATCATTATATCGTTGAATCTACAACTCATTAAGAAAAGGATGGCGCTTTCACATTTCCGAAATCTTGAGCCAAGCAAAAGATATGAAAATTTGAAAAAATAAGTAGTAAAATTCATATAAGAGAGATACAGACAGGCAGAACTATCCCTCTACTGCAGAGGAAGATTTAATACCAAGGGGAGGAGCCATATACAAGGCTAGAAGTGCATTACTTCAGAATGGAAAATGTTAATTAATGAAAAAATTAGTTATCACCAAACAAAAGAAGATAAGAAGTTAAAAGTGTCAAAGGGTTAATACAATAACCGTTAAAAGGAAAACTTGCAAATTAGACCAAAATAAAGAGAATAAAAAGTAAAAACCATAAGGAAATTTCTGACAGAAATTGGCAGCAGTGCTACACAATAATTCTAAGCTCTGAGAAGATATCTAGAGTTGGAGACAGTCGGTTCAACACCACCAACAAGAAAACATTCCCTTCCCCACTACCAGTTAGGAAACAGCTGGTTCACCAGGGAAGTCTTATTAAATACTTCAAGAGATGTAAGTTATCTACAATTGGAAAGTTTAACTTCAAGAACAGTTTCAGAAGTAATAAATAGTGATAATTCAGTATTGAGATTTACATTAACATTAAAAAAAATAAATAAAAATAATGTGAGAAAACAAAAAAAAAAATTTATAGTATTTTGGTTATGGACTTAGATATTTCAATAAATGTAAAGAGACGGAAAATTTAAAAAAAAAAAAAAATTTAAATGGTGCGATTAAAATAAAACTAATAAACACTCATTCAAATTTAATTACTACAACTAAAAATAAAAAGTCAATTACAATTAAAGTAATTAAAATCTCCTCAGTGCAATGAGTGATTAATTTAACAAACATAATTCAACTTAAAAGCAAAAGGAAAGGACGACATCGAGGGAGCAACTGTAATACAGTAGGGCCCCGATTATTCGAGCCCCGACTAACCGAGTTCCGGTTTAACCGAGTGCTTGTACACTGTACAGTACCGTAGCGAGCGAGCGGAGTGGGGTGACCGCTCGGTCATTTTACTGCTATTTTCTGTGCTGCAAAGAAGCGGACCAATTCAGTAAAGCAGAAAACTCTGATGAACTTTTTCAAGAAGTAGGCTTAGTTTTAAAATTCAACTTTCATTGGTAAAGTACCAGTATAAAACAGTTTTCAATACAGTAGGTCTTTTTAAGTGTGTTTTCATATTCATCATTAACCTTGTTTTATATTTGTAGGCTAGAATTTTGATTTACAAAAACTGAATTTTTATTTGCTGTTCAGTACAGCATATTTTTTATATTATGAACGTAATATTTAGAACAGTGCAGTACTGTGGGTTTCGTAATAAAGTGAACTCAATATTTTAATTCAATTTTACGTCTTTATTTATTACTGTATCAAACCCAAAACGTCTTTGTAACGGCCATAACACAGACTGGCGGCCAAAAATGCACACACTACCATTGATTTCAATGGCGGCGGGGGACACTCTCGTTCGCTGGTCTGTCTGCCCGTGTTATCCGAGTTTATGGTTATCCGAGTGTCCTCTGGTCCACATTAGCTCGGATAATCGGGGCCCTACTGTATCAGCATAATAATTGTACATGGCAATCGATTTTAACCTCACCAGGGACTTCAGATTTCAACCCGCGTTGAGACGGTTTGGAAATGGCCAAAACGCTCAAGGCAGAATAAAAATTGTAAAGCTGATTCGTTAGCAACGTAGTAGGTAAAGCCAGCAGTTAGCGATGTTGATGCGTCACTAACGGGAATAAACTTGTCCGTGAAACAAAATGTTTCAAATTTAAAAAATAAAGTACCGAGAAAGATTGTAAAAGTAATAATAAAAATATTTAGTAAGGGGGGAAATTTTCATAAATTAATAATTAACAAAGTTACGGGGAAAACAACTTAGACAAAAAATACTAAAATATAAAATAAATGAAATTAACAAATGGTAAATTAAATATAAATAAGTAAGGGGGAAATAAAGGGGAAACATGAAATAAAAATAATAACTCCAACGATATTTTAATAAAAAAAAAAAAATAAAAAAAAAAAATAAAAAAAACCTTAGGCACTTATAAAAATACCAATTTATCGAAAAATTAGATAAACATTATAAATAGAATGTATTTATAATTAAGAAATGTTTAAATTAGTGTGTTGTACAGAATGAACAAACCAAATTTATAAAATCAGTAGATGGGGGTTTTAATAACATGTTTTCATGGGAAAACGATGTAAAAAACTTTAAATCAAGATTTCTCGCGAAATAAACATAGCAGAGAAAAAGTGATCATAGTTACATTCGTTCCTACCAAGAACAAAAAATAAAAAAGTGTTAAAAAACCAAAAACCAAATCAGGGAAAAAACTAAATTTTGAAATTGTTAAAATTACGTAAAAGCTAAATAACTCGAGAAAGAAATGGACTACAACCACGAAACAAAAACCTAAAGGATCCCAAGAACATTAAGAACCAAGATCTAAAAAGAAATCGAGAATCGGAAGAGCGAAGCAGAAGTTAGAGAGAAAAGAAGAAAAAAGTACAGCATTTCAACCAAAATCATGTTTTAACAAGAGGAGGGATCGCTGAGCGAAACTCGACCGTAACCAATGACAAAGAAGTGGAGACAACCGATAAAAGATAAAAATTTGTGAAGAAATAAAGTAAAAAGGAAGAAATAAAAGGATTAGAATGAAATAAAAGAATAAATATAATAAATAAATAATCTGTAAATATTTTGGGAAATGAAAAAACCCAAAATAAAGCATAAACTCGCCGAAAACGTATAAAAACGTGAAGGGATAGTTTATGAGGGAAACCAAGTTAAGTTGGTACTCAAAATTCCCAAGTCAGAGGAGCTCTGAAATATTCAAGGTAACTTGGATACTCTTTTTTCAACCAGCCTACGAGGAAGACGTGTTTCAGGAGTCAGCACCAGCAGAAAATCTACTCATTGAACTTACAACATTAGACTACAGGCATCGGGAGATCATTTCAACCCATCAGAATCTTCAGCATCGTATATGATCTTCATTAGTGTTCAAGGTACCAATACTTTGATTTATTGGAAACTTTAGGGAATTAATAATAATAAACGTAAATTCATTTTAATTAAATATTCAATAAAAATTATAGGGGAAGTGTATTTTTTAAGTAAATTCAATTTTAAATGATTTGTTCTGGTCATTCTGAGTATAAAATTTAATATGTTATAGAGTGTCTATATAAAATTTAATGTGTTGTAATATATGTGTATAAAATTCATTGTGTCTTATGGTAGAGATTTTGTAGTATAAAGAAAAATATAAATTTACCAAACAAAAGAAAGACCTTCAGTCATAATATAAAAAGTAATAAATATTGATAATTGATTTGAAAAATCTTTAATTGCTTTTCATTATTGTAGAGATTCCTATAGTTGTATGCCATTTTAAATATATATCTGTGAAATAAAGTGTGTGCTCTAAAGAGAAATTTACAAAAATTAATTATTTGTACATTTTTCTAAATGGAATAAAATTTGGAAACCAAACTCTCCCACACGGCACGACCTCTAGGAAGAGTCGTATACACAAGTTTAAAAAAAAAAAAGGTAAAATCGACTGAGCAATCAATAAATTCATTAATAAATAAAACGAAATAAAGTCGAAAAGACTTATTTCTTGACAATTTACGATAAAAGTAAAATTGTCTTGCATACGATACGTTGTCGCAAGCGGGGAAAAAGCCGGAAGCAAAATTTGAGTAAATTCCCGAACGATACGCGTTAAATTGAGAGTCTACGTTAATATTGCAAGGTGTATCGTAGCAAGGTGTATCATCAGTTTGAAGACATCATTCTGCTGTTCGCTACACTCTGTTCATCTCATCTTAACATGAGCCAAAGCCAACTATAGATATGTCTTAAAAGGTACCACTACTACAATTTTGAATGAATGCTCGCTTAAAATTCAAAAATATATAAAATACTAAAATAAAATAAATTTGTTGGGGAATAAGGAGAAAATTTAGAGTAATTTTAATTATAAATATATGTTCTTCAAAGGTTGATATTTAATAAGTGTAATTATTTTCAGTTTTGTATTTTATAAGTATTAACATAATATTTTCTTGGATTATAATTTTAAGAACAAGTGCTCTCATTTATTAGATAGTACAGAAAGATTCTAAAATACTCCTTAAGACACCCCCTGAGACTGAGTCTCAATAAATAAAAATAAAAGAGCTAGTTAAACTCATTACATTAGAAATAATTAATAGAATTAAAAAAATCAATTTTAAATAAAACATTGAAGAATAGATATTTTACAAAAGATGTGAATATTTTATTCTTGATTCATTACGGTACAGGGACTTAGTTAAAAAGAGTAAAAAGAAGTTGAGAGAAGTAAAGTTTCAATTAATGAAGCATAGTAGGTCACGATAAAGCTAACGTCAGTAATTTGAAATTAATAAATAAAAAGTTCCTCTAAGTTAGGTAATGTTTCAGCATGTAGTTACTTTTGGATTGCTACACAAATATTGTCCACATATTCACTACTGAGTATAAGTAATGCTCATATTCTGTCTGAGATAAATCTCACACTGTCTTTCCATCGTATCCTTATACGTCGTACTCCATCTGGAACCATTGTATCATTCATCCAAGGAGATAAGACTTGGATCTTGATAAGGTGTAGACAGTTTCCAATTTTTTCTCAAATCCCTTTTCCACTTTCACAAGCTGACGCTAAAATTCTCCTTATTTAGGACCGGGTTTTACCTTCTTTAGACAACTTAAATTTAGTATTTTCCTTCCAAACCCGTTTAAAAGATCTGTTGACAACTTATTAAACTATCAGGTTTCATTTTCATACATCACTACTGGTCTAATAAGGGTGTTTATAAATTCCGAACTTGATGTGTGGCTTATTAATTGTCCAAGCCAAAATATGTTCCATGCTGATATTCATTTCATTAAGGTCTTTATTAACTATAAGGCAAGGTATCAAAAGCAGTTGACTATCTCAAAACAGTAATTTCCCCCCATTTGTACTCCTACACATTGTTTATCAAACAAACTATTGTATTTTCTTCATTTACACACAATCCTACCCTAAGGGCATTTTTACTGTCTCACAAGTTCTACAAAAGACTTGACTTATATATAATATTTTTTGGTGATAACCAGTTTTGGTTGGTTCTTATTTGTTTTTAAGATAGGCAAGTGGGAAAGTTTATGGGAAGTTTTTTCACTGTTTATGGTTTAATTTGGACCTGTAACTTTATATATATATATATATATATATATATATATATATTGTAACGAAATAGAGGGCTCCCAAAAGGTCAGTGCTCGGCAGGCCATAAATTGTGAAGAGTTTAAAGGGTTGACAGCTAGAAAAACGATTCTAACGTCAGTCACGGACCTCAAGGAGTCAAATAAACCATTCAAAAATTCAATGCCTCCAACCAAAATTATTTGAAAAGGACCAATGAAAGGATTGCATCATTCTAAAGTAACATAAAAGTTTTAAAATAAGCCAATGAAGGAAGAGGATCGGAATAAAGCATTTGAAAATAAAAATTATAAATAAGGGTGGAAGAGAAGCGCAAGGGGTCTTTTTGGTTGTTAACTTATTGAAGAATGTTGTTCCAGAGAAAGTGTTTCTCTTAGAAGTGAAAAGAAAAATGTTGTGAAAGATTTAGCCGAAATCAACCGTCGAAATTAAATAGTAACTGAGTCATTTTGTACAAGTATTTATTAATAATCTTCGAGGTATAGTTAAAATATATTCGTCGGTTATAAGTTTAAAAGAGTTGTCGTCATAAAAGTGTGTGAGTAATAGCGTCATTCTATGAGTGTTTGAACAGGAATAATCATTGAATAAATAAAAAAGTAATCGTCGTCACAAAAGTGTGTGAAAATAAAAGTGTATGAAGAAAAGAAGATTCGTTGAAAAGATTAAGTCAAATCAATCCATCTACTGGCAGTATACGCGGGAACCACGTTCAAGGACCAGGAACATTGGAGCTGTAATAGAACTCCAGAGTCGATAAATACAAATTAATGGACAATTTCAATTAAGCAAACTACCATCAAATTCTATTTTATATTAACCCTTATACCGGTTCGCGACCTACAAGTAGGTCGCCCACGTGTTCCCAAGTGATTTCACCAACTCTTAATCAAGTATTCTGCAATTCACCATTACGCCCACTTAGAATTGTCCTATGACAATAAATAAAATACCGTTGGAAAAGTAATGTTCCGTAGATGCATAATCATGCAAAAAAAAAAAAATACACAAAACGTTAATATAAATAATATTCCAAAAATTGGTGAAGTTCACGTATTTTTGTAGCGTAAAATCGTATATTTCAACTCTGCGCCTTTTCGTATAACGCAGCTCCATTTTTCCCGATACGATTACAACTCTATTTATCTGTCATTTAAGTCAACTAAAACACTGTTCTATAGATCACATGTTTCTCTTTCTAACCGTAGATTACAAATTCTTCTGGGTCTCATAGATCCAGAGATATTCCTACTTGAACATAGAACAAACTTGACAAGACGAAATTCATTTGGCATTCAGTGTAGTTAACGAAATGGCATAATCGATTTTTCATTTCGATTTTTATGTTTCGATTTTGATAGTATGTTGTAGATGACATTTCATTCTTCAAGTTGGTACCACTTGAGATACCGTACAGTTATTTTCAGTTGCTCTTTTTCAAGAATAAACATCGGCTATTTTCCGAGATGCCGTGAAATAAAATACACGCAAAAGGGCATGGCATTTGTGTTATATTTTTATCATTTCTTTTATTTTGAAGGTTTGTGTATACAAATTGTATATAAATTGTGTATACAAGTTACAATATATGTGTTTTTATTTCTAAAGTTTATGTTTTTGAGTGAATGTACCGTTTATATATGGATAACCTAAAAGGAAAATGATAAGTTTAGACTATATGCAAATTGTCTTATAAATAGTGTTTTATATGATTATAGAAGTGAATATGTGTGTTATTCTTTGTAAAGTATATTGTCTTAGTAAAATCTAATGATTTTGTCTTAGGCCTAGCTTTAGAATGTTACTAATTACGCCTAAATGTCAAGAGTTCAAACCTAACCTCAAGCGTCAGAATAGCAAGTTTTGGAAAATTGTCATTCTTATATTGAAAATCTAACAATTTTTTTTTCCCCTAAATATATTCACAAATATATGACAAATCTCAAGAAATGGTTGAATAAATTCCAAAAAATCTATTAGTATGTTATTCATTACCATTTTTGTAAAATTTCTGCTCCGTTACTCTTCGATTTTTTGGTATTTGATCAAAAAACTCCAAATGTAATACATCTAACATTTTTTTTTTCACTACACACCTACATTCTATGCACCTTTCAGGACATAATGATATATAGAAGTTCTGTATAAAACATATTTTACTATTTTTAATGGTTTTTGAAAAAATAAAGAGAAAATTCAGTTTTTACGTAAAATATTTTTTTACATTTTAAAAATGTAATAAATTAATATATTTTTTTCCCTAAGTATATTTACAAATAATACACAAAAATTGTGTATATCTTAGAAATAGGTAGTAAGCTATTGATTTTGGGTGATACAGGTTTTTTTGGGAAAAAAGTTAATATCATTTTTGACATCTAACATACTTACTCCAAAACTGTTTCAAATTTTTATTTTTTTTTTATTACATAGATGAATTCTATGCATCTTTCTGAGAAAAATGATATCTTATAAGTTAGGTTTTGTATACAAATAATATTTTTTTATTATTTTTTTAAGAAAACAAAACTTTTACAAAACCTTTAACATACATCGGTTGCAGGGTTAAGTAAATTATAGTCACCAAAGAACCTAACGAACCCGTAAAGAGAAAGTAAATTAAATTAATAAATAATAAATTTCAGTTAGCCGGACCATTTTATCAAAAAAATTAAAAGTAAAAAAATTCTAATGCACTCTTATTTCTTTATTTTAGATTAAGACATTGTAGAATAAGTAACTTGAATTTAACTATGTACTTAGAATAAGTAGTAGATTAAGATGTTAATTGTATAATTATTAAGTGCATCAAATTTGAACAATAATTTTTTTTTTATTGTAAATGATTTTTAAACTTTAATTTTACAATTAAAGAAAGAGTTAAAACCTACAGGTGTCAAAGTTATTTATTTTATTAACATTGGCATGAATAATGTGCGTAAAAACAAAAATATTAAAGATTTGTTATATTTGGAGACCCAACATGTGTGGCTATAATTAATCTAAATTAATTAATTAAATTGATAATTTGGTGGTTTAGAAAAAGACATTTAAATAATTTGATGTTTAGAAAAAATAATAAGTTAAATATAAGTCAAGTTAATTTAAGAAGAAGTGATAGATTAAAGAATAAATTTAATAATAATCAATTTAAAATGGCAACTAATAATCAAATTGAATTAAGGGAAAGCGGAGAAACATATAATGAATTATGTATAGAAGGGGTTTTGGATAGGGAATTAGATTTGAAATTTACGGGGGAACCAGTCTCTATAAATAATGAGCAAACGGTAGACAAAACTAATGGGGGTAATCAAAATGACAGGGTGTTGGGGACAGAGCCTAGTTTTGATTTAACTGCACCTAATGCCAATTGAATTTCGTGCCGTCAGGTTTCTACTATAGTCAAGTAGAAATATCTCTTGATCTGTGAGACGCAGAAAAATTTGTAATCTACGGTTAGAAAGAGAAACATGTGATCTATAGAACAGTGTTTTGGTCGACTTATTTGACAGAAAAATAGAATTGTAATCGTATGGAGAAAAATGGCGTCGCTTTTACTAAAAACCGCTTAGTTGAAATCTTTGACGTTACGTATCAAAAATATGAGAACTTCACCAATTTTTGGAATATTATTTATAACGTTTTGTGGTATTTTTTTTGCATGATTATGCATCTACGGAACATTAGCTTTCCAACGGTATTTTATTTATTGCGATAGGACGATTTTAAGTGGGCGTAATGTTGAATTGCAAAATACATGTTTTCCGGACGTTAGACTAGACCATGCATTAAAAATCGACCCGCTGAGAGGGTCGGTGCCGCTTCTAGGGTTAACATTGGCATGAATAATGTGCATAAAAACAAAAAGATTTGTTATAATATATATATATATATATATATATATATATATATATATATTTGTCTTATTTGAAATGCCACACATTGGTGCGCTTATAGTAACAATTTAATTTACAGAGGCTTTAGTTATTTTTTAAATAAAGTTGGGCGCCATTTTGTAATGTTTATTAAAAAGAAAAGAATAAAAATCATTACAAAGATTATACTCTTGAAGAGAGCATAAAATTTTCTCTGAGGTCGCAAGTTCTTTAAAACAGTGTACTTTTGAGAATTTTAAATAAAATACAGAATCCTTTATTCTGAAATGTACATTTAATTATAATTAAACATTTTATAATAAATTTCATACAAAATCAAAGTATTACCTGAAAAGACAAAATTACACAAAACATCCTACACTTTATATTAATTCCAAATTATAATTCGGTAATACTTTATTTCTTGTTCAGTTTTACATTTCACTTTTCTCTTTGATCACAATTGTCTACTTTCTTTATTCAAAACATACTTGTTAACTCACATAGTTTTTCTTAAAACAGAAATACTTGTCCTTTTTTGAATACGTTTCCCTGATTCCGCAGTACGGCTTTGTCTATTTCATCATTTTTACAACCATGTCTTCTCACTCTAAAAGATTATTTCTTACTTATTCAAACTAACTCGTAAAATCACATGATACTTCTTTAAATAGAACTTCTAGTCCTTTATAAAAACACTTTCTTTCTTCCACGGTTCAGCTTTGTCTCTACAAACATTTTTATTACTTCCTACGTCTTACCTATCAGAAAGTCTAGATCCAACTGGATTGAACCCGGTTAGTAACAGTCTTCCCACCCTCACTCACAATGCTGATGTCATATTTTTCTAATAACTAAAATTATATCAGTTCTAATTATTAACATACTTTTAACAAATTTCTCTGATCATTTTGTACTAATTACTTTCTTTATTTATTTTATTCAAAAAATAGAATACATACACTTCCTGTTTATTGTTTCGAGTCAAACTTATTTTCCATTCAAACCAAGATTACCAAACTGACAATGTACACTATTACAGACGTTTTCCGTTATCTCACATTATCATTATTTTTTTGTTATTTTAGATCATAAGTAAGTGAAAAGGATTAAAAATTAAAATAAATTTTATATAAAATAATTACATTTATTTGTAAATCAGAAATAATAACAATATTTAACAGAATTTCAAAAGTCCATTATGAAGGAGGCTTAAAACTGACTTATATGCCAATTATATAACTTAACCTAACCCCGCATTTTCTTGCCTGTGGTGTACAACTTCATGGGATGTCCATAAACTTATGATACCTTTGCTGTGTAAAAAGCTAATCTTTTATTTATCTGTTAAAGATGCAAGCTCAAGAAAGTTCATGTCGCCTGTGTTAAAAGTAGGTAATTTTAAATAAAAACTAAAACAAAAACTTCTACAATACCACTAGTCAGCTGATTTTATACAATAATTTTAAAAAACAAAGAGGTTGTAAAAGTCAAGTGTATCTTGCTCTTAAGAACTATTTATAGAAATTATAATGATAATTATTATCTAATATAACAGAAAAATAATTATAATAGTGATGATATGAGACCATGGAAAAGGTCTTTTAATCTCAGGAAGACTTCATTTATGCTTGGTAGAGATCTATCGATTATGACCTGCAGTGTAACTTTCACATAAACTTACGTATAAAATGAAAGGCAAAATCAAACAAAAGTATTCATATCTTTCTCCCCAAAAAAAATTTATGAGCTCGGCTTCAAAAAGTAAAAAAGGAAATGAAGACACCTGTCACAGAAGATTGAATACCTCAAAATAAGCCCAAGTGATATCAATCTAATTTTGAAAAATTGAAGACTTATATTATTCAGGGTTTTTTTAATTATTATTATTATTATTTTTTCAATATAGGTAGTTTATTAGCGAACCATAGTTTTGTTTAGAAGATATGCAGGTTGGTACACTGGCTTAAGGGATAACCTCTCATGATAGTTTGGTTCCTCTACTATTGAAAAGTGACTGGCAATCCATTTGTTGGACAGGCCAAGCGTGAACACTTAACAAATTAGCTCTAGCTACAGGGGGAGATTAACCAACATGAGCAAAGCAAGTGAGTCGACTTCGTGTGCTTAGTTACAAAATGCAGTAAAACAATATTTGCATTAGTTTCTGTAACAGGGCAAGACAGATGCCACGATAGTACTCATCAAATTTAGTACTCTTGAGTATACTAATGAGAATATACTAGGGTTGTTCAGAAATTAATTTCTGATCTGTGGTAAATTCAAGCTGATTGTCATACCAACACTCATGGTTTGTTGTTAGACCATTTACCACAATACACAACAATTTTCAATGCATTTAGTTAGTTGTTGTGATAGTAGTGAGCAAATTAAAATGAAGCCTTCTATTGCAACTATCTTCAGTTGTGAGGTTCAACCAGTGGTTCGATTTCTTGAAGCGGAAGGACAGAATACTGAATACTACTGATATTCATTGCCATCTTTGCCGAGTTTATGGCAGTAATGTTACGAGTGACAGTACTGTAAGAGATTGGTGCAGAAAATTCAAGGATGGGTGTACAAAAGTGGTTGACGAAAAAGGAAAAGAAGTCATACAATTGTGACTGATGAATTGGTTCAAATGTTTGAACAAACTCTACATAAAAATGTTGTTTCACAATTTCTGATTTCAAGGATTTTACTCTGTATTTCTGAATAGCTCTGTATGGAATTGTTACTGACAAATTGGATTTTCGTAAATACTGTGCAAAGTGGCACAGTATCATCACAAAATAAAAGCAGTTGACTGATTATCACAACACATAAGAAAGCATGTGTGTGACTGACTTTTTTTAATCTCTATGATGAAAATAGGGATAACTATCTGGGCATAATTGCAATTGGGGATGAGCTATGGGTTAGATTTGTAAATGCTGAAACCAAGCAACAACCCAAACAGTTGATCCTCAGTCCCTAAACAAACCAACAAAATTTAAACAATAGCTGTCTAGTTGGAAAATAGGGGCTACATTGTTTCGGATCGTAAAGAAGTTTTGATGAATGAAGTTATCTAAACAGGCACAGCAATTATAGCAGATGTTTATTGTGAAACCTTGAAAAAGCTTCGGAAGATGATTAAAAGTAAGTGGCATGGATTATTCACAAAGGCAGTTATTCTATATGACAATACTCACCCCCATACTACAGTGCTTTGCTTGAGCAGTTCAAGTGGGTTATTGTTTACCACCCTTCACACAGCCTTGACTTGGCACTAAATTGTTACACCTCTTTATTACAATGAAACTCAGACTTGATACTCAACATTTTGAAACAATTGAAGAGCTGACAAATGGAGTTAATTTCTGACCAAGTTCTTTTAGGCTAAGTTTTTTGATAAGGGAGTATAAAAGCTGGGGTCACAGTACGATAAATGTTTAAATGACCATATCGAAAAATATTACAGGTGTAATAGTGTACATTTTCAGTTTGGTGATCTTAAATTGAATGGGGTATATGTTTAACTCTATGCAACAAACAGGAAACATATTTGGTTTTTGAATAAAATGAATAAAGAATTAAAGTAATTAGTACAAAATGAACAGAGAAATTTATTATATGTATGTTAATATTTAAAGCAGGTACACATTTAGTTGTAAGAAAATTGCAACATTAACATTTTGAACGTAAAGGATGTTGCCAACCGGGTGGAATTCAGTCGGATCTTGACATTCAGAGAAGGAGCACACTTAAAAATTAATTATGTTTGTTGGAACAAAACCGAATTGTCAAAAGAAAGTGTTTTTTTCAATAAAACTAAAAGTTACATCTAAAGAACTAGTATGTAATTAAGTGAGTTAGTTTCAACCAGCAAGAAATAAACTTTTAAAGTAAAAATATGTAATTGTATAACATGATGCAATAGACAAAGTGTACTGTGTAAGCAGGAAAACGTGTATAAAAAGGACAAATAAATGAGTTTTTAAGTAAAACTGTGTGGTAATTTCACGGGTATTCGAGGATCACCGTATCTAGATCACGGCATAGATATGCAATGCGCGGACACCCCAGTCAAGACAACACAGTCGTTCACAGTGCGCCGAAGTTAGCGGACGTAAGTTGCGCATTGTTACAATTTAACCTCTTATTAATAAACCTAAATGGCTACCTAAACCCTTAATTGCGGGGTCTGATCGACCCCCGGGTGTTACATAGTCATTTGTAGGTCATCCGACTAAAATTGCGAAGGAATTATTATGACCTAAAGGGATAACGTAATTCTCCCATCACGCCTGTCGCTAACCATAAGTTCTAAACGATAAGTTAAGTAATTATAATAATTAATTAGTTAGTTTAGTAATTAAATTATATCTCATATCATAAGCTGGCTGTGAACATAGTGATTAGTTGGGTTTGAGACTAAGGGTTAATTAACGATCCAATATATTTACTGGGTAAGTCCTAACACGTTTTTCCATACACTCCTTCTGGAACCTTAAGCGGTTCGAACGTCTGGTCATATCGAATAACGAGGGCTGATGTTCGCCTCAGTCGGTAGCCGAGACGTTCGACGCAACTCATTGATTTGAATAAAGTGTTTTGACCTAAAGATAAAGTACACAATTGTGGCTGTTACAAAAGTAAAAAGTAAATACAAACAAAGTTATTTTTAAAGACGTGAGACGAGATTTTGATAGAACAACGCCATGTGGTTTCAACCCGGAAACAAAGTGAATTAATTAAGTTTTATATAAAACGTACGATTTAACCTCTGTGAGTGAATGCATGTCTGATATAACATGCTTAAACTATCTTCTATAGAAATTCATATATGAAAATAACAAGAATTTGTGATTTATTGTTGAAATTTGTAATAACATGCATGTTTTTTCAGAGAGAAAAAAATATTTTACTTGAATAGAATTAGAGGATTTTCATTGTTTAAATTTTTGAAATAGATATTTTAAATTTTAAAAGAATTAATTTTTTATAAAAGTAATTATAAAAGATAAAACAAATATTTGCTTTTGAATAATTAGAAATTTTATTTTGAATTTAGGTTGCAACCATAAAAAATAATAACAAATAAAGTTTTAATGAAACATAATTTTGATTAATATAGAATGTAAGATGTTATCTATAAATCTGTCTTTTCAGGTGATATTTTGATTTGTATAAATATTTATGTTAAAAAATGTTTATTAATAATAAATGTACATTTCAAAAAAATGGATTCTGTATTTTATTTAATATTCTACAAAGTACAATGTTTTAAAAGAACTTGCGACTTCAGAGGAACTTTACACTCTTTTCAAAAATAAACTTTAATAAAAATAATAATTTTATTTATTTATTTTTTGTAATGAACATTACAAAATGGCACCCAACTTTTATTTAATCATTTAAAATAAACAAAGCTCCTCCTTTTAATAAGTAATAGTTACACAGATATGCATAAACCTTTTTTACATCATAAAAATTTACTGGACAGAAGGAAGTTAATTTCTGAACTGCCATCGTAATTAGATAAAACTTTGCGATGCGTTAGAACTTACCTTTTTGTTTGTTTGTACTTTTTGCTTACTATATGTCTTAATTCTTTGTTTATCATTGTCATTTGATTTCTTAGCATTTGTTTTATTCTCATATGTTTTTTTCAATGTTTTAGGTCTAAGTATATTTGGAATATATACTCCGCTGACACCAACATCTGTGCCATATAAAGTGTTAGTAATATGATTACAAACTTTCAATATGAATGCGGTTGTCGGTATATCGCATTTCCTAATAGGATTTCCAGAGTAGCAATCGTACAACCATCCATAGACATCCCTGCAACACAATAATTATTTTTTAATACTGTTCATAATTATAATCACTATGACGTATAAAGCACTAGACATGGTGTATAAAATATAAATTTAACACTTGAATTGGACCCAAACAATAGTTTTATCATTCGACAAGAGGAAACCCATCTAACAAAGAAAATACTTGAAGGAAGACGGAACAATAAGGCAGGTTACATCAAATTAAGACGGATGGAGTATCCAATAATACTAAACAAATAGATGCTTGGAACTGAAAAGCTTTAGCATGGGATCGAGACAGATTAAGGCAAATTTTTAAGGAGGCCAAGACCCAATCAGGGTTGTAATTGATGATGATATGTATATTGTACATACAGAGTGACATTTTAAACTTGCGCCATAGGAATTCCCATGTTTAAATTTAGCACTTATCAGATGAAACAAACAAAAAAGGATAGAAATCAGAAATTGTGAATGGAACTTAAACACCTGATGCAAACTGCAAAAGGACTTATCAAAAGTTTGGAGTTTATTTGGAGGCTTTGGGGTTTTAATTTTAGTGTAAAAAAATTAACTTTTTTATTTATTACGCAATTTTGATGAAATTTAAAATACAAGTAGAATTAAGTAAATGAAATCATTTGATGTAAACAAAAAAAAATTTACAATGATCAGAACCAAAATGGTGGCCAATATGTCAGGCTAAGTAGTGGTTGTTTTGAAGGCCTATTGAATAACATTCACCATTCGTTTGAATTAAACAATATCTTCAAAATGATCTAACACAACTGCTAATTTAATAAACACACTTTTTAATAACATATTCTCTTTTATATTCTAGTTTGCACTTGATAATGAGAGTTCATTTATACTCTCGAACGTCATGTATTAGTTTTCACAAACTAAAATGATGGCTAACGTCTGATTAAAAAATATTAATAATAAATCACTACGTCTTTAAAGTAAACAAAATCAATACTTAAATTTTATTAATTATATGTTTGAATAGGAAATCAACGGGGTTTAAGCTGTAACAATAAATATAGAAAAGTATAAGTGTTCTATATTCACTGGCATAAAAGGAGGCTGCAATAGGTAAAATTTGTATAGAAATTTTCTAAAACAAAATAAAAACTGGAAGAAAAACCCATACATACAAACATATATTTAATAAATATTTGGGTAATAATTTTGAATAACATGAATAATATTAACTGAATATTGAATCACAACTATTTAGTAGATATAGTGTCCATTAAAAGATAATAAAATACTGAATGTTTTCCTTTAAAATTTTTGCAAAGATTGTTTATTGAGTTACAAAAAATAGGGAACTCTAAATTCAATTTACAAATGATAGTTCCATTAATTTTTTTAAAATAAATATATCATTGTTTTTAATAGAGGGAAATATCTGCATTCATGTTCTTTAAAATAATCCTTAAATGATAATTCTGAGATAAAAATTGTGATCAATACAACTTCTCAAGTTTAGTATTATTTTTATATGCGATGAATAACCGAATTTTATATGCCGAAGGTAGAGTAGAACCTTAATCATTAAAACATTATTATATATGAAAGTGTTTGATAAAAACACATCTCTGTATATTATTATTATTAAGTTATTATGTTGAGCCTTAAATTGTTTAATTTAATCTCTCTCTCTCTCTCTCTCTCTCTTCTCTCTCTCTCTCTCTCTCTCTCTCTCTCTCTCTCTCTCTCTCTCTCTCTCTCTCTCTCTCTCTCTCTCTCTCTCTCTCTTCTCTCTCTCTCTCTCTCTCTCTCTCTCTCTCTCTCTCTCTCTCTCTCTCTCTCTCTCTCTCTCTCTCTCTCTCCTCTTCTCTCTCTCTCTCTCTCTCTCTCTTCTCTCTCTCTCTTCTCTCTCTCTCTCCTCTTCTCTCTCTCTTCTCTCTC